>NC_069483.1:19292401-19318621 GCF_026875155.1 Cherax quadricarinatus | reverse complement strand
CTTTTGGAGCTGAAAGTTGGACCCTGTCTTCAAGGGGTGAGCTGCACCTAAAGGGTTCAAGCCACTGCAGGGGCCCCCTAGGACCCCCCAGAGGCCCATACAGCTGGTTTGAATCCACAGAGGGATTTGATGTTTGTGGGTCTGGCATGAACCAGAACAAGTGCCCCATAGTCAATGAGGGAGTGTATTGCCTGGATGTAGGACAACCTCATGACCTCGAGGCTGGCCCCATCCCTAGGGTTGGCCATGGCACTCAATGCCCTGACCCTCTGCAGAGCCCTCTCTGGAAGCCAGCAGATCGAGGTCCTCCTTGGCATGCTGCAAAAGCCGGCGCTTCCTAGGTACGACAAGTACCAGGTCATCGGCATAGCTGAGGAGGAAGGTGCCTCTGGATTATTATTATTATAATCAAAAAGAAGCGCTAAGCCACAAGGACTATACAGCAAGGTGCCTCTGGAGAAAGGCAGGCGCACCAGCTGGTGCATCAGTACATTGAACAGGGTGGGGCTTAGCAACCCACCCTGTGGAGTGCCATTGTCCAGGGTCTTGAGAGAAGAGGCATGTCCCTGGAAGCGTACCCGGGCCCGTCTGTCCTGGAGATAGGAACAAAGCCATGAAAGCAGCCTGCCTTTAACCCCCCTGTGGGCCAAGAGTGAGAGGATGGCAGGTGCACTGGCTAGCTCAAAAGCTTTCTCGAGGTAAAGAAAGACAACAATGTGGGCTTGGGCGTCCGACCCAATGCCGGCCAATAGAGTGGTAAGGCTTTCAAAAGTGCCCACTCCTCTGGTGAAGCCACTGAGGTGTTTATGAGGAGGGCCAAGCTTCCACCTCAGGCGCTCAACCACCATCCTTTCAGACACCTTTGAGATGCAACTGGTGAGGGAGATGGGTCACACACAGCCAGGATCCCCAGGCTTAGGAATCAGTATGATGTCAGCCTACTTCCATACGACAGGGAGTTTGCCAGCTCGCCAAGTCCGGTTGACGACCCCCAGGACAGCTGCATGTCCAGAATGGCCAGACAGAGTGAACATGCCATAGGTGATACCATCATGCCCCGGTGCAGTGTCCCGACGAGATGTGAAGGCTGCCTGGAGCTCCTGGTTGGTGAAGTCTTCATCCGTGACGTCCTTAGCCTGGCATGCTGCTTGGTTCACCATCATCCTTCTAGGAAGGAGGGTGGCTTGGAGGCCCCGGAGATCCGGAGGCAGTTGAGCCATGGCTCTTCTGGAGGTGAAAAGGCCCACCAGACATTCTGCCTCCATTGCGGGGTCTGGGTGCGACTGAGCCACACTGCAACACTGCCCAGCGGCCAATCGTAACTTGGTCCAAATCTCAGATAAAGTGGAGTAGCTGAGGGAGGCACACCACTCGAACCATTTAGCCTGCCGGACCCTGTGTGAGACATGGTGTGCACGCCTGTGCATCTTGCGTACGACGTTGATGCGGTGGTTCTTCTCCTTGATGTCCTCATTGTAAAACCACCAGTCACGTTTATACGACCCTCTGCCTGTAATCTTAGGTATGGCTGCCTCAGATGCACATGTGAAGGCCACATGCAAGCTTTGAGCCGCCTCATCTGGGTCTTCTGGAAGAGGAGACTGCCCACTAGCGCTCGATGACCTCCTGGAAGCACTGCCAGTCAGCCTTTTTTAGATTCCATCTGGGGGTAGGTGTGGGGAGCGGGCACCGCTGGACCATCAGTGTGGTGATCACTGGTGAGACGGGGGTGGACCTCCCATCTTGCACTTGAGAGCAACCGCCTAGAGATGAGTGTGACGTCTAAGCTGCCACTGTAGTGATGGGTTTGCTCACCATTATTGAGGAGGGTGATCTCAGGGACCTCCTCCAACACAGTGGCAAGGTGCCTCCCAGCTGTGTTGGTAGGAGAGACAGAAGAAAGTATTGGGTGGTGGGCATTGACATCCCCAGCCACAACAAGACCCTCCTGGGAGGCGAGTGCTGCCACCTCTGAAATGTCAAGGGTGTACCGAGAGCTTCTGTAAATGTTGTAAACCACGAGAGGTCCATCCAGCAGGTGAAGGGTGACAGCCTGAACCTCCATGCCTCTCCACAGTTGATGGGGTCAGTGGAGATTGAATGAGGGATAGTGGTCCTGACATAGATCACCGTTGAAGGTAGGCCGAGAATCCCGGGATACGTGGCTGCGTTTGATGTGATGAATTGGTAAGTGTTTCTGGAACGGAAGACATCAACCTATCCTGAACTGCAGCTTCAATCACTAAGTGAATTTTCCGCTGCAGCCGCAAATGTTCCACTGGAGGATCTTCAGGGCAGCAGAGGTGGCCTCTGATTCCATCTTGTCTGGGACATCATCCTCCATTGTTGCCGGACTCTGGGGCTTCCCTCCATCACAGACTGGAAGGACTCCTGGATGATGGCTTGAAGTTCCATTGAGTCTTTCCTGTCCAGTTAGGACCATGCCCAGCATCCATGACAGGAGCTGCCTGCAGGCGCCCTGTCCTCTGCCGACGGCAGCAGGCGACAGAGGAGCGCTGAGATGACCCGATAGTTTTCTTCAGTCGATCCGGAAAGGATTCTACCATTACCTCCGCAGGCATTGAGCTGGACGACCCGTCGAGTCGGGGCTGGGTCACTGGGGTATGTCTGGGTGGCTGTCGACACTGCAGCAGCATAAGCTGGGTGCACTCTGGGCCCGGCATGAGTGGCCATGGGCTTCCAAGTTCCCTGGCGGGGAACCTCTGCCTGACTCTGGCCGATCACAGTAGGGGCCTGCCCTTGGGAAGAGGCCTGCTGGCCGTATGGCAAGGAATGTTGGTGCCCAGCACGGTTTCAGGAAGGAAAATCCTGTGTCACAAACCTACTAGAGTTTTATGACAAGGTGACAGAAGTAAGACAAGAGAGAGAGGGGTGGATTGACTGCATATTTTTGGACTGCAAGAAGGCCTTCGACACAGTTCCTCACAAGAGGTTACTGCAAAAGCTAGAGGACCAGGCACACTAACAGGAAAGCACTGCAATGGATCAGAGAATATCTGACAGGGAGGCAACAACGAGTCATGGTAAGCGACGAGGTGTCAGAGTGGGCGCCTGTGACAAGCGGGGTTCCACAGGGGTCAGTCCTAGGACCTGTGCTGTTCTTGGTATATGTGAACGACATAACGGAAGGGATAGACTCAGAAGTGTCTTTGTGTTGCAGATGATGTGAAGTTAATGAGAAGAATCAAATCGGACGAGGATCAGGCAGGACTACAAAGAGACCTGGACAGGCTACAAGCCTGGTCCAGCAACTGGCTCCTTGAATTTAACCCTGCCAAATGCAAAGTCATGAAGATTGGGGAAGGGCAAAGAACACCGCAGACACAATATAGTTTAGATGGTCAAAGACTGCAAACCTCACTCAAGGAAAAAGATCTGGGGGTGAGTATAACACCGAGCATATCTCCTGAGGTGCACACCAATCAGATAACTGCTGCAGCATACGGGCGCCTGGAAAACCTACGGATAGCATTCCGATACCTCAGTAAGGATTTGTTCAAGACTCTGTATACCATTTACGTCAGGCCCATACTAGAGTATGCAGCACCAGTTTGGAATCCACACCTAGTCAAGCACGTCATAAAATTAGAGAAAGTGCAAAGGTTTGCAACAAGACTAGTCCCAGAGGTACGGGGATTGTCCTACGAAGAAAGGTTGAGGGAAATCGGCCTGATGACACTGGAGGACAGGAGGGTCAGGGGAGACATGATAACAACATATAAAATTCTGCACGGAATAGACAAGGTGGACAAAGACGGGACGTTCCAGAGGAGGGACACAGACACAAGAGGTCACAATTGGAAGTTGAAGACTCAGATGAATCAAAGGGATGTTAGGAAGTATTTCTTCAGTCATAGAGTAGTCAGGCCGTGGAATAGCCTAGAAAGTGACGTAGTGGAGGCGGGAACCATACATAGTTTTAAGGCGAGGTATGATAAAGCTCAAGGGGCAGGGAGAGAGAGGACCTAGTAGCAGTCAGCGAAGAGGCAGGGCCAGGAGCTATGACTCGACCCCTGCAACCACAAATAGGTGAGTACACACACCCACACACACACCCACACCCACACACACACACACATGCACACCACCCACACACACACACACACACACCACACACACACACACACACACACACACACACACACACACACACACACACACGCACACACACACACACACACACACACACACACATACACACACACACACACACACACCACACACACATACATACACACATACACACACACACACACACACTCACACACACACACACACACACCACACACACACACACACACACACATGGTAATGCATTATTTACAGCTAGCAAAGTCAGGGTATTATCTCCAGAATGGTTTGTAATATACCACTGTGGATAAAATACTTTGCCATTCTTGAAACATTTCTGAGTGAGTTGTTTCTAATTCATTAATTTGATCACACTCCAGTATATAATTGACGCAGGGTGTGACATCCAGTGCATAATGATGCAGGGTGTGACGCACTCCAGTACATATTATTATTGTAATAAAAAGAAGCGCTAAGCCACAAGGGCTATACAGCACTGCAGGGTAGGGAAGGAAGCGAGGGTATTGGGCGGTAGAAGGGGGAGGGGTGATCAGTAGGTTACAGAAAACAGCGGGGCAGGGGATAGTGGGGGGTAGAGGGTAGCAAGAGATTGAGGTAGAAAGGGCTGAAGGTATCATTAGAGTTAGTGAAGTAAGTCAGTTGTTGTTCAAAAAGTCAATTGAAGAGGTTCTGGATGAGGGTGGGTCCATTCACCCGAGAAGGGAAGGTAAAGAGAGACAGTGAGCGAAGACACGTTGAGGTATATTATTTATTTCTGCTGCCCGTTGAATAAGTGGCAGTCTAATAAAATGTGGCAACCAAACAATGGAACCTGACAATTCTCCACGAGAGGAGCAGGCCCCTCTCCATGAAAACCATGAGTAAGACAGTAATGGCCAATGCGAAGAGGGAGAGAGTACCTCCCAACTTGACAAGGTACAAAAAGATGGCCATAACCCAAAATCCTTTAAAAAATTTAATTTGTTACCACCAAGAGACCAATGCTGTTCCAACGGTTGAGGTGGTAGCTATTGCAGCAAAATAGTCCGTAAATGAAACACCTCTATATGAAACTGGTAGGTCATGTACTGCTGACTGCACAGCATTTTGTATTCCCTGTTCATTGCCCTGTACATCAACATAAACCAGGGACCCAAAAAAAAACAATATCTTTATGCTTGGAAGAGATGCGGCGTAGCCAAAGTTGGATACGGAGGAATAAGGGGTTGAGGTGTATCAAATTTCTGTATAGCCTGTAAAGCACTAAGGGAGTCTGAGACAACCACAAATGATAACATAGGCATAGATGCAATACGGATAAGTGCTGCAAGAATGGCATACAATTCAGCAGTAAAGATACTAGCCGAAGATAGTAAATGCCCTCATATGAACGCTGTCCGGAAACACTGCTGCGAATCCTATGCCGTCAGAAGACTTAGAGCCATCTGTGTACACTGCAATGGCATGAGAATGAGAGTGGAAGCGGTCAAGAAAAAAAGAGTGGGAAGCTACCCCTAGACAGTTGGGCTTTCGAGCAAGGGAGTGAGAAAGAACAGACTCGAACAGCTGGAACTCCCCAGGGGGGTAGGGAAAAGTGAGATGCTACATGAACATAGAAAGGTGGTAAATTTAAGAGAAGACAAGAGCAAAAGTAGGTGAAGGAGAAGGGATGGAGCAAACAGGGGCGGCGAACAAATAAAGAATGTCTACTAATATCGGTGACCATTCTATAATGGAAGGTTTGCGGAGATTTATGATTTTTTTAGTTTATATGTTTATTATGCACCCCCATACCCATCCTGTGGGCGGTAGTCAAAAGATTACAGAGGTACATAATGGGTCCAGGGACTGGGCCCCAAAGTTTTGATAGCTGAGCAAGTTACAGAGGTAATGAATTCACAATTTACAAAGGTAATGAACTCACAATTTACAAAGGTAATGAACTCCAGGTAGGTCTAGTCACAATCATGGCAAGTTACAAGGTATTTACAGATTACAGAAAGGGACACAATGGGTCCAGGGACCGGGCTCCAAAGTTTTGATGGCTGAACTAGGTACAAGGTAATGAACTCACAAGTTACAAAGGTAAAGAACTCACAAGTTACAAAGGTAATGAATACTGTAAGAAAGGTTACTTACGTTTATACATGGCTGCAATCATGAACAAATTTTAGAGTAATGAGCAATTCACACTTCCACACCCGGTCACAACTGTAGTGAGTTATTGGTGCAAATGTTGATTGCTGAGTCTCTCTCACACAAACACACACACACAACACACACACACAAATTCATACACACACACACATAAACACACATACACACACACACACACATACACACACACACACACACACACACACACACACATACACACTCATACACACACATGCACACACACTCATACACACACACACACTCATACACACACACACACACTCATACTCACACACACACACACACACACACACACACACACACACACACACACACACACACACACACACACACACACACACACTCACACACTCATACACATACACACAAACACAACACACACACACACACACACACACACAACACACACACACCACACACACACACACAAGGTGGACAAAGACAGGAGTTCCAGGGAGGGACACAGAAACAAGAGGCCACAATTGGAAGTTGAAGACACAAATGAGTCAGAGAGATAGTAGGAAGTATTTCTTCAGTCATAGAGTTGTAAGGCAGTGGAATAGCCTAGAAAATGACGTAGTGGAGGCAGGAACCATACACAGTTTTAAGACGAGGTTTGATAAAGCTCATGGAGCGGGGAAAGAGAGGGCCCAGTAGCAACCGGTGAAGAGGCGGGGCCAGGAGCTAGGACTCGACCCCTGCAACCACAAATAGGTGAGTACAAATAGGTGAGTACACACACACATGCACATATGTGGCAATGCTTTATTTACAGCTAGCAAAGTCAGGGTATTTCTCCAGAATGGTCTGTAATATACCACTGTGGATAAAATACTTAGCCATTTCTTGAACACTTCTGAGTGAGTTGTTTCTAAATTCATTAATTTTATCATGAGAGCGTACATAGTAGTGAAGGCAATGGGCATCACGGCGATCAGATAAGGATGGAACGTTCGCTTCTGCATAGAGGCTCTCAACAGGGAAAGAGCGAAAAGCACCGAGGCATAAATGTAATCCTTGGTGATGAATGGGGTTAAGGCTAGAGAGAGTAGCAGGAGAGGCTGCTGAATAGATCTGGTCACCATAATCAAGTTTCGATAAAATGAGGGTTGTAGCATGCAAAGAGTACGTAACCTTTATTCGGTGCATGTACACACCCTCATTTACAGGCTATCTCCCCCAACCAGCGAACCAGGTTGCTAAGAGTTGATGACGGGGCCCCGTTGTTCAACTAGTGACCAGGTTCTAGCCAATAAGAAGATGGTTTTGGCAATCGCAGAGGTTATGTGGGTACCGCTCTCCCGTCTGCCCTTGTCATTCCCATTCTAGAGCTGGTTGAAGCACAGTCTGCTATCTTGTGGCTTCTATTTCTGCTTTGCTTACCGTGGAGTGCACTATACTTATCACTGTACGTAGTGTACATATTGCTGTTATAAATTGGTGAAGGATAATATAAAGTCTAAACTTTTTCTACTGTGTTTATTTGCTCCCATTACACCCGGGGTAACAGGCCATTTGGAATCCTGGGTTGTAATATGGGTAGCCTGTCCGAGAGTTGAGCTGGACTTAGAGAAACGGTTGAGCTTAGGGTGAAGCTCGTAGCAGGAACATTGTGCAGCTTGCTGTCTGGCATTGCTTTACAAATTTTGCGTGTCAGTTGTTACTAGCCTGTTCGGTGTGGAGAATTTTGCAGTCAGCTTTGCTTGTATGCGTATTCTGCAATCGTACTGTGCATAGCTAAGCGTGTTCTGCAAATTAACGTGTTACGTTGGGGTATTCTGCAATCGTACTGTGCATAGCGAATAACTTATGCCACCTAGACGAGTCAGACGTCTGGTGTCGGCATATACTTTGCATAAACCTACCTAAATTGTCCCTACAGCGTTGTTGGCAAATTGCTTGTTCCATTGGCATTACATACAAACGCACTCTCACAGCTGCGCAACTGCGTTCACTGATTGCTGACAAACTTATGGAAGAAGAATGGCACATCAGACTCCTCCCTCACGGAGCTAGGGCAAAAAACTCCTATGTTCTCGCAGGAGGAAGATACACCTACGGAGCAAATGGTCAGTATAGTGCAGCTGGGTTGTCTCAGGGTGAATCAGCGTCGTTGGCACTTGAGCTGGCAAAAATCAATCTTGAGCAAACTAGGGAAACAGAGAGCATTCGCAAGGGAAGAATTTGATAGGGAAAGAGAAAGGAGGCAGTTTTTCGCATTCTGTAAAATAATTTTAGTTTACAGAAAGCAGTACAGTTTGTTCCCCGCTTCAATGAGGCCGAACCAGAGCAATTTTTCGAAAGCTTCGAAAATCAGGCTGCTCGAGCCTTGAGGTGGCCGGAACAGCATTGGGCATCGTTGTTCATACAGCATTATTGGGTAAGGCACAAGAATTCACGTCAGTATTAAATGACGTTGAATTTTCTGATTATCAAGTAGTGAAGACCACAGTGTTGGGAGCATATACGTGTATCCCAGCAAAATACCGCAAGAGTTTCAAATTGGGCAGACGACAGCTTGGTCAATCCCTAGTCGACTTTGTGAGACAGCAAACCAAAGCTTTTACCAGCTGGTATAAAGCAAGTGGTGTCTCTACCTTTGAGGAGCTGGTGCAGCTTATTCTGATTGATAACCTGCTGGAGTCTGTGGGACCAGAGGTTCGAGTCTTTCTGCAGGATCGTGACTTAACCACTGCATTGGAGGCAGCCAGGTTGGCTGATACCTTCGAAACTAACCGCTCCTTGTCCGAGCGGTCCCGTCTCTCTTTTCAACAGTCTGGCATCAGCAGAGATCGTCAACCTTGGAGAATGAAGTGCCAGCCGGAGGGAGAACGTCTACGTCAGCCAACCAAGTCACCTGGTGAGCCACGCTTCTCAACATATGGTCCACCTGCGGAGAGGCAAATCTACTCATGTGCATCTCGACAACAGTATCCAGAGACACCAGCCAGAACGACACCATTTGCAACGTCAACAGGGAGTAAAGGGCAAGCCTGTCGTCTGCTTCAGGTGCAATAAAGTAGGTCACATCAGTTCCAACTGCCCCCATAAACCCCAACCCATTGGGAAAATCTCTAATATCCCTAGTAACATGTCCCCTAGAGAAGTAGAAAAAGGTATGGCCCCTTATTATTGCAAAAGTCTTATTTCCCTTCAGGAAAACTCAGAAACAACTAAGGTAAAGACCTTTAGAGATACTGGAGCATATTGCTCTCTTGTAAGAGAGGGAATATTACCCCTTTCAGAGAATACTTCTTTGAATTCCTCTGTTTTATTGGAAGCATTTGGAGGAGCTATATATTCTGTTCCTTTGCATAAAATTTATGTTCAGTGCAAATATTACACTGGGTACTTGACTGTAGGTGTCTCAAAAGGATTCCCCATGAAAGATGAAGTGTTATTACTGGGTAATAACATTACTACTGTTAGTTCGTGTCCTGAACCTATAATGATTAATTCCTATAATGATTAATCCCAAGGGTTGTCTGGAGAGAACGTTGACCTATCCTTGGACGACTCCGATCTCGGAATAGCCACGTTGTTTTACGAGGCACACCGGCCGGAGCCTCGTAAATCAAGTGAACAGACCCCGATCAAGCCTTCCTATTCCCAGGTTGCAGGATTGCCAGATGTCTCTGTTTCCATGCCCGAGAGACTGTCCATACGGGAGGAACAACGAAAGGACCCTTCTTTAAAATTCGCTTTTGAGGCAGCCATGGGTAAATCCTCTTTGGGTCATCCGGTCAAGTATGAAGTTAAAAACAATTATTTGATCTGCACTGAGACTGGTAAGGAGATAGAGGGCCGGCAATTGTTTAACAGGTTAGTGGTTCCAACAAAGTATAGACCTCAAATATTAAATATAGCTCATAATACATCATTAGGAGGTCACTTAGGAATTACAAAAACCTTGTATAGAATCACAAAAGAATTTTATTGGCCAAAATTAAAGAAAGATGTGAAGAATCATATTAGGTGTTGCCGAGAATGCTCAGCAGTTGGAAAAACCTGGACATTCCATTAAACCTGCACCTCTCCCAACCTATAACCTGCTGAGGGAGAACCTTTGCAGATTTAATTATAGATTGTGTAGGTCCACTACCTAGGTCAAAATCTGGAAATCAGTATTTATTTACGATTATGGATAAAGTAACCAGATACCCTGAAGCAATTCCAATGCGTAGTATTAATACTAAAGCTATTCTCAAAGCTTTAACAAAATTCATTTCTTGTTTTGGCATTCCTAAAACTATTCAGTGATCAAGGTACTAACTTCATTGCCAAAGCATTTAGGAAGTATTAACTAGGTTAGGGATATCCACAACTTATCCACTGCCTATCATCCTCAGTCCCAAGGCGCCTTGGAAAGATTCCACCAGACATAAAAACAATGATGAGAAGTTTTTGCATGCACTTCCCTACAGACTGGGATGAATCACTACCTTTGTTGCTGTTCTCAGTACGAGAAACGGTGCAAGAGTCTACAGGGTATAGTCCTTTTGAGCTGATCTTTGGCACAATGTACGAGGTCCTCTTCGGTGCTCAAGATGGAATGATGGGCGAAGACGTTAGTTCAACACTCTACAATCTAGTCCTTCAGGTTGCAGTTGTCAACGTCAGTTAGCCAAGGCTAACCTAAAGACAGCTCAAGCAAGCGAAACAGAGGGTATGACAGAATGCACAAAAACATCCGCTCACTTCCCATCCAGGAGACATAGGTGTTGGTGACAAGGAACCTATACCTGGCCCACAACATTGAAAGCTAGATTTCCGGACCTATTCAGATTGTAAGGTAATTATCTGATGTAAATTAATATTGTGGTAAGCTCCCATTGACTTAGACCTCAAATCTAAAACTTACCACATTAATCAGTTTAAAGTAACTTCATACACCAATAAAGTCCCAGTAATACGCTGTCCTCTCTCTAGGACAACTCTGACTCTTTGCACTCGTCTCTGAATTTAATATTAAACCATTCAAATTCTGTCCCAAGGGATCCTTGCCCTTTAACTGCGAAGATTATCTGGAAACGCAAGCAACAAATCCTTAACTGAGCTTCTACATCCATATCCTAATATTTTTCGATGTGCCGAAAAAATGTACGTTAGGTTTACCATGATGTAAGGTGGGGAAAACTCTAAACCAATTAAACTCGCCTCCCCAACAGCGCAAATCCTGAAAGCTAGGCTAACTCAGCAGGACAGTAGAATTCTTTCTGTTAAAAGCATGGTTAGTCTGAGGAGCGTCTAGTCCAGGCCTTCACCTGCATACCCCCTTGTGAAGAAAGGCTGACGAGGGGTTTCGTATGTGTACAGACTACCGTAAGGTGAACGAGGTCACAATTACACAGATGCTTACCCTCATCCCTCGTCTGATGACGTAATTGACTTTGTGGGTAAGGCGACTTTTGTGCCAAATTAGATCTCCATAAAGCTACAACAGGTTACCTATGACAGATAAGGCGACGGAAATCTCGCCCTACTCGAATTCCAGGAAACATTATCAAATACAGTTACACACCCTTCTAGAATGAAAATTCCCCCCTCTTCATTCCAAAACTACTATCCATCGGCTATTAAAAGGACTTTGAAGCACGGCCAGCGTACCTAGCATGAATTGTTTGTGGGTGTCTGATACCTGGCGAGGATCAACACCTACTTAGACTTAAGGCTCTGTTTGAGACCTTTAAGAGTTCCCATTTAACATTAATTTATCTAAATCTTCTCCTTTGCGGCCCAGGCCACTGTCACTTTTTATAGGCCAAATGAAGTAGGTAGTGGTAAAGTTGCAACCAAAACTTTCTAAAGTTCTTTCTATTAAAGATTATCCTAGTTTTTTCCTCATGATAGGAAATCTCTTCAACTTCCTAGGCATGAAGGATTTGTACAGAGATTCCTGTAAGAATTTCCAGATATTGTAAGCCCCTCTACCTCTCTTTACCAGTCAAAAAGTTCCCTTAATTGACCTCAGACAGTAACACGCTTTTGAATAAAGCAAAAGACTATTGTGCACCTGCACCCCATTCTCCTTGTCTCCCAGACGTCTCAAACCTTTTTCATTACAGGTTGATGCATGTGAGTCTGGGGTTTGGGGCAGTACTTTACAAATCGGAACAACGAGTTGGCCAGCCAGGTACTCTTTCAGCCAAGTTCCCAGCCACAATCAGAGGGCTTACACTAAACCATTGAAAAAGAAGCCCTCCGCGCTGGTACTGGCTTAGGAGCATTTTTCGATGTTTATGTGTGGTGGGCCCTGACATCGCAGGTTGTCAGATCTACAGTGATCAAATTCTCTAGTAATCTCCAAGCCATGAAGAACCACAACACTAAGGCTTATGCGCTGGACCTAAGGCTGCACCCCTATAAATCTGTCCAATAAATATATTGCCAGTCAAAGAAAATAATGTTGGCAGACTCTTTATCTTAGAGTATAATATTTTATTTAGGTTAGGATGTATATTTGTGGTAATCCCCTTTTCATGCTCTTTTTTTTATCCCCTGGTGTGGGGTTTTTTTTAGTGAGGGGATGCGGCTACCGTCCGCCTGTATCTTGGACCTATGCTAGCCTGTCTGCTGCTGTCTCACTCTAAGTTTAGGGTTTGGCTTTTGGTCACAAGAAAAGCTGAGCTCTATCAAGAGTTGATGGTGGAGAGGAAAGGCGGTCCCATTATTTTGTGCCATGGCGGCACGGTTACCACTGGAGGTGACAGCCTAATCCTGAGCCTCTCGGGTGGGGGTGTGGCATGCAAAGAGTACGTAACCTTTATTCGGCGCATGTACACACCGTCATTTACAGGCTATCTCCCCCAACCATGAACCAGGTTGCTAAGAGTTGATGATGGGGCCCCGTCGTTCAACTAGTGACCAGGTTCTAGCCAATAAGAAGATGGTTTTGGCAATCGCAGAGGTTATGTGGGTACCGCTCCTCCTGTCTACCCTTGTCATTCCCATTCTAGAGCTGGTTGAAAGCACGGTCTGCTATCTTGTGGCTTCTATTTCTGCTTTGCTTACCGTGGAGTGCACTATACTTATCACTGTACATAGTGTAACATATTGCTGTTATAAATTGTGAAGGATAATATAAGTCTAAACTTTTTCTACTGTGTTTATTTGCTCCCATTAACACCCGGGTAACAGGCCATTTGGAATCCTGGGTTGTAATAAGGGTGGAATGTAGGCGGATGAGAGTTCGACGATCAGCTCCCCATGAAAGATGAGCAAGGGTTTTAAGAAGGTTCAGCCGGCTGTGACAAGTTGCCTTCACAGAGGTAATGTGAGGTTTCCAGGATAACCTACGGTCAAAGAGAGGTCAAAAACCTGACTGTATCACGTTCAGGGATACGGGAGCCATAGAAGTACAAAGGATGATCGAGATGACAGAGCGTCTAGTGAAAGTATTTGGTGAGTTTTGGTACTGGAAAATTTAAACCCATGTGTGGTGGCCCAATTGAAACACGGTCGACCGCATGTTGGAGAGAAACTGTAATGAGGTGACAGACAGTGCCTGCACATGCAATAGCGAAGTCATCAACATAGAGTGAATGACCAAATATTGGATGGAAGACTAGAGGCCAAATCATTTATAAGCAATGAGAAAAAGTGTTGTGTGCTCAGAACACATCCCTGGGAGAAACCTTCAGCTTGGATAAAGTCCAGGGAGAGCACATTATTAACCTGAACACGGAAATGTCTGCCAGTTAAAAAGTTCTTAAGGAAGATGGTAGATTGCCTCGAAGGCAAAAGGAGTGGGCTTGGCCAAAATATTATACCTCCAAGTTGTGTCATATGCCTTCTCAAGGTCAAAAAAATATGGCAATAACTGAGTGGTTATTTGCAAAGGCATTACGAACACATGTATCCAAGCGTAGTAAGGGGTCTATGGTAGAACGGCTCTTACAAAAGCCATATTGACGAGTGAGAGACTGTTGTGTGTCTCTAAATACCACACTAAATGTCTATTTACCAGGCATTCCATCACTTTGAAAACTGCACTGGTAAGAGCAATGGGACAATAGTGGGAGGCTTCATGTCCCGTAGTACCCAGTTTGCGGAAACGGAGCACAATGGCAGATTTCCACAGTTGTGGAAGAACTCCCTGTGACCAAATAAGATTGAAAAGGCGTAATAGGACTGCAAGGGCTGACTGATGTAAATGTTGTAGCATATGAATATGAATGTCGTCGGGCCCAGCTGCCGATGATCGGCAAGCTGAGAGTGTTGCCTCCAGTTCCTGGAGTGTAAAAGCACATACCTGGAGTTTACCTGGAGAGAGTTTCGGGGGTCAACGCCCCCGCGGCCCGGTCTGTGACCAGGCCTCCTGGTGGATCAGCGCCTGATCAACCAGGCTGTTGCTGCTGGCTGCACGCAAACCAATGTACGAGCCACAGCCCGGCTGATCAGGAACTGACTTTAGGTGCTTGTCCAGTGCCAGCTTGAAGACTGCCAGGGGTCTGTTGGTAATCCCCCTTATGTGTGCTGGGAGGCAGTTGAACAGTCTCGGGCCCCTGACACTTATTGTATGGTCTCTTAACGTGCTAGTGACAGCCCTGCTTTTCATTGGGGGGATGGTGCATCGTCTGCCAAGTCTTTTGCTTTCGTAGTGAGTGATTTTCGTGTGCAAGTTCGGTACTAGTCCCTCTAGGATTTTCCAGGTGTATATAATCATGTATCTCTCCCTCCTGCGTTCCAGGGAATACAGGTTTAGAAACCTCAAGCGCTCCCAGTAATTGAGGTGTTTTATCTCCGTTATGCGCGCCGTGAAAGTTCTCTGTACATTTTCTAGGTCGGCAATTTCACCTGCCTTGAAAGGTGCTGTTAGAGTGCAGCAATATTCCAGCCTAGATAGAACAAGTGACCTGTTCTTCTCTGAGAGAAGAAAAGTCCAAGGGTGCTAACTCTCTGGCAGACTTTGAGGAAAGAAACGAGGGGCATAGATGGAGCCCCTGAGAAATACGGACCAGATGATTGCCAATTTCATTGGCAACATCTAGTGGGTTTGCTATATCAACACTGGCAACCCACAGAACAGAAGCCGGGTCAGGAGAATATTTACCACTCAGTTTTCGTACTTTTTTCCAGACTGCACTCATAGGGGAAGCAGAGGTGATGGTGGAGACATAATCTCGCCAGAAAGTGCGTTTAGTGTCACAGATGACACAGCGAGCGATTGCACGCTTCTCCTTAAAATTAAGAAGTCTCTCCATGGTTCTATTGTACCGGTACCTGCCCCACACAATGCGTTTCAAACGTATTGCATGAGCACAAGCAGGAGACCACCAAGGCACGCATTTCTGAGAATGCCTGCCCGAAGTTTGGGGTATAGAATGAGAAGCTGCGGTTAAAACCGAGGATGAGAAGAGGTGTAAAAGCTCATCAATGGAGGACGAAAAGGAACCTCACTAAAAACAGTTAGTTTTGAGTAAAGGTTCCAATTTGCCTGATCAAATTGCCAGTGTGGGTTACAAAGAGGTGGTGAATATGAAGGGGAAGTAAGAATGATTGGGAAATGATCGATGCAAGAGAGAGTATGAGTCCGAGGATCAAAATGGGTGTGAGCACCTGTATTTAAAACATGGAGGGGGTGGGTAGCAAGAAAAGCCTCTAACTGAATGCCACAGGAATCACAATGAGACCCCCCCAGAGGAAATAATGGGCATTAAAATCGCCAAGTAACAGAATTGGTGGTGGTAATGACGAAACAAGAAAGGCAATATCTGGGATAGATAATGCCCGAGAAGGAGAGAGATACAAAGAACAGAGTGTATACCACCTATGCAAGTGGATATGGGCTGCTGTGTAATGCAGCGAAGTATGAACGAATAGCTGATGGTACGGAATATCAGTGCATAGAAGAAGGGCACTTTCATTGAAGGTCTCATCAGGAAAAGAATCTGAAGAATACAATAAATTATAGCCTGAGATAGGATAGATAATGGCAGAATGTAATTTTGGTTCCTGTAAGCAAACACCAACAGGGGAAAACTGGGAGAGCAACATCTGAAGCTCACCCCGATTACCCTTGAGGCCACGAATATTCCACTGTAAATGGGCCATGATTGGCAACGATAAAGATACCTGAAATCCGCAGGTAAAGGTACCTATGGACTAGAGGGGTTAGAAAAGTCCACATGCGGTGGCAAAGGGAAACGTTCAAGTAGCGAAGGAATGGTGCATTGTGAAGAAAGGAGTTGTGCAGACGGAGAAGAGGAAAGAGAAGGAACAGAGGGTGGATCAGTGTCCATTGATGGTTTGGTCTCTGCAATATATTCAGAGATTGCTTCAAGTATTTCGGAGTTCAGAGACGTTGTATGGGAGACAATATTGGAGATGGAAGGAGGAGGAGTTTGAGTAAAGATCGGAGCTGTAATGGACTGTACCAAGGTAGGGGGGGGTGAAAGGGTGGAGGGAACTGGAGAAGTGTGGGAGGGGACAGAAGAGGCAGAAACCTGGGATGGCAGAAGTGGAAGAAACTTGGGAGGGGACAGGGGATGAAGGCACAGTACGAGGAGGAGGATGAACCTCCACACTTGTAACAGAGCCAGTGAAAGGGTAAGACTCAGGTACAGAGACCGGGAAGGTGAAATGTGGAGGTGGATGAAGGGAAGGAGGGGTTAAAGGAGATTTTCTGGGGCCTCTGAGAAGTATAGGGACGATTGGGAGGAGGTGTCGAGGTCTTGTCGATACTGGGGTTTGTGAGGGAGGACACAAAGAAGTGAGGACAGACCGAGGAGTTGAAATAGGGGCGTCTGAGCCCAGGACAGCAAAAGAATTAGATACAGGAGTGACTATGGGACTGGCAACCGCAGAGGAGGCTGCAGAAGATGTGACCCCAGAAGTGGGGGAACGCTTTGAAACACGAGAATAAGAAACACATGGCAGTCTCCCTTGGAGGCAGAAATGAGAAACCGCCATAGCATAAGGGAGACCTGCCTCTTTGAGGCAACGAATTTCCCGCTCATTTAAGTAGACTTGGCAACGGCGAGAGAACGAAGGGTGAGCCTCATGACAGTTAAGGCAAGAGGGAGTTCGACTGAAAGACATATTAGAATGGTCATCGGCACCACAGACTGGGCATTCGGCTATAGATCTGCAATATTTTGCTGGGTGGCCAAATCGCCAACAATTTCTACACTGTTGCCGTGTAGGGAAGGCGATCCTTCCAAACTTGTAACCGATGTCCTGCTACATAAACAGAGGATGGGAGTTCACGGCTGTCAAAAGTTAATGGGTATCGTGTTCACCCGCAGGCAGGAAGAACATAAGTGTCTACCTTGAGAATTGGGAGATCTTGGAGTTCCAGTTGTTCGAGAATGTCAGTGCCACATGTCTGGAAATTCTGTTGGGCTGTGGTATGGGGGCAAAATGACAGTACCACTACAAGAATTGAGGGAATGATGTTTTTCAATAGTGATAGGAATAGTATCGATACGTGAAAGAAGAGAAAGATCATGAGCTTGGGTAGAATTCTGGACTGTGATGATGGGCATACCAGTCTTAAGAGCATGAAAGGAAATATCTCTACCAACGTGGTGTAGGAGCGCTTTGCCAATACTATGGTCGGAAAGATAGGCAGTAGAAGAAGTTGGTCTTAATGTAAAGAATTTAGTCCATTGTGTGGTCTGAAACTGAGTGTGGAGAGGGAGTGCATGATGTGTCGGTCTTTTCCGAGTAGAAAGGGAAGGTAACGAAGTAACATCATTAGGAGATTGTTGTTGACATTTAGAAGTGGGACCAGAGTTGGTCCGACATGGGACAGACTGGCGATTCGAAAATCACCACACTGTAGAGGGAGAAGTCAGAAGCATAGTCAAAGGAGAGCAGAGGTCAGACAAATCGAAGGAGTCAGTGGAAGCCCAGGTACCTGAAGCAGGTGAGGAAACAGCACCAGCAAGAGGTACAGGGGCCTTAGGAATGTCCGAAGAGTGGCCAAATGATGAGGGGAGGTCAGAACGGGGTGCAGCAACAATAAGGGGCCTGGGGGTAGCGGGGTCATGGATCAGGTACTCCATGGTTAGGTTACTTCTTTCTTTCTGTTTTTAAGAAAAAAAAAAGAAAGAAGAAAATAAAATAAAAATAAAAACAAGAATAAAAAAAGGGGGGACCGGGGAGGAATAGTTCCTAGGAGGAATGAAAGGGCCAGAAATCTCCCTCTGTGCCCAAGAGGGCCTCAGCACCGCAAGTAGCGCAGATGCAGCATGGAACCTGTGTCATACCCTACCTATCATGCCAGTAAACCAGCAATCCGGGATAGCAACCTCACATCTGCCGAGCTACCTTGGTGGACAAAAGAGAGGGCAGCTGGATATCTGCCACAAAGCATACCTCCTTCGGCCACCACCCCCGGAATCCGAAAGGTGGCTTCCAGAGAAACACCCATCGCCCAAAAGACACCCGAAGCTACTCTCCAGGATACCGGAGAGGGATCAGGACATCCCCAGGCAATCCAGATTCCACGGCAAACTACACCACCGCCAAGCACCTCAACAGAATGGGGTGGACCCGGGTACCCTTTCCCCTACCTAGGAACTAGGGCGCCTGTGGGAAAAAATCCCAAAGGCCAAAAAGGAAAGGCAAAAGGGAGGGGTGGGGAGGAGGAGGAGGAAAGGAAAAAGGGGAGGATGGGAAAGGGAAGGGGGGATTGGGGGGTAATTAGGTTCGGTCTGAGGAAGGAGACCAACAGGTCTAATTCCTCAGACCAAGAGCCCTCTCACCACACCAAGGAGCCCCCCTTGAAGAGGACTCCAGTACATAATGACGCAAGGTGTGACAATAGTCCATCTGGCAGTTTACATTTCGTTTGGTCTACATCTGGTGGTGGTGATTTAACCTGCCAAAGATACTTGTAACCCAGCCGGAGCCGGGTGGTAGTGACATCCAAGAGTTGGGAGCATAGGATATGTTGTGTATATTGTTGTAATATGGCCATTATCTATAGTGTTTATTTTCTGTACTGGGATTGAGTAATAGAGGTTAATGAGGAGCTGATCAAAAATATTGACTTGGATGACAGCCAATAAACTTACGCTTAACACTGACAAAACCTACTACATTATGTTTGGTAGCAGAGGCAGGAGATGCGCAAATTAACATTAAGATCGACAACACTCTAATTGTCAGGCATAATGAGGCAAATTCCTAGGCCTATACCTCGACAACAACCTTAACTTCAGCACCCATATCCAACACATAACCAAAAAAGTTTCCAAAACGGTTGGGATCCTCTCCAAGATACGATACTACTGCCGCAAACTGCCCTTCTCACACTATACCATTCACTTATATATCCATACCTCACCTATGCTATCTGTGCTTGGGGTTCAACTGCAGCAACACACCTAAAGCCAATAATAACCCAACAAAAAGTCGCAGTAAGAATAATCACTAAATCCCATCCCTGGCAACACCCCCCCCCCACTCTTCATAGATCTAAACTTACTCCCTGTTCAGTACATCCACACTTACTACTGTGCAATCTACATCTACAGGACCTTAAATTCCAATATTAACCTTGACCTAAAATGCTTTCTTGATAGTTGTGACAGAACCCACAGGCACAACACCAGACACAAACATCTCTATGACATTCCCCGTGTCCGACTAAACCTTTACAAAAATTCAGTGTATGTCAAAGGCCCTAAAATCTGGAACACCCTACCTGAAAATTCTAAAACTGCAGACACATTCATCACCTTCAAAACTGCCATCAGAAAACATCTTATCTCCCTGTTACACCCTGTCAACTAATGACACGAATACCACCTGGTGGTTAACACTTACACTCACTCACCCATTTGACCATAAACAGAAATGTCAATCTCAATCTCAAAATAATGAATCTTAACTAGTCATAAGTTGGCCTGTGATACTCCAATAGTGAAACTATGTATAGCGCCAAAACAAAAGCATTCACATTGCTAAACTCACAACTAGTATTTAGTCACTTAGCCATAATACCAACTTACCTCATAATTTTGTAATATTTTAAACTTAAGATTTAATCTAAGTCTGCCCAAAATGCCTAGCCATGCTAGGTGTTCTAGTGGTGCACTCTGTAATTATTATTTTACTACATGTAAACAACACAATAACCAAATTAAATTGTCCTCATCGCCTCCGAGCCATGTGGACGAGCTGCGCAGACGCTCCTGTTTGAGTTTGTTTTTGCGCAGTTTACCTGATTGAGCTGCCCCTAGCATTGGTTGGTGGAAATTTTATTTTCTCCAACATGGTGCTGAATAGCAGAAGAATCAACACTGCATTGAGATATCCGTGGTGCTGTCACGGGATCCAACATGGATTTATTGTTACCAGCGATCATTCGCAATACCTATGGTATAGCAAATGAGAAGATAAGTGGTGTCGCACTCAATGGAACGACAAAAAATCTTCCCTAAAAATGACGTCTGCACAGTCCCACGAGGCGGTGGTCGACAAGTATCAGGAAAAACCCCCATACCGGTTAATACAGCTGTGTCGGTGTGACTCCATGATGTATCTCGACATTACACATGGGTGAAAATCAGGAATGTGCCTTTTGAGGCGACTGATTTTGATATTAGCAGTGAACTGCATACTTATGGGACGGTTCACGTAGCCACAGCAGGGTGAGGGCAACTGACCTATGCCCGGTGCGCTGGAAGGTACATATACTGTTAAAAAGACTCTTCGACACCCTATTCCTTCTATGTTGTGTTGAAGGAATTACGGACTCAAGTCTATGTAACGTATCGGGCAACAACGTACGTGTCGGCTATGGGGGTCATATGACCACATTGCGGCAAAGTGTGGGAAACGAAGTGGGTACCCGGCACAACAGCAACAGCAACAGCAGCCAGTGGGCGAGGTAGGAGATGAGCGAGAACAGTCTCTTGCAACAACGGCCCCAAAACGGTTTGTCAGGAGGGGGAGGTGACAAGAAAAGGAGCTTTGAATCCGGCCATTGTAACGCTACAGGAGAATCTCAGTCCCTTTTGGGCATACATCAGGTTTTTGAGGAAGACTACCTAATATGGGGTGAAGAAGTGGCGGCATCTTGGTAAAGGCGTTGGATTTTCTTTTTAGAGGAATTGGTCCTAGATCAGGTGGAAGACCCCGGCTTAGTTCTGGGACGGCTGTGAATGATGGTATGGCAGGAAAATGACGGTTTGTCGACGAGAGAGTCTAAAGGGTTGAAGGGGCATGCAGTAGAGGTGGAGGTGCATCAGGAAGGTGCTTCAGATTCAAAAGCAGGGGAGGGCGGACACGAAAGAGGACTGCAGCATCACGGATTCTGATGATGTGCTCACTCCTGCCCACGCCCTGGAAAAAATCTTGGTGGGGGTACAGCAGAGAGGGAATGGTGAACCCAAGGATCAAGGGATTGCAAAGGTGATTCCCAATAAAGGGGGGAGGGACAGGTGTTGCAAAACGAACAAAGGGTAAAGTCAATCCAGGGACAAAAGGAAAACCCATTTGTTGAATTCAAGTGTTTTACTATAAATATTAATGGGTTGAGAGCTGAGAGGAAGCTTAAGTGGTTTAATGAGTATTTGGTGCGACTTGGTGTGGATGTGGTATTCTTACAGGAACATAATTTTAGGCCTGGTTATGAGTTGGATATGAGTGGTTATAATGTGTACAAGGAACATGCGACACTTTTAAAAAGGGGGGGCTGCCACTTTGGTAAAGGAAACTAGCCCGTTTATAGTAAGGCGTAGTGAAGGGGGGAGGGAGGGTAATTAGAGTGGATGGAACCGGGGGTAGGGTTCCCATAAGTTTAGTATGTGTATAGGCCCGGCTGAGGGTGACGTGAGTTTTAAAAACTAAATTTGTTCAGGACGTACGGGGCTATTTTTTACGTGGTTTACCGAATGTTGAAATTAATAGGCGGAGATTGGAATTGCGTGATACATCGTAAAGATGTGGAGCCTAGAGGTGCGGGTGTTGTTTGGGTATATTGGGGGATATATTGACCGGGTGGGGTTTAAAAGGGGTGTGTGTGGGGGGGAGGGATGGTAGAGCATACCTTCATAAACGAGGTTATGCAGTGAGGTTGGACTGAATGTACATGCCTTGTGCGGTTACTGTGCGGAGGGTGAATGTGATAGATGTGGTTTTTTTCGGATCATAGAGGAGTTGTAATAGATGTGGATATTGAGGGTGTGCCTCGGAGGGGTCCATCATTTTGGAAATTGAATGTAAAGTTATTAAAGGAAAGGGGATAGTCTTTTGTTTTTTGGGACATATGTGGGATCGTTTAGTGGTAGAAGCACCAGGGATGTTGCCATGGTTAATTGGGGGGAAACGATAGCTAAAAAACGTATTAAGGAATATTATATTAATCGAGAGACGAGATATAATCAGTTACAAAAGGGTTTTTTAAAAAATATTAAAAGGGCAGTTGCGCAAATGTTATGCACAAATTAATGCAATTATCCTGTTATTGAAATTGAAAGTTTGAAGGAAAATACCGGAATTTACAAAATGAGAGGTTTGATGGGGAAAGGCTTAAGGGCAGGATTGAGGAGGTTTTTTGGGGAATCGGCCGTCGGCGTGTGTGTTGCGGAGTCAACACAGATGTCGCAAGGCAATGGAGTTAATGGGGTGAATGTTCAGGTAGGTATGCAGGGCATAAAGTGGATCAGGTGTTGAGACAAATGAGGAAAGAGTGGGTATATTGATGCTTGGGTTAAGTTGAAAACGCAAAGTGTGGGAATAAGCGAAATAGCATTCCCAGTCAATTTGGGAAGGTTTGTGCAGTGTGAGTTGACAGAGCATGATCGATTCTTTTTTGGAAGGGCCGATAAGGAGTGTGAAAACATGGGAAGCTTTATCCGGGCGCAATTAGGTAAGGCAAACCCGGAATTTAAAGGGTTGCCCAGTGACTTTTATCTTCAGAATTGGAGCGTTTTTAAAAGGGTTTTTGGTAAGATTATTCAATATCCTAAGCGGATTGGGTTTTTAGGGACAGCAACAGAGGCTGTGGTTGTTCTATGCCTAAAGGTGAGCCATTAACAGCAAAGACTATCGTGTTATTTCTTTTTTGGGTGATTAAAGATTTTTGCAGAATTTAGCTAACAGAATAAAAAAGTCCTGGGGAAAGTGATAGATAAGGGACAATATGGGGTGCCGGGAAGATCTATGTATGAAAGGCATGGGTTTGATTTTAAGTTTTATTGAAGAAAGAGTAAAATTGGGAGGGGGAGGGGTGTTGGCTATAGATTGGGGGGCGGCATATGATAAATGTAAAAGGGAAAACGTTATTTGGGAAAAATTTTGAGATGGCAGGGGGTTTTGGGGAGGAAAAATTTTATCATGGGCCAAATTAATGTATCAAGATGCATCCTTGCGGGTGCAGGTAAATGGAAGGTTAGGAGAACAAATTCAAATGAGAAGGGGTCTACGTCAAGGTTGTCCCATTTCACAAATATTTTTTGCGTGTTTACAGGGTCCCTTTTATAGAGGAATTAGGGTCTTATTGGGAGTTAGTTTAGTTAGTTTAATTGTTTATTATGCACCCCATACCCATCCTGTGGGCGGTAGTCAAAAGATTACAGAGGTACATAATTGGTCCAGGGACTGGACTCCAAAGTTTTGATAGCTGAGCAAGTTACAGAGGTAATGAACTCACAATTTACAAAGGTAATGAACTCACAATTTACAAAGGTAATGAACTCACAATTTACAAAGGTAATGAACTCCAGGTAAGTCTGGTCACAATCATGACAAGTTACAAAGGTATTTACAGATTACAGAGGTACGTAATGGGTCCAGGGACTGGGCCCCCAAAGTTTTGATAACTGAACTAGGTACAAAGGTAATGAGCTCACAAGTTACAAAGGTAATGAATTCTGTAGAATGGTTACTTACGTTTATACTTTGGCTACAATCATGAACAATATTGGCAGCAAATGGGGTTGGTGACAAAAGGGGTGGGGGACTGGCATTGTTGGATATGTTGATGACACAACGATTTTAGTAAGTGGTAACAGGGATTTGCATTGGGTGGAAAAGTTAGTAAACGTTTTTGAAAAGGCTTCTAGCATGTCAATTAATAAGGAGAAAACGAAGTATATGAATCTTGGGGATGGGTTAAGTGAGGAATGTGAAGTAGTTGAAAGGTGGACCAATTACTGATATGTGGGATCGTTTATGTGAGTGTAATCAAGTTAGCACAACAAATAAATTCAGTGCGTATTGTAAATGGTGTACTGAAGCGCCTCAGTGGTTTACAAGCTGCACACTTAACTTTGCATCAAAGAGTGATTACAACGAATGTCCTATTGTATAGTAAACTCTGGCATGTAGCAGCAATATATCCGATACTTCATAGTGAGATACAAAGGTTACAAAAGCGCGTTTTTAGATTCATTTGGGGTACTGGAAGCGAATGGTTAGGTAGAGCGGTTGTCACACTCCTGGTTGGCCGAGGAGGGCTGGGTCTTATAGCTGTTGACAAGAGGATTATGAGTGTGTATTTGAAACGTAGTTATAAGCGGGGAGGGGGGGGCGGGAAGGCGGACTTCATAAGATACTCAGGATAGCAACGTGGTGGGTGGGTAGGGGGTTCATAATAGGTGAGGCAATGTTACGGGTCCCTCATAAACAATGAGCGATCCTTCACAAATTAAATTGGGAAAAACCCTTTATGGGGTGGATGGTAAGGCAGTGGTAGCAGTGGTAGAAGGGGTTTATCCGATGTATGATTGGCGTAATATCTGGGGGCATTTGAACAAATTGCGTTTAAAACCTAAAGTACGAGAAGTTATGTATAGATTTTTACATGGGATCTTACTGTCTGGAATGGTTTTATTCCATAAGAGAATACAGGAGGATGGGATATGCAAGGCTTGTGGTGGATTGGAGACTGTTTTCCATATGGTGTATTTTTGCGAATGTATTGAACTAATAAGGGTTTGGTTAGGTAAGGTAATAAGGTTAGTGGGAGGGGGGGTTTGCAGGTGTTGAGGGTTTTAAGCTTAGACATAGGTGGGGTGAATCAAATGGTAGAGAATGCTGTAGGGTATATAATTACGGATTATATTTATATGTCTTGGGCTATGAGAGGAGCGAACGTGTGTGAAAGAATTAATGCGTTAACAGCAACTTTTTATAGGAGAAAGTGTAGGAATAAGGAGGTGTATGGGGGGAGATGGGAGAGGGATTTAAGTGAGGGTTATAGGAATTTCACTTTACGGGATTTACGGGAGTTGAAAGGCAGGTGTGGAAATTTATTTGGTCCCTAAAGTTCCACAGGACAGATCCAGCATGGCCGTATGGGACGACTGAGCTGGATGGCCCTTATACCCCACCCAAACATGAAAGCATTCTCTCTGGTCGGCGATGGATTCTTGGTAGGCATGTATTTAATTTAAAGATTTATTCTTCAGGGAAGGAGTAGGTAGTTTTACTGTTAGTATATTAATATTAGGTTACTAAGGCAACTGTAGATAATAATAATGTAGACCTAAGACCTTAACATAGGTAGTAATAGGCCGATAATATAGGCAAACACTAGGATAAGTTAGCTAGGTGTGGCCCGGTGGTCTGTGTGTGGCCCGGTGGTCTGGTGGCTAAAGCTCCCGCTTCACACACGGAGGGCCCGGGTTCGATTCCCGGCGGGTGGAAATTCCGACACGTTTCCTTACACCTATTGTCCTGTTCACCTAACAGCAAATAGGTACCTGGGTGTTAGTCGACTGGTGTGGGTCGCATCCTGGGGGACAAGATTAAGGACCCCAATGGAAATAAGTTAGACAGTCCTCGATGACGCACTGACTTTCTTGGGTTATCCTGGGTGGCTAACCCTCCGGGGTTAAAAATCCGAACGAAATCTCTCTCTCTCTAGGGAGAACTGGCAGCCCTAGCTTGAATGACGAGGCGCGAGTCAAAAAGACAGAATAGCGTCTTGCTTAAGACAGACACCACCTGGACAACAGTCCGTGATCACGACAGCGCCCCCCCCCTGTTTCA
>NC_069483.1:19242379-19291901 GCF_026875155.1 Cherax quadricarinatus | reverse complement strand
CGTATGTGTACAGACTACCGAAGGGTGAACGGGGTCACAATTACAGATGCTTTACCCTCTTCCTCGTCTGGATGACTAATTGACTTTGTGGGTAAGGCGACTTTTGTGTCCAAATTAGATCTCCTTAAAGGCTACTATCAGGTACCTTTGACAGATAAGCGACGGAAATCTCTGCCTTCGTAATTCCAGGAGGACATTATCATACACAGTTACACCCTTCGGAATGAAAAATTCCCCCTCTTCATTCCAGAAACTTATCCATCAGCTATTAACGGACTTGAAGGCACGGCAGCGTACCTAGATGATATTGTTGTGGTGTCTGATACTTGGGATCAACACCTACTTAGACTTAAGGCTCTGTTTGAGACCTTTAAGAGTTCCCATTTAACAGTTAATTTATCTAAATCTTCCTTTGGCCAGGCCACTGTCACTTTTCTAGGCCATGAAGTAGGTAGTGGTAAAGTTGCACCTAAACTTGCTAAAGTTCTTTCTATTAAAGATTATCCAGTTCCTCGTGGGAAATCTCTTCAACGTTTCCTAGGCATGATAGGATTTTACAGAAGATTCTGTAAGAATTTCTCGAATATTGTAGCCCTCTTACCTCTCTTACCAGTCAAAAAGTTCCCTTTAATTGGACCTCAGACTGTAACACTGCTTTAATAAAGCAAAAAGACTATTGTGCACTGCACCCATTCTCTTGTCTCCAGACTTCTCCAAACCTTTTTCATTACAGGTTGATGCTTGTGAGTCTGGGGTTGGGCAGTACTATTACAAATCGGAACAACGAGTTGCAGCCTGTAGCATACTTTCAGCCAAGTTCCAGCCACATCAGAGGCTTACTCTACCATGAAAAAGAAGCCCTCGCGCTGGTACTGGCTTTGGAGCATTTCGATGTTTATGTGGGCCAGACATCGCAGGTGGTCAGTCTACAGTGATCACAATTCTCTAGTATATCTCCAAGCCATGAAGAACCACAACACAAGGCTTATGCGCTGGACGCTAAGGCTGCAACCCTATAATCTGTCCATTAAATATATTGCCAGCAAAGAAAATATGTTGGCAGACTCTTTATCTAGAGTATAATATTTTATTTAGGTTAGGATGTTATTTGTGGTAACCCCTTTTCATGCTCTTTTTTTTATCCCCTGGTGTGGGGGTTTTTTTTAGTGAGGGGATGCGGGCTACCGTCCGCCTGTATCTTGGACCTATGCTAGCCTGTCTGACTGCTGTCTCACTCTAAGTTTAGGGTTTGGCTTTTGGTCACAAGAAAAGCTGAGCTCTATCTAAGAGTTGGATGGTGGAGAGGAAAGGCGGTCCCATTATTTTGTGCCATGGCGGCACGGTTACCACTGGAAGGTGACAGCCTAATCCTGAGCCTTCTCGGGTGGGGGTGTGGCATGCAAAGAGTACGTAACCTTTTATTCGGCGCATGTACACACCGTCATTTATCAGGCTATCTCCCCCAACCAGTGAACCAGGTTGCTAAGAGTTGATGATGGGGCCCCGTCGTTCAACTAGTGACCAGGTTCTAGCCAATAAGAAGATGGTTTTGGCAATCACAGAGGTTATGTGGGTACCGCTCTCCTGTCTACCCTTGTCATTCCCATTCTAGAGCTGGTTGAAGCACGGTCTGCTATCTTGTGGCTTCTATTTCTGCTTTGCTTACCGTGGAGTGCACTATACTTATCACTGTACGTAGTGTACATATTGCTGTTATAAATTGGTGAAGGATAATATAAGTCTAAACTTTTTCTACTGTGTTTATTTGCTCCCATTACACCCGGGGTAACAGGCCATTTGGAATCCTGGGTTGTAATAAGGGTGGAATGTAGGCGGATGAGAGTTCGACGATCAGCTCCCCATGAAAGATGAGCAAGGGTTTTAAGAAGGTTCAGCTGGCTGTGACAAGTTGCCTTCAGAGAGGTAATGTGAGGTTTCCAGATAACCTACGTCAAAGAGGAGGTCAAAAACCTGACTGTATCACGTTCAGGGATACGGAGCCATAGAAGTACAAAGGATGATCGGAGATGACAGAGCGTCTAGTGAAAGTAATTTGGTGAGTTTTGGTACTGGAAAATTTAAACCCATGTGTGGTGGCCCAATGGAAACACGGTCGACCGCATGTTGGAGAGAAACTGTAATGAGGTGACAGACAGCGCCTGCACATGCAATAGCGAAGTCATCAACATAGAGTGATGACCAAATATTGGATGGAAGACTAGAGGCCAAATCATTTATAGCAATGAGAAAAAGTGTTGTGCTCAGAACACATCCCTGGGAGAAACCTTCAGCTTGGATAAAGTCCAGGAGAGCACATTATTAACCTGAACACGGAAATGTCTGCCAGTTAAAAAGTTCTTAAGGAAGGATGGTAGATTGCCTCGAAGGCAAAAGGAGTGGGCTTGGGCCAAAATATTATACCTCCAAGTTGTGTCATATGCCTTCTCAAGGTCAAAAAAATATGGCAATAACT
Organism: Cherax quadricarinatus; assembly: GCF_026875155.1. Taxonomy (NCBI): domain Eukaryota; kingdom Metazoa; phylum Arthropoda; class Malacostraca; order Decapoda; family Parastacidae; genus Cherax; species Cherax quadricarinatus. The sequence goes on along the minus strand of NC_069483.1, from coordinate 19,289,428 downwards.
GAGTGGTTATTTGCAAAGGCATTACGAACACATGTATCCAAGCGTAGTAAGGGGTCTATGGTAGAACGGCTCTTACAAAAGCCATATTGACGAGTGGAGAGACTGTTGTGTGTCTCTAAATACCACACTAAATGTCTATTTACCAGGCATTCCATCACTTTGAAAACTGCACTGGTAAGAGCAATGGGACAATAGTGGGAGGCTTCATGTCCCGTAGTACCCAGTTTGCGGAAACGGAGCACAATGGCAGATTTCCACAGTTGTGGAAGAACTCCCTGTGACCAAATAAGATTGAAAAGGCGTAATAGGACTGCAAGGGCTGACTGATGTAAATGTTGTAGCATATGAATATGAATGTCGTCGGGCCCAGCTGCCGATGATCGGCAAGCTGAGAGTGTTGCCTCCAGTTCCTGGAGTGTAAAAGCACATTATACCTGGAGTTTACCTGGAGAGAGTTTCGGGGGTCAACGCCCCCGCGGCCCGGTCTGTGACCAGGCCTCCTGGTGGATCAGCGCCTGATCAACCAGGCTGTTGCTGCTGGCTGCACGCAAACCAACGTACGAGCCACAGCCCGGCTGATCAGGAACTGACTTTAGGTGCTTGTCCAGTGCCAGCTTGAAGACTGCCAGGGGTCTGTTGGTAATCCCCCTTGTGTGCTGGGAGGCAGTTGAACAGTCTCAGGCCCCTGACACTTATTGTATGGTCTCTTAACGTGCTAGTGACAGCCCTGCTTTTCATTGGGGGGATGGTGCATCGTCTGCCAAGTCTTTTGCTTTCGTATGAGTGATTTTCGTGTGCAAGTTCGGTACTAGTCCCTCTAGGATTTTCCAGGTGTATATAATCATGTATCTCTCCCTCCTGCGTTCCAGGGAATACAGGTTTAGAAACCTCAAGCGCTCCCAGTAATTGAGGTGTTTTATCTCCGTTATGCGCGCCGTGAAAGTTCTCTGTACATTTTCTAGGTCGGCAATTTCACCTGCCTTGAAAGGTGCTGTTAGAGTGCAGCAATATTCCAGCCTAGATAGAACAAGTGACCTGTTCTTCTCTGAGAGAAGAAAAGTCCAAGGGTGCTAACTCTCTGGCAGACTTTGAGGAAAGAAACGAGGGCATAGATGGAGCCCCTGAGAAATACGGACCAGATGATTGCCAATTTCATTGGCAACATCTAGTGGGTTTGCTATATCAACACTGGCAACCCACAGAACAGAAGCCGGGTCAGGAGAATATTTACCACTCAGTTTTCGTACTTTTTCCAGACTGCACTCATAGAGGAAGCAGAGGTGATGTGGAGACATAATCTCGCCAGAAAGTGCGTTTAGTGTCACAGATGACACAGCGAGCGATTGCACGCTTCTCCTTAAAATTAAGAAGTCTCTCCATGGTTCTATTGTCCCGGGTACCTGCCCCACACAATGCGTTTCAAAACGTATTGCATGAGCACAAGCAGGAGACCACCAAGGCACCATTTCTGAGAATCCCTGCTCGAAGTTTGGGGTATAGAATGAGAAGCTGCGGTTAAAACCGAGGATGAGAAGGTGTAAAAGCTCATCAATGGAGGACGAAAAAGGAACCTCACTAAAAACAGTTAGTTTTGAGTAAAGGTTTCCCAAATTTTGGGCCTGATCAAATTGCCAGTGTGGTTACAAAGAGGTGGTGAATATGAAGGGGAAGTAAGAATGATTGGGAAATGATCGATGCAAGAGAGAGTATGAGTCCGAGGATCAAAATGGGTGTGAGCACCTGTATTTAAAACATGGAGGGGGTGGGTAGCAAGAAAAGCCTCTAACTGAATGCCACAGAAATCACAGTGAGACCCCCCCCCAGAGGAAATAATGGGCATTAAAATCGCCAAGTAACAGAATTGGTGGTGGTAATGACGAAACAAGAAAGGCAATATCTGGATAGATAATGCCCCCAGAAGGAGAGAGATACAAAGAACAAGTGATACCACCTATGCAAGTGGATATGGGCTGCTGTGTAATGCAGCGAAGTATGAACGAATAGCTGATGGTACGGAATATCATGCATAGAAGAAGGGCACTTTCATTGAAGGTCTCATCAGGAAAAGAACCCTGAAGAATACAATAAATTATAGCCTTGAGATAGGATAGATAATGGAAAGAATGTAATTTTGGTTCCTGTAAGCAAACACCAACAGGGGAAAACGGGGAGAGCAACATCTGAAGCTAAACCCCGATTACTCTTGAGGCCACGAATATTCCACTGTAAAGGGGCCCATGATTGGCAACGATAAAGATCCCTGAAATCCGCAGGTAAAGGTACCTATGGACTAGAGGGGTTAGAAAAGTCCACATGGGGTGGCAAAGGGAAAACGTTCAAGTACGAAGGAAATGGGCATTGTGAAGAAAGGAGTTGTGCAGAGGGAAAAGAGGAAAGAGAAGGAACAGAGGGTGGATCAGTGTCCATTGATGGTTTGGTCTCTGCAATATATTCAGAGATTGCTTCAAGTATTTCGGAGTTCAAGACGTTGTATGGGAGACAATATTGGAGATGGAAGGGGGAGGAGTTTGAGTAAAGATGGAGCTGTAAGGACTGTCCCCAAGGAAAGGGGGGGTGAAAGGGTGGAGGGAACTGGAAAAAGTGTGGGGGGGGAAACAGAAGGGGCAGAAACCTGGGATGCAGAAGAGGAAGAAACTTGGGAGGGGACAGGGGATGAAGGCACAGTACGAGGAGGAGGATGAACCTCCACACTTGTAAACAGAGCCAGTGAAAGGGAAGACTCAGGTCCCGAGACCGGAAGGTGAAATGTGGAGGTGGATGAAGGGAAGGGGGGGTTAAAGGAGATTTTCTGGGGCCTCTGAGAAGTATAGGACGATTGGGAGGAGGTGTCGAGGTCTTGTCGATACTGGGGTTTGTGAGGGAGGACACAAAGAAGTGAGACAAAACCGAGGAGTTGAAAATAGGGGCGTCTGAGCCCAGGACAGCAAAAGAATTAGATACAGGAGTGACTATGGACTGGGCAACCGCAGAGGAGGCTGCAGAAGATGTGACCCCCAGAAGGGGGGGAACGCTTTGAAACCGAGAATAAGAAACACATGGCATCTCCCTTGGAGGCAGAAATGAGAAACCGCCATAGCATAAGGGAGACCTGCCTCTTGAGGCAACGAATTTCCCGCTCATTTAAGTAGACTTGGCAACGGCGAGAGAACGAAGGGTGAGCCTCATGACAGTTAAGGCAAGGGGAGTTCGACTGCAAGACATATTAGAAATGGTCATCGGCACCACAGACTGGGCATTCGGCTATAGATCTGCAATATTTTGCTGGGTGGCCAAATCGCCAACAATTTTTTACACTGTTTTCCGTGTAGGGAAGGTGATCCTTCCAAACTTGTAACCGATGTCCGCTACATAAACGAGGATGGGAGTTCACGGCTGTCAAAAGTTAATGGGTATCGTGTTCACCCACAGGCAGGAAGAACATAAGTGTCTACCTTGAGAATTGGGAGATCTTGGAGTTCCAGTTGTTCAGAATGTCAGTGCCACATGTCCCGGAAATTCTGTTGGGCTGTGGTATGGGGGCAAAATGACAGTACCACTACAAGAATTGAGGGAATGATGTTTTTCAATAGTGATAGGAATAGTATCGATACGTGAAAGAAGAGAAAGATCATGAGCTTGGGTAGAATTCTGGACTGTGATGATGGGCAATTTCCATCTTAAGAGCATGAAAGGAAATATCTCTACCAACGTGGGGTAGGGGCGCTTTGCCAATACTATGGTCCCGGGAAAAATAGGCAGTAGAAGAAGTTGGTCTTAATGTAAAGAAAATTTTGTCCATTGTGTGGTCTGAAACTGAGTGTGGAGAGGGAGTGCATGATGTGTCGGTCTTTTTCCCAGTAGAAAGGGAAGGTAACGAAGTAACATCATTTGGAGATTGTTGTTGACATTTAGAAGTGGGACCAGAGTTGGTCCGACATGGGACAGACTGGCGATTCGAAAATCACCACACTGTTTGAGGGAGAAGTCAGAAGCATAGTCAAAGGAGAGCAGAGGTCAGACAAAACGAAGGAGTCAGTGGAACCCAGGTACCTGAAGCAGGTGAGGAAACAGCCAAACCCGCAAGAGGTACAGGGCCTAGAATGTCCGAAGAGTGGCCAAATGATGAGGGGAGGTCAGAACGGGGTGCAGCAACAATAAGGGGGCCCGGGGGTAGCGGGGTCATGGATCAGGTACTCCATGGTTAGGTTACTTTTTTTCTTTCTGTTTTTAAGAAAAAAAAAGAAAGAAGAAAATAAAATAAAAATAAAACAAGAAAAAAAAAAGGGGGGACGGGAGGAATAGTTCCTAGGGGGAATGAAGGGCCAGAAAACTCCCTCTGTGCCCAAGAGGGCCTCAGCACCGCAAGTAGCGCAGATGCAGCATGGAACCTGTGCCATACCCTACCATCATGCCATAAACCAGCAATCCGGGATAGCAACCTCACATCTGCCGAGCTACCTTGGTGGACAAAAGAGAGGGCAGCTGGATATCTGCCACAAAGCATACCTCCTTCGGCCACCACCCCGGAATCCGAAAGGTGGCTTCCAGAGAAACAACCCATCGCCCAAAAGACACCCGAAGCTACTCCCAGGATACCGGAGAGGGATCAGGACATCCCCAGGCAATCCAGATTCCACGCAAACTAAATCCACCGCCAAGCACCTCAACAGAATGGGGTGGACCCCGGGTACCCTTTCCCCTACCTAGGAACTAGGGCGCCTTGGGAAAAAATCCCCCAAAAGGGCCCAAAAAGGAAAGGCAAAAGGGTGGGTGGGGAGGAGGAGGAGGAAAGGAAAAAGGGGAGGATGGGAAAGGGAAGGGGGGATTGGGGGGTAATTAGGTTCGGTCTGAGGAAGGAGACCAACAGGTCTAATTCCTCAGACCAAGAGCCTCTTCACCACACCAAGGAGCCCCCCTTGAAGAGGACTCCAGTACATAATGACGCAAGGTGTGACAATAGTCCATCTGGCAGTTTACATTTCGTTTGGTCTACATCTGGTGGTGGTGATTTAACCTGCCAAAGATACTTGTAACCCAGCCGGAGCCGGGTGGTAGTGACATCCAAGAGTTGGGAGCATAGGATATGTTGTGTATATTGTTGTAATATGGCCATTATCTATAGTGTTTATTTTCTGTACTGGGATTGAGTAATAGAGGTTAATGAGGAGCTGATCAAAATATTGACTTGGATGACAGCCAATAAACTTACGCTTAACACTGACAAAACCTACTACATTATGTTTGGTAGCAGAGCAGGAGATGCGCAAATTAACATTAAGATCGACAACACTCTAATTGTCAGGCATAATGAGGGCAAATTCCTAGGCCTATACCTCGACAACAACCTGAACTTCAACACCCATATCCAACACATAACCAAAAAAGTTTCCAAAACGGTTGGGATCCTCTCCAAGATACGATACTACGTGCCGCAAACTGCCCTTCTCACACTATACCATTCACTTATATATCCATACCTCACCTATGCTATCTGTGCTTGGGGTTCAACTGCAGCAACACACCTAAAGCCAATAATAACCCAACAAAAAGTCGCAGTAAGAATAATCACTAAATCCCATCCCTGGCAACACCCCCCCCCCACTCTTCATAGATCTAAACTTACTCCCTGTTCAGTACATCCACACTTACTACTGTGCAATCTACATCTACAGGACCTTAAATTCCAATATTAACCTTGACCTAAAATGCTTTCTTGATAGTTGTGACAGAACCCACAGGCACAACACCAGACACAAACATCTCTATGACATTCCCCGTGTCCGACTAAACTTTACAAAAATTCAACGTATGTCAAAGGCCCTAAAATCTGGAACACCCTACCTGAAAATTCTAAAACTGCAGACACATTCATCACCTTCAAAACTGCCATCAGAAAACATCTTATCTCCCTGTTACACCCTGTCAACTAATGACACGAATACCACCTGGTGGTTAACACTTACACTCACTCACCCATTTGACCATAAACAGAAATGTCAATCTCAATCCAAAAATAATGAATCTTAACTAGTCAAAGTTGGCCTGTGATACTCCAATAGTGAAACTATGTATAGCGCCAAAACAAAAGCTTTTTTTCCACTTTGCAAAACCACAACTAGTTTTTAGCCCACTTACCATAAAAAAACCCAACTTCCCCTTCAAAATTTTGGGGTAATTTTTTTTAAACTTAAGATTTAATCTAATCCCCCAAAAATCCCTAGCCATGCTAGGTTTTTCAAAGTGGGGCACTCTGAAATTATTTTTTTACTACTGTAAAAAAACACAAAAAACCAAATTTAAAAATTGTCCCCATCGCCTCCGACCAGGGTGGACAGCTCCCCGGGACGCCCCTTTTTTAAATTTTTTTTTGGGCGCAGTTTACCTGTTTGGGAGCTGCCCCTCTTTGGGTTGGTGGAAATTTTATTTTTTTTTCCCAACCCTGGGGCGAATAGCAGAAAATCAACACGCATTGAGATATCCGGGGTGCTGTCACGGGATCCAACATGGATTTATTGTTCCCCAGCGTTTTCTTTCCCGCAATCCAAAGGTATAGCAAATGAGAAGATAAGGGGTTTGCCCCGCACTCAATGGAACACAAGAATCTTCGTAAAAATGACGTCGCCGAGTCTACGAGGCGGTGGTCGACAATTTATCAGGAGCCCACCAAAACCGGTTAAACAGCGTTTTTCGGTGTGACCCCCATAAAGTATCCCCGACTTTACACATGGGTGAAAATCAGGAATGTCCCTTTTTGGAGGCGACTAAATTTGAAAATTTAGCAGTAAACTCAAAACTTATGGGGAGGGTTCACTAGCCACAGCAGGGGGGTGGGCAACGGGACCTATGCAGGTGCGCTGGAAGGAACAAATACTGTTAAAAGGGACTCTTTCGAAAACCCTTTTCCCCTTCTATGTTGTTTTTAAAGGGAAATTTAAACGGACTCAATTTCTATAAACGATGCGGGGAAAACAAGAAACGTGTCGGCTATGGGGGTCATATCCCCACATTGCGGCAAAGTGGGGAAAAACGAAGGGGGGTCCCGGCAAAACCCGAAAACACAACAGCAGCCTTTTTTGGGGGGCGAGGTGGGGAGATGACGAAAACCCAGTCTCTTGAAAAAACCCCCAAAGGGCCCAAAAAACCCGGTTGTAAAGGAGTGGGGAGGTGGAAAAAGAAAAGGAGTTTAAATCGCCAGTTTAAGCTACAAGGAAATTTCTCAGTTTTTGGACATACATCGGGTTTTTTGAGGAGAGACTACCTAATATGGGGTGAAGAATGGGGGCCTCTTTGGAAAAGGCTTGGTTGTCTTTTTAGAGAATTGGTCCTAAAATCAGGTGGAAGCCCCAGGCTTAGTTCTGGGGACGGGTGAATGATGGTTTTGCAGGAGATAAGGGTTTGTCGACGGAAGTCAAAGGATTGAAGGGGGAAATGCTAGAGGGTGGAGGTGCATCAGGAAGGTGTTTTCCAGATGTAAAAATGCAGGGGGAAAGGGGGGGGAAAAACGAAAGAGGACGGGGGCAGAAATCATGGGATTCGAGATGTGCCACTCCTGCCCAACCCCCCCGGGGAAAAAGTTTTGGGGGGAAAGGAAACAGCAGAGAGGGAAGGTTTAAAAACCAAGGATAAAGGGGTTTGCAAAGGTGTTTCCCCAAAAAAGGGGGGAGGGACAGGGGTTTTGGGCAAAACGAACTGGGGAAAAAGTCAATGCCAGGGACAAAAGGAAAACCCATTTTTTTTTTTGGAATTAAAGTGTTTTTACAAAAAAATATTAAGGGGTTGAGAGCGAGAGGAAGCTTAAGGGGTTTTAAAATTTAGTATTTTGCAAATTTTGGTGTGGATGGGGTTTTCCCAAACAGGAACAAATTTTTGGGGCCGGGTTTAATGAGTTGGATATGAGGGGTTTATAATGTGTAAAAAGGAACATGCACACTTTAAAAAAAGGTGGGGCGGGGCCACTTTGGAAAAGGGGAAACTAGCCCGTTTATAGAAAGGGGCGGTGAAGGGGGGAGGGGAGGGTAATTAGAGGGGAATGGAACCGGGGGAAGGGTTTCCCCATTAGTTTAGTATGTGTATAGGGCCCCGGGCGGGGGTTGACGTGATTTAATTAAAACTAAATTTGTTAAAGACGACAGGTCTTTTTTTTTACGGGGTTTTTAACCCAAATTTTTAAATTAATAGGGCGGAGTTTGGGAAATTTTGCGTATCCCATCGTAAAGAGGGTGGAGCCTAAGTGCGGGGTTGTTTGGGTAAAATTGGGGGATATTTTTGACCGGGGTGGGGTTAAAGGGGTGTGGGGGGGGGGAGGGAGGTAGAGCATACCTTCATTAAACGAGGTTATGCTGGGGTTTGGGACTGAATGAAACTTTGCCTTGTGGGGGTTACTGTGCGGGGGTTTTAAAATGGGGATAGATGGGGTTTTTTTTTCGGATCATAGAGGGGGGTTTGTAATAGATGGGGAAAATTTTGAGGGGTGCCTGGGAGGGGTCCTTCTTTTTGGAAATTGAATGTAAAGTTTTTTAAAAGGGGAAGGAGGAAAGTCTTTTTTTTTTTGGGACTATTTTGGGTTTCGTTTAGGGTAAAAGGGCACCCAGGGGATTTTCCAGGGTTTTAATTTTTTGGGAAACGATAGCTAAAAAAACTTTTTAAAGGGAATATTATATTAATCGAGAACAATTTTAATCAGTTACAATACGGTTTTCAAAAATATTTAAAAGGGCAGTTCCGCAAATGTTATGCACAAATTAATGCAAATTTAACCCTTTTTAATTAAAAAATTTGGGAAATTTTAAAGGGAAAATAACCGGGAATTTTAAAAAATGAGGGGTTTTTGATGGGAAAGGTTTAAAGGGCGGGTTGAGGGGGTTTTTGGGGGGAATGGGGCCCTGGGCGTGTGTGTTGCGGGGGTCAACCAGATTCGCAAGGAATGGATTTAAATTTGGGGTTGAATGTTCGGGTAGGTATCAAGGGCATAAAGTGGATCAGGTTTGAACGTTTGGGAGGGAAATGAGTGGGTATTTTTGAGTTTGGGGTTTAAAAGGGGGGAAAACGAAAAATTTGGGGGAAATAAGGAAATAGAAATTACATAAATTTGGGAAAGGGTTTGTGCAGTGTGAGTTACAGAGAAAGATCGATTCTTTTTGGGAAAGGGGGCCGAAAAAGGATGTAGCCAGGGGAAAACCTTTATCCGGGCGCAATTAGGAAAGGGAAACCAGGAATTGAGGGGTTTTTTTTTTTTTTTTTCCCCCATTGATTTTTTATCTTCAAAAATTGGAGCTTTTTAAAAAAAGGGTTTGGGGGGGGTTAAAAATTTAACAATATCCTTAAGCGGGTTTGGGGTTTTTGGGGGCACAGCAACAAGGGCCCGGGGGTTGTTCTAGTCCCAAAAGGGTGGCCATTAAACACCCCAAAGACTAGGGTTTTATTTCGTTATTTTGTGGTGATTAAAAGATTTTTGCAAGAATTTTAGCTAAAAATAAAAAAGGCCCTGGGAAAAAGTGATAGATAAGGGACAAAAAGGGGTCCGGGAAATCTAGGGTATGAGGGGAAGGGGTTGATTAGAATTTTTAATTGAAAAAAGAGTAAAATTGGGGGGGGGAGGGGTTTTGGGCTATGGGAATTGGGGGGGCGGCATATGATAGGAAAAAGGGGAAGCTTTAAATGGAAAATTATAATGGCAGGGGTTTGGGAAGGAAATTATTTCAGGGGGGCCAAAATTTAAAAATGTATAAAGATGAAATCCTTGGGGGGTGCAGGTAAAGGGAAAAGGTTAGGAGAAAAAATTCAAATGAAAAGGGGTCAAACTCAAGGTTGCCCTTTCCCCAAATTTTTTTTGCGTGTTTTCGGGCCCTTTTATAGAGAAATTAGGGTCTTTTTGGGGAAATTTTATTTAGTTATTTTAAATATTTTTTATTATCCCACCCCAAAACCCATCCTGTGGGCGGTAGCCCAAAAGATTACAGGGGGACATAATTTTTCCAGGGGAACTGGATTTGCCAAATTTTTGATACGAGAAAAGTTACAGAGGTAATGAACTCAAAATTTTTACAAAGGAAAATAAAACCAAAATTTTAAAACAAAGGAAAATGAACTCAAAAATTTACAAAGGTAAAAACTCCAGGGTAAGTCGGGTCACAATCATGAAAAAGTTAAAAAAGGTATTTACAGAAAAACGAGGTACTTAATGGGCCCCCAGGGACGGGCCCCCAAATTTTTTGAAAACTGAACTAGGTAAAAAAAAGGGTTAATGAGCCAAAACCGGTTACAAAGGTAATGAATTCTGTAAAAGGGTTTACTTAGTTTATACTTTGGCACAATCATGAACAATATTTGGGAGCAAATGGGGTTGGTTTTTAAAAGGGGTGGGGGGCTGGCTTGTTGGGTATGTTTATGACACAACGATTTTAAATTTAATTGGGAACAGGGGTTTGCATTGGGGGAAAAATTAGTAAAAAGTTTTTGAAAAAGGGTTCTAGCAAAGTCAATTAATAAGGAGAAAACGAAAATATATAAAAATTGGGGGTGGGTTAATTTAGGAATGTGAATAAATTGAAAAGGGGGACCAAATTTCTTTAATTTGGGATCCCTTTTTTGTGAGTTTAAATTTAAGTTAGCAAAAAACCAAAAAAAACAGTGCGATTGTAAATGGTGTACTGAAAACGCCCCCAAATGGTTTACCAAGCTCACACTTAACTTTTCATCAAAGAGTATTACAACGAATGTCCTATTGTTTTAGTAAACTCTGGGAGTACAGCAATAAAATTTCCCCAAATTCATAGTGAGATACAAAGGGGTTAAAAAAAGCGCGTTTTTTAAAATTCCTTTGGGGTACTGGAAGCAAAAGGTTAGGAAGGGGCGGTTTTTACACTCCTTGGTTTGGGGCCCAGGAGGGGGTGGGTCTTTTAGCTGTTGACAAGAGGATTATGAGTGTGATTTGAAACGTAGTTTTTAACGGGGGGGGGGGCGGGGGGAAGGCGGACTTCAAAATACGTCAGGGTATGCAACGGTGGGGGGGTGGGTAGGGGGTTTATAATAGGGGAGGCAAGTTTCGGGGCATCATAAACATGAGGGAAACCCCTTTACATATTAAATTTTTTAAACCCTTTATGGGGTGGATGGTAAGGCAGTGGTAAACATTTGGAAAGGGGTTTTTAATTTCCAAAGAATGATTGGCGGGAATATCTGGGGCAATTTTAACAAAATTTTCGTTTAAAAAACCCAAAAGTACGAGAAAAATTTTTGTAAGATTTTTTCATGGGGGTCTTACGTCTGGAAAGGTTTTTAAATTTATAAGAGAAAAAACAGGGGGATGGGATAAAGCAAGGCTTGTGGTGGATTTTGGGGAAAGTTTTCCAAAAAGGTGTAATTTTTTTTCGAATGTATTTGGGGGCTAATAAGGTTTGGTTTGGGAAGGTAAAAGGTTAGTGGGAAGGGGGGGGTTTGCAGGTGTTGAGGGTTTTTTTAAACTTAGACATTTGGGGGGGTGAAAACAAAAAGGTTGAGAAAACTGTAGGGTTTTATAATTACGGATTATATTTTTTAAAAGTCCTTTGGGGTATGAGAGGACAACGGGGGTGAAAGAATTTAATGCGTTAAAAAGCAAATTTTTATAGGAAAAGTGGGAGGAATAAAAGGGGTATGGGGGGAAATTTGGGAAGGGAAATTTTAATTTAGGGTTATAGGAATTTCACTTTTCGGGGTTTAAAGGGAGTTGGGAAAAGGGAGGGTGTGGAAAATTTTTTTGGTCCCTAAAATTCCACAGGCCCGATCCAGCATGGCCGTATGGGACGACTGACTGGATGGCCCTTTTACCCCACCCAAACATGAAAGCATTCTCTCTGGTCGGCGATGGATTCTTGGGGAGGGATGTATTTAATTTAAAAAATTTTTTCTTCAGGGGAAGGGGTAGGGATTTTTACTGTTGTATATTTAAAATTAGGTTACTAAGGGAACTGTAGATAATAATAAGTAACCTAAGACCTTTTAAAATAGGGAGTAATAGGCCCGATAATATAGGGAAAAACTAGGGTAAGTTAGGGTAGGGGGTGGCCCGTGGTCTGTGGGGGTGGCCCGGTGGTCTGGTGGCTAAAGCTCCCCCCTTCCCCACACGGAGGGGCCCCCCGGGGTTTGATTCCCGGCGGGGGGAAAAATTTCCCACACGTTTTCCTTACACCTATTGGGCCTGTTCACCTAACAGCAAATAGGTACCTGGGTGTTAGTCCAAATGGGGTGGGTCGCAATTTCCCGGGGACAAGATTAAGGAACCCCCCAAAGGAAATAAGTTTGGGCAGTCCTCGATGACCGGGACTGACTTTCTTGGGGTTTTTCCTGGGTGGCTTTTAACCCCCCCCGGGGTTAAAAATCCGAACGAAATCCCCCTCTCCCTCCAGGGAGAACTGGGAGCCCTTGCTTTTAATGAAAGAGGGGCGAATAAAAAGACAGAATAGCTCTTGCTTAAAGACAGAAAAACCAAACCCGGAAAAACAGTGCCGTGATCAGCGACAGCGGGGGCCCCCCACGTGTCCCTTTACATCTGAGACCTGGGGGAAAATTTTTAAAAGCACCTCGATGTACCATAGGGGGACCTCCCCCGTCAGGGCCCCTAAAAAGTAAAGACAAACCTTCACTTTTTCCTCTTTTGATTTCCGGCCAGTGTCTTGGGGGAAATTTTGAGTGAGTGAGTTTTGGGTGTGGGCCCCGGGTTTCAACAGGCGGGGGCATTTCCCAGTAAAATACCAGTGTTTTTCAAAGGGAGTCTGGGAAGGGTAGGGTTTTGAGTCGCATAGTTATACTTGGGGTCCCTACCCTCTTGGGTAAAAAGAATTTCTGAGGAGCAGGCAGGACACAAAATTTCGATTGGGAAAATTGCAGGAATTTAACTCCAGGGTTTCACGTGGTTTCTGAGGGGAATCCCAAAAGGGGGTAAGGCCCAAGCCCTTTGAGAAGTGAAGATCAGGATATATGCTGCAACACCAATAAGTTTGGCCTTTATACGCGCATGCAGGCGAGGGTTTTTTGTAACATCAATCATTTTTTTGAAAAATCTGTTTCCCAAAAAGCCCCTTTGTGAGGCTGAGGTACCCCACCCCAAAGCTCGGGGTCCCAAAAGAGTTTGCTAGGGTAGGCGACCACTTGGGGGCAGTCCCCCACAAAATTTTTTACAGCAGGGAAAAGGGGTTTAAAAATGGGCTGGTTTCCTAGAAAGGGGGGTACGTGAGAGTTTGTTTGAGAAAAGTTATAAGAAAGGGATGTCCGGGGTGCAATTTTAACTTATTTGTTTTTGAGGTTTCAAGTAAAAATACAGTTTTTAATTTTTGGGAAAATTTTCGATTAAAAACTGAGTAGGTTTTATGAAAGTAGTGTGTATAATGTGCTGTGGAAAGTTGTGTATGTGTATTTGGTATGTATGTAAAAAATATAAATAATATATATATATATAAAATATATAATTTTTTTTATATATTATATTAAATAAAATTATATATGTGTGGTGTGTGTGTGTGTGTGGGTGGGTGTGGTTTTTCCTGGGGGTTTACCTGGAGAAGTTTTCCCGGGGGGCAACGCCCCCCGGGGGGCCCGGGCTGTGAAACCCGGCCTCCTGGGGGATCCAGCGCCTGATTCCCAAACCCGGCTGTTGCCCGCTGGGTGCACGCAAACCAACGAAAGAGCCACAGCCCGGGCCCATCAGGAAAATGACTTTTTGGGGCTTGTCCAGTGCCAGCTTGAAACTTTTCCCGGGGTCCGGGTTTGGGAATCCCCCTTAATGGTGCGGGGGGGCAGTTTTAACATCTCGGGGCCCCCACACTTATTGTATGGTTCTTTAAATGCTAGTGAACCCCCCCTGCTTTTCCCTTGGGGGATGGGGGCATCGTCCTGCCAAGTCTTTTTCTTTCGTATGAGTGATTTTCGTGGGGCAAGTTCGGTACTAGTCCCTCTAGGATTTTCCAGGTGTATATAAAACATGTTTTTTCTCCCTTTCCCGCGTTCCAGGGGAAAACAGGGTTTGAAACCTCAAGCCTCCCAGTAATTGAGGTGTTTTATCTCCGTTATGGGGGGCGCTGTGAAAAATTCTCTGTACCCTTTTCTAGGTCGGCAAAATTTTTTCCTGCCTTAAAGGTGCTGTTAGAGTGCAGCAATATTCCAGCCTAGATAGAACAAGTGACCTGAAAGTGTCCTCCCTGGGGTTGGCCCCCCCCTATTTTTGGGAAAGGGTTTCAATTTTCCCCTTTCCCGTCATTTTTCTAGGGAGATTTCATTGATCAATGTTTTGGTCCCCTTTAAAAGGGGAATCCCCCACATAAAACACCTTTTCCCCGGTCTTTTACGTTGTTTTTCGCTCTATTTTGTGGGGCCCAAAATTTTTTTTTGTACCTGATGAAGATTTTTAAATTTCCCCCATGTTTACCAAAATCTGAGTAATTGGGAAATTTTTCATCCCTTGAACTTCATATTTTTTTCTGCAGCCCCCCTGAAGATTTGGTTAAGTCCGCCTGGAGCCTTGCAGTGTCTGCTTTGGGAAAACACTGTCATGCAGATTCGGGTGTCATCCGAAAAGGAAAGACAGGGGTGCTGTGGCTGACACCCTTGTCATGTCGGTTTTGGGATGAGGAACAAGAGGGGAGCTAGACGTCCTTTGGAACGAGTTTTTAAACCCGTAGCTGCCTCGGCTTTACTCGTTGACACTCTCTGGTTCTGTTAGTGGGGAAATTATAGATCCATCGACCGCTTTTCCTGTTATTCCTGAGCGCGCTTTTTGGCGCTATTACCCATGTCACATTTGTCGAAGGCTTTTGCAAATCTGTATATATTACATCTGCATTCTTTTTTGTTTTCAGTGCATTTAGGACCTTGTCGTAGTGATCCATATTGAGACAGACAGGAGCGACCTTTCTAAACCCATGTTGCCCGGGTGGTGAAACTGATGGGTTTTTCTAATGGTGGTGATTTTGTTCTTAACCCTTCAAAGATTTTTATGATAGGGATGTTATGCTATTGGTCTTATTTCTTTGCTGTTGTTTTACTGCCCCCTTTGGGGAGTGGGGAATTCTGTTTTTTTTTTTATAACGAGGGACGACCCCCGTGTCCATGCTCCCTCCCCCATGGGAGGAAAACCGGGAAAAGGGCTTCTTGCAGTTTTTGATAACCAAGTTCCAGAGTCGGCCCTGGGGGCAGATGCGGGAAAGCTTTTATCGCCTTTCGAAGTCTTTTGGGCGTCAGGAAACATCGATAGTTTGTGTTAATAAAATTTTTGGGGCTCCTCATAAAAAATTTCTTTTGATCTTCGACTCTCATCGGTTGCGGTTTGCTAAAAACCGATCATTTTGGTTTGAGTACCCTCTTTCCTTGCTGCCCTCTTGGGGACCCACTGTTTAAGTAGGGGCCCAATACGGGACGTTTCTCGATTTGATTTGGCATAGGAAAAAAAATTACTTTTGGGTTTTCTTTCGATTTCTTTTATGGCTTTTATTTTTCCCCGCATTCCTGATTTCCAAAAGGGATTTTTTTTAGCTTGTTCCGATGTTCCTATTTCTCTCCCAGGTCTCCCTCGCAGTCAATATATTGACCCTTTTTTTAGCCGCTCTGTTATTCTTTCCGTCGCCTTAAAGGACGCCTTCTCTTTATTTACTCTCCCTCCTTTTTTCTTAAGGAATAAGCCTTGTGCAAACACGAGTGCCCCGAGTTAATCTTTTTCTAGGCATAATTTGGGGTCTGTGTTGCTTAGTAAACTTCCCCCCTTATATGGGTTTTAGGACTTGGTTTATTTGGCCCCCACTTTATTTTTTTGGGGCTAAATTGAATTTGGTGAATGCTCCCTCGGACATCCATTTTGTCGGTGGGGGCTCCACCATACTTCTGAACCTAAATTATTTTGATCTAGTATTTTGTTTTTTGTAGGGTGACATTTTATCAATCATCATTTTTATGAAGTGTATTGTAGAGTTTACTTTCTTGTATATACCTTTATGGTTTTTCTCATGAACATTTTTCAATATTCAATACTTTTTTTCATGCGTATTTAAAAAGGGATCAAAGTGTAAAGCAAAATGTTTTTTGTTTTTTGTTAATTTTACATTGATTTTTTAAGCCAAAATTTGTTTTGGGGGCCAAAAAGCATAGTGTTTTTTGATATTTTTTATATTGTTTTTCTTTTTTAATTTTGTCAGATGGTGGCAATATATGAAGAGTTTAAAGTTTTACGAACCCTTGAATTGAAAAAGGGATAAAAGTTATTCGGGTTGAGTTGACGTAATTTAAAACTGACGTTGGAAGTAATTGTGTTCAATGTGACAATATACTTATATAAAATTATATGTATGTACCTAATGGTAAATTGAAGTCTGATTTTTAAAGGTAAATGGTTTTCCCTTTTTTTATTGTTCTTTTTTTTTTTTATGGAATAAAGGTTGTATCAGTACACCAACAATATGAGGGAAGGGGTAAAATTTCGTGTTGATTAGACATTTAAAATAAGATGGAATACTAGGCTTGGTTAGGGTAAATTTAAAAATAATTGTAATTTTTCCTTGATTCAAACTGCCTTTTTTAGGAAATTGGGTAAATTTTCACGTAGGCATTATTGAAAAATTTTGAGCAAAATTTAAATTTGTGGGTACGATGTAAAATGTACAGTGCCACCGGGGCAGCAGCTGCGCGACCGGCGTTCTCAGGGACCTTAGTGGGTGTAGGTTTCGCTGGCCATAGGCCGGTGTGGTTTCGCGGGACCATAGGTCGGGGTAGGTTTCGCTGACCAGATGGTGGGTGTAGGCTTCGCGGGCCCCAGTATGGTCGGTGTGGTTTTTCGCTGGACAGTATGGGGTTGTGGGCTTCCTGGACCAGTATGTGGGTGTATTTTCGCGGACCATAGGGTGGGTGTGGGTTTTTCGCGGGACCAGTAGGTCGTGAGGTTTCGCGGACCATAGGTCGGGTATTTTCGCGGGACCAGTATGGTCGTGTGGGCTTCGCGGCCCAGTATGGTCGTGTAGGTTTCGCTGGCCCAGTATGGTCGGTGTAGGTTTCCTTGGATGTGTTCTTGAAAAACGTTGGTTAAATTTATCCATATTTCTTTCCTTTTCAGAGCAAAGGAATTTAGGGTAACAATAAGAAAGTATATTTTTATTTTATTATTCGTGTAAATTAAGAGAAAGGGAAAATTTTAAAAAATTAATTTTTGAGGAAATTTAATAAAAAAAAGGTTTTTGCAGGGGGGGTTTTTTTTCCCCCCGAAATTTAACTTACCCCCAGGAGCCGGCCAACCCGGGCCCGGGGGCGTTTACCCCCCGAACTTTAAGGTAAATAGATCCAATGATATATGGAATTTTAAAATTGGGTATGTTTTAATATCTAATTAACTTTTTTCATTTTTTTTCAATATTTGTCATCTTTATGGTTTTTTCCATTTTTTGGTTTTAAAAAAAAAAAAAAAACAAATTTTGTAAACAAGCATTGTAATCCTTATAGGAATAAAAATTGAAACCATATAGTTTTTAATTTTATTTACTCTTAAACACCCTTTTGTTTTCTCAATCTTTTAAAAAAAAAAAAAAAAACCTCGAGCGTTTTACGTATTTTTTTTCTAAAAACTAAATATAGGAATTTCTTTATTTAAGGGAATACATAAAAGCATTTTCCCCACCAAAATTTTTTATTTTTTTTCAGCCCTTGAAATGACGAAATACAAGGTCAAATCTTTTTCCTCCCACTGATACGAACACATTCTGAACTTACTTATATGTATTAAATAACTAAAAAATTACCAAGTTAGAGCTAAAACTTAATCTTTGGGTTTTTTTATGTTTAAATTTTAAATTTTAAATTTTAAAATATAAGAAGTTAAAAAATTATAAAATATAAGTAAAATGTCTTCTTTAAAAAAAAAAAAAGTATAACTAATATCAATTTTTACAATTATTCTTGCTAAATTTTGTAAAATTTTTATTTTTAAATTAAAATTTACTAGTTTTTAAAACTTTCTAAAGACCTAAAAAAACCCAACAAATTTTACCAAATAATAATAGAACTACTTTTTTTTCGTTTTCTTTAAATGTTAAAGCGCAATCCTTCTTAGTTTTCTTTAAAATAAAGTTATCAAATATATTTTCCCCCAGTATAGTTCTCCGAAATCTTTATTTTGTGCCCTGGGAAAACTCTTCCGTGGCGTAACAAAAATTAAGGCAAAAAGAGTCCATAACTGACCCCCAAAAATTTTTTTTTTTAAAAATTTTAAACATAAAAAATTTATTTTTTAAAATTTTTGGGGTTTAAAAGCAATAATAATAGATTTTTTGCTTAATAACCCATGTGACATATCAAGATACTTATTTAAGAAAATAAAATACCAGAATACAACAAATCTCTTAAAAATTTCATGTAACAATAAATGAACTTGTGGAAAATTTTTTAATTTCCGAAGCTATATGCCTAATAAGTGTTTAAATTCAGATTTGGGTCAAAATGTATTTGAAAAAGAATAGAACCAACAGTTCCCTCTAGCCTGCCGTATTGTGGGGGACAGGTCGAACAGGGCATGGGGGAGCGGGGGTGTTTTGAATGTATGAGGGGGCGTGAAAAAAAGGACCAAAATTGGGGGTTCACGCGGCCTAAGGATTAAATAGGCCTCACTTCATAATAGGAAGTGCGTAAATGTTCCTGGAAGGGGGGAGGGAACGTATTTACGGGCCCCCGAATAAATGGGAAATTTTTGAATAATGTAGGGCCGGGGGTCCCGGGGCCGCCATGGAGGGCCCGGGGAAAATACCCGTGATTTATTCATCACCAAGGTCTCAGACTTAAGGGGGTGACCTCTAATGTATAAAAATTATGAGAACAAACGCCCCTGTGAATGGGAATGTAATCATGATATAACATTAATTTAAAGAGAATGCGGAAAGTGAAATAAGTCGCCCTGCTCCGAGTGAACACGTTGTCCTCGTGGTTCTCGTCCCGAGGATAGTGAAGTTTTTATGGAGTCACGACTTCTAAACCGGGACAAACGAACGGATACCTCGTCCTGCTGGAATAAGAACCGTGTCGGTGTAGCAGGACATCGAAATGAGATGGTGACTGGAGGAAATAAGGAGCATCAATCACCCACAGTTAATGTGAAATTTATTTGGTCCCTAAAGTTCCACAGGACCGATCCGACATGGCCGTGATGGAACGGCTGAGCTGGATGGCCCTTATACCCCACCCAAACATGAAAGCATTCTCTCTAATTGGCGGTGGATTGTTGGTAGGCATTTATTTAATTTATAGATTTACTCTTCAGGGAAGGAGTAGGTAGTTTTACTGGTAGTACACTAATATTAGGATCATTGAGGCAACTGTAGATAATAATAATGTAGACCTAAGACCTTAACATAGGTAGTAATAGGCCGATAATGTAGGCAAACACTAGGATAAGTTAGCTAGGGAGAACTGGCAGCCCTAGTTTGAACGAAGAGATGAGGGCCTGGAAGGGAGACCAGCTCGTTCTTCTTAAGACAGACGCCAACTGGACAAGACGTGCCGTGATCAGCAGATGGCGCCCCCCACGTGTCTTCACATTTGAGACCTGGGGAAATCTGGTAGAGGCACCTCGATGAAACCGTAATGACCTCCGTCAGGCCCATACAGTTAGACAAGACCTCCACTGTTTCTCTTTAGATTTCTGGCCAGTGTCTGGGAGATTGTGATTGAGTTTGATCTGTGGGCCCAGTGTGCAATAGGCAGAGCATGCCCAGTAAGTACCAGTGTCTCAAGGCAGTCTGGAAGCTAGTGTCAGTGTCTGCATAGTTATACTAGGGGAACTTACCCTCTTGGATATAGGAATTTCTGAGGGGGCAGGCAGGACACTAATAACGATTGAATATTGCAGGAATTAAGGCCCCGGTTGCACGTGGTTTCGGGGGAAAGTCCAGAGGGCTAAGGCTAAGTTTAAAGGGAAGTTGAAGATCAGGATATATGCTGCAACACCAAGTAAGTTAGTCCTTTATATGTGCATGCAGGCGAGTTTCTTGCAACATCAATCATTTGTGAAAATCTGTCCTATAAGCCACTTGTGAGGCTGAGGTACCCACCTCAGAGCTCGGTGTCAACAGAGTTTGCCAGGGTAGGCGACTCACTTGGAGGCAGTCCACACAAATTTTCACAAAAGTGGTCCTTCGAAAACCGTGATGTGGAATAGCTAGGTTAAGTTATCATAGCTAGGCCACAGTTAGGAACCAGTTTAACAGAGTTAGGTTAAGCTATCATAGCTAGGCCACAGTTAGGAACCAGTTTAACAGAGTTAGGCTAAGCTATCATAGCTAGGCATCAGTCCATCAGCGTGACAGTGTCAGCGTGCCTCGTTGAGCTCCGGGTTTTCTGGTGTTTTCACGGTCGCTCTTACGTGCTAGAACTTTAATTTGTGTCATCAATCCTATACAATACATCCCTCTAGCGCCTGGAACCAATCTTGGGCAGAAAACATTATATACTGAGTCAAAAAAGGAGAATTAGTGTGCACTACCTAGCAGAGTTTACTGCCAGAGGGGAATCATAGGCCTGTGTCCCGTGTGAAAAAAATAATAATAATTGAACTTTTCGTGTCAGAGGAAAGAAAGTCTCCCTGAAAACATTGAGTATACATAGTGTATAGTGTATACTACAGTGGCTCCCTAGTATATTGATGATAAAGGCTAAAGTGTCATTTGAAAACAGGTGAATTTGTAAATGAAGTGATAAGCCATAGAGGCAGGGGCCAGAAGTCGACAGAAACTTACCACAGGTCAGCTGTTTTAAAAAATCTTCCTGGCCTGCTAGTGTACTCGCATATAATCTAGTGAAACCATGAATAGCAAAATACAGTGTTGTAGTAGCAACTAACCAGTAATTTTAATGGTACTTAGTGGGGTGGAGTGACTTTCATTAGTTTTTTTTTTTGAATACTAGACATATACTGTGTTTTCATATAACCTGTAGTTACCAGCGGTTGCAATATACACAATGAAAAAGAAATTAAATTTCTACAGAAAAATGTCCTTCCTCCAAAATTTGCACCAGTCAACTATAGTGATAATATAGCATTTATTGTGATGGAGACGGAAAAAAAATAGAAAAGCTAGATACAGCGATTGATAAACAAGGATGGAGGTCGACCGTTCGTCATTGTAGGAGTTGCCAGCAGTCACCGGCTCTTCAACACGCAATTTTATACTTTTGGATCAATCAAATCCTAATTACTCGGGTAGATAATTTCCAGTAGATCCTCATGTGGTTAGCTCAAATCCACCGACCAGTATGGTTTAAATAAGTGACCCACTGATCAGATCAGATCGACTGGTCCGAACCCTTGACTGGTTTCAAACGGTTTCGTTGGACAATAAAGCAGACTGTAAACGGATGGGGTTGTAGGCGCTCTTATAAACACAAACATTAAATATATACCAGGAACGTGCACGGTAAGCTGTCCAATATACAAAAACAGTTAGAAATACAAATAGCTAGAGCTTCATTTAAGGAGGTTATTAATAGAATATTCAAGAGGTTGCTAGTAGAATTGCAGTAAATCAACCATTCAATTCATTATGAAGCTGTGTGTAGTCTGTGGTCAGTCAAACAAACGGGCTTCCACATGCATAAATTGTCATTTTTGTGGAAATTGGTGTCACGCCCCTTGTGCAGATATCCAAGAACTAGCTACAAGCAGTATTAAAACAGGGAAGTGTTTTTGGGTATGCCCAAATGAGATAAATCTGTGGACTAAAATCACAAGGGTATTAAAAGAGGTCAACATCAAAGCTGCTTTCATAGAAAACCTGGAAGCTTTCTACAACAGATGGGAACATAAAATGTCTGGGCTGAATGGTACTGCCCTTGATACTGGCCATGTAGTCAGAAACTGTAAGGCTGGAGATGATGTCCTGGTAGTCCAGTAAATGTGGGCTGATAGTGCTGTCCTGGGAGACAGTAATGGTGAAGCTGGAGGTGCTGTCCTGGGAGACAGTAATGGTGAAGCTGGAGGTGCTGTCCTGGGAGACAGTAATGGTGAAGCTGGAGATGCTGTCCTGGGAGACAGTAATGTGAAGCTGGAGATTTTGTCCAGGTAGTCGGGAATTATACGCAGGAAGGAATACATATAAATGACCTCATAGGGGACAGGAGCCATAGTAGAGAAACAAGTGTAGTCAAAGATAAGATAAAACCAATATTGCAAACTAGAAATACCGCAGGAAATAGCAAACAAGAGGACTCCACTAGCAATAGTGAGATATATTACCAAAAACAACTGTGGAAGCTCCATTGTTGGTGCTAGGGAGGATAGAAGTAAGACAGGGAAACATGCACCAACAGGAATACAGTCACAGAAACCCAAGGCAAACGAAACCAAGCCTGTGCACATACTATGCACTCCGGTATCTGCTGGCATGGGAAATCTGGAAAAACAGATGGAACGTGCAACTATGACCACCCTAAAAAAATCCTGCCCATATGAAACGGAAAATCAAACCCCTTTCCCTGTAATTTTTTTCACCCTGAACGTGTATCTGGAAAATTTTCCAGCTCCTGCCCCCCCAACACTTCTCCTGGGGGTTTTCAATTTAAGGCCCTAAAAGGAAGAAAAAGCAAATAATATTGTTGCAGAAATAACACCAGGAACTCTGATGAAACCACATTTTCGCGAGTTTTTAAATCTCTGCACAAAAGCCGGGAGCACTGGTCAGAAAAATGCAAGCATCGAACTTAAGCTAAAAGAACCCTTTAGGAGCAGAACGCGGGAAAACTAAAACCAAAAATGAAATCAAAAGAAACCAAAGTTTTTCTTCTCCTACGCCAAATGAAAATCGAGAAAAAACTCCCAGTTTGGGCCCCTACTTAAACAAGATGCTTAAGAAATTTTTAATGACACGTTTGCAAAAAAACCCCATACCCCCGGCCGGGATTGAACCCGCGGTCATAGAGTCTCAAAACTCCACCCCTGTCGCGTTAGCCACTAGCCCCACTACCCACAATAAGATTCATCAAATAGGAATTTTTCTACCGATGGAAGGTTAGCAAGGCACCTCTGGACCACAAATGAAAGTTTTTACAGACAATCTCCATGGCTAACGCGACAGGGTGGATTTTGAGACTCTATGACCGCAGGTTCAATCCCCCCGGGGTATGGAAACAGATGGGTCCTACACAGATGACGAAGGAAATGGGTGAGCTACTCAAGTCCAAAATACTCGTTTTTAGCAAAACCCCTAACCAGACTGAGGTCGAGACAAAACGGGAAATTTTTTTGGAGAGCCACAAAATTTTTTAACACAACCTATCCGATGTTTACCTGACCCAAAAGACTTCGAACAGGCGGAAAAAAATGACTGCCATGCACTCTGCCCCAGGGGCCCGACCATGTAACCTTTGTTCATCAAGAACTGCAAAAGCCCCCACACAGCCTTTTCCCCCTTTGGGAAGGGGGCATGGAAAGGGGGGCGTCCCCCCCAGTTGCTAAAAACAACAACAACCCCCCAAAAGGGGGGGAGAAACAACAGCAAAGAAATACGACCCCAAAAGCCTAAATCCCATACATAAAAATCTTTGAAAGGGTCCTAAGAAGCAAGATCACCACCCATCTAGAAACCCATCAGTTACACAACCCAGGGCAACATGGGTTTAGAACAGGTCGCTCCTGTCTGTCTCAACTATTGGATCACTACGACAAGGTCCTAAATGCACTAGAAGACAAAAAGAATGCAGATGTAATATATACAGACTTTGCAAAAGCCTTCGACAAGTGTGACCTGGAGTTTACCTGGAGTTTACCTGGAGAGAGTTTCGGGGGTCAACGCCCCCGCGGCCCGGTCTGTGACCAGGCCTCCTGGTGGATCAGCGCCTGATCAACCAGGCTGTTGCTGCTGGCTGCACGCAAACCAACGTACGAGCCACAGCCCGGCTGATCAGGAACTGACTTTAGGTGCTTGTCCAGTGCCAGCTTGAAGACTGCCAGGGGTCTGTTGGTAATCCCCCTTATGTGTGCTGGGAGGCAGTTGAACAGTCTCGGGCCCCTGACACTTATTGTATGGTCTCTTAACGTGCTAGTGACACCCCTGCTTTTCATTGGGGGGATGGTGCATCGTCTGCCAAGTCTTTTGCTTTCGTAGTGAGTGATTTTCGTGTGCAAGTTCGGTACTAGTCCCTCTAGGATTTTCCAGGTGTATATAATCATGTATCTCTCCCTCCTGCGTTCCAGGGAATACAGGTTTAGAAACCTCAAGCGCTCCCAGTAATTGAGGTGTTTTATCTCCGTTATGCGCGCCGTGAAAGTTCTCTGTACATTTTCTAGGTCGGCAATTTCACCTGCCTTGAAAGGTGCTGTTAGTGTGCAGCAATATTCCAGCCTAGATAGAACAAGTGACCTGAAGAGTGTCATCATGGGCTTGGCCTCCCTAGTTTTGAAGGTTCTCATTATCCATCCTGTCATTTTTCTAGCAGATGCGATTGATACAATGTTATGGTCCTTGAAGGTGAGATCCTCCGACATAATCACTCCCAGGTCTTTGACGTTGGTGTTTCGCTCTATTTTATGACCAGAATTTGTTTTGTACTCTGATGAAGATTTAATTTCCTCATGTTTACCATATCTGAGTAATTGAAATTTCTCATCGTTGAACTTCATATTGTTTTCTGCAGCCCACTGAAAGATTTGGTTGATGTCCACCTGGAGCCTTGCAGTGTCTGCAATGGAAGACACTGTCAAGCAGTTTCGGGTGTCATCTGCAAAGGAAGACATGGTGCTGTGGCTGACATCCTTGTCTATGTCGGATATGAGGATGAGGAACAAGATGGGAGCGAGTACTGTGCCTTGTGGAACAGAGCTTTTCACCGTAGCTGCCTCGGACTTTACTCTGTTGACGACTACTCTCTGTGTTCAGTTAGTGAGGAAATTATAGATCCATCGACCGATTTTTCCTGTTATTCCTTTAGCACGCATTTTGTGCGCTATTACGCCAAGGCTCCAGGCGGACATCAACCAAATCTTTCAGTGGGCTGCAGAAAACAATATGAAGTTCAACGATGAGAAATTTCAATTACTCAGATATGGTAAACACAAGGAAATTAAATCTTCATCAGAGTACAAAACAAATTCTGGCCACAAAATAGAGCGAAACACCAACGTCAAAGACCTGGGAGTGATCATGTCGGAGGATCTCACCTTCAAGGACCATAACATTGTATCAATCGCATCTGCTAGAAAAATGACAGGATGGATAATGAGAACCTTCAAAACTAGGGAGGCCAAGCCCATGATGACACTCTTCAGGTCACTTGTTCTATCTAGGCTGGAATATTGCTGCACACTAACAGCACCTTTCAAGGCAGGTGAAATTGCCGACCTAGAAAATGTACAGAGAACTTTCACGGCGCGCATAACGGAGATAAAACACCTCAATTACTGGGAGCGCTTGAGGTTCTTAAACCTGTATTCCGTGGAACGCAGGAGGGAGAGATACATGATTATATACACCTGGAAAATCCTAGAGGGACTAGTACCGAACTTGCACACGAAAATCACTCACTACGAAAGCAAAAGACTTGGCAGACGATGCACCATCCCCCCAATGAAAAGCAGGGGTGTCACTAGCACGTTAAGAGACCATACAATAAGTGTCAGGGGCCCGAGACTGTTCAACTGCCTCCCAGCACACATAAGGGGGATTACCAACAGACCCCTGGCAGTCTTCAAGCTGGCATGGACAAGCACCTAAAGTCAGTTCCGGATCAGCCGGGCTGTGGCTCGTACGTTGGTTTGCGTGCAGCCAGCAGCAACAGCCTGGTTGATCAGGCTCTGATCCACCAGGAGGCCTGGTCACAGACCGGGCTGCGGGGGTGTTGACCCCCAGAACTCTCTCCAGGTAAACTCCAGGTAAAGGCTGAGGTTCAGTCTTCTTATCAGTTTCTCCTTGACCTTAGATCCAAACTTGAGGAGACCTCTGACATAGTTTCGAAAAACCTAAGCTTGTCAATGGACCAGTACAAAACCTATTTTGATTCCAAAAGTCAGAGGAGAAGTTTTAAAGTAGGGGATGAAGTTCTGGTACTTTTGCCTATCAAGTCAAATAAATTATTAGTAGCATGGAAAGGTCCATATAAAGTATTGTAAATTTGTGGGAAAGTTGACTACCTCATAGAAGTCAAGGGGAAACCTAAGCTTTATCATATCAACATCCTTAAGAAATATTACCGGAGAAATTCGGTTAACTGCCTTAATAACTTTGACTTAGTTTTTCCACACGAACTTGATAAGATAACTGAAGAATGTAAGGTGTGCTTAATTGACACCTCTAACTTAGACTATGATGAAGAACTATATGACTTGGTGACTCTTGACCACTCGGGCGCAACCAACATTAATATTAATGAATCTTTGGATGACCGTAAGAGACATGAACTACTTCAATGTGTGAGTAACTTTTCAGACGTCTTTACTGATATTCCAGGTGTTACCTCCACGGTAGTCCATAAGATTGACTTAGTGACAGACAATCCTATCTAACGAAACTTATACCCAGTTCCAGTTCACCTTAGGGATGCTTTTGACCGAGAGATAGACAAATTATTAAAACTAAAGATCATTGAACCTTCAGTATCTTCATATTGTTCACCAGTAGTCATGGTTAAGAAGGAGGATAATTCATATAGACTTGCTATTGACTTCAGAGGCCTTAATGCTATAACTCGGTGGGATGCTGAGCCTATGCCCTTAATAGATAGCGATCTACACAAATTTTATGACTCTTTCTTCTTTTCAGAGATTGATATTGCGCAGGCATGTCATCAACAGCCTGGTTGATCAGGCTCTGATCCACCAGGAGGCCTGGTCACAGACCGGGCCGCGGGGGCGTTGACCCCCGGAACTCTCTCCAGGTAAACTCCAGGTAAACTCAAGTAATGTTAGATCCTTCTTCTAAGCAGTACACCGCTTTTCCTACCCACCAAGGACTGATGCAATATAGAACTATGCCCTTCGGTTTGGTAACTGCCTGTGCTACCTACGTGAGACTGATGAGAAAGGTCTTGGGTAATATGCCAAATGTTTCAGTTTATTTTGATAACATTTACGTTATGACATCCACGTGGGGCAAGCATATCCGAACATTAACATCAGTTTTGCGTAGGTTACGCTCACATGGCCTCACTGCCAAGCCGAAGAAATGCTTCCCTGGGTATAACAAGATTAGATATCTTGGACTGATACTTTCTAATAACTCTCTGCAGCCTCTCCCCAGTAAGATCAAAGCTTTATTAGAATTTAAATTCCCCAAAACCAAGAAGCTCATGCGTAGCTTTCTTGGTTCTGTAAATTTTTATGCATGGTTTATCCTGGACCTTACTGATCTTACAGGCATCTTATCCGACTTCCTTAAAAAGTCTGTGAAGGAACCTCTTGAACTTTCCAACGTAGCTTGGGAAAAGTTTAATGATATTAAAAATATCTTCTCAAAAGACCCTATACTTAAGGTTCCAGATATTAATAAAACATTTTGTTTGAGAACGATGCCTCTAATACTGGCTTAGGTGTGGTGTTACTACAATACCATGATGGTACTGCCTTCCCTGTATGCTTCCTAAGCCAGAAACTCCTTCCTGCAGAAACGAGATACTCCACCATAGAAAAGGAATGTTTGGCTCTTGTGTGGGGTATCTCCAAACTTAAATTTTATCTGCTGGGAAAAGAATTCATTTTAGAAACGGACCACAAACCTTTGATATACCTAGAAACTTTTAAGGGAACCAACAGTCGCCTCTTGAGGTGGACATTGGCACTCCAGGCTTTTAAGTTCCATATTGTGTATATCAATGATTCATCCAATTATTTCTCTGACTGGTTAAGTCGTGACAGTCAGTAGAAGATTTGTTGCCTTACGCGACTTCCACATGTTAGAACTTTTTCCTCACCTATTCTTCTTATACTCCTTGACTATAAGTCTTGGTATGGGGGTGTGTGAGGGAAAAGTTCAATAGATAGGAGTAGCGAGGGAGTATATAGTAACAATAGTTTCATTGCCGGCTACTTGTTAAGGCAGGGTAAGTCCAGCTCCTGCTATTCCCCCCCTTTTTTCCCCTCCCCGAAAGTGATAATTTGATTGCCGGCTGCTTGTTAAGGTAGGATCAGTCTAGCTCCCGCTATCCCTTCCCCTCCCTTTTCCCCCCCCCCGAAAGGTGACGTGTGGGGCTCTGGTCAAACAGTAAATCACTCGACTCACAGCTCCCAACACTACTGTAAGTACATGCCTGCCCATATTCTAGTGGACTTATTGGTTGAAAGCTTCACTTTTGACCAATAATTAACTTAGTCCTTTCAGTCTTGATAGGTTAAAATGTTTTAATAATCACCACATCTTTTAGGTATTGTACTTATCATGGAGAGTGATTTCTTAAGCAGTGGGTAATCTGTCTCTCTTTACAGCTTGAAAGGACAGAGAGGGTCACCTGCTAATAAACAAGTAGAATTGAAGGAGACAGAATAACGTTCTGAGATGTCCCAAATTCTGATTCACTTACCTGTTTGTGTATGCAAGTAGCAGGATATAACCCCTCATCACTGCAGTGGAAAAAAACCTGCTTTCCTGTCATCTGGCCGGATTATTGACGGCTATAAAATCTGTGAACAACGAGCCGGTGGGTTGTCACCAACACCTGCGACCCCCCCCCATCAGCGACAACGGCTACGATTTCAACAACATGCAGTGTCACCAACACCAGACACCCAAGTTTTATATATATATATATTAGCATTGAATTCAGATATCATTTATATTTTTCATTTTTCATTTTCTTTAAGGTAGGATCAACATTTCATATTTAAGTGTTTTATATTTTATATTTTCTAAATAATAAAGTGTTTATGTTTGTAAGTTTTTGTTCTTTTTCTATTCATTAATTTTCCTGAGGAGGAGCCAGCCTTGGTAATACTGTCTGAAGTTGTTACAGGGCTGAGTAAGCCTTCACACTGTCTGTTTATAAATTCAAGTCTCTTCTCAAAAATCACTTACTCACCCACAACTAAATAAATACTGAATAATTGTATCTCATAAATTGTATCTCGTAAATGTTTTCTCATTATTGTATCTCATAAATGTCTAACCTGTGACCCAATCAAACTTTATTTTTTAATTACATTACCTAACAAAATGCTACATTCTACTGAATGCTCAGCAACACAGTAAATTACCATACTCAGCAACACAGTAAATTACCATATGACCTGTCTTTGTAATACTCATTTGTGCTAAATTGTTATCTGTTTACAATAATGTTTTTACCACTGAATATATCACTGCTTAGTTAATCTTAAGTTAATTTTAAGCCTGCCCATAATGCTCTGCATACAAGGGGCTTTGGCATGTTGCACTGTAATAACTTTGTACTTCACTGTATCATGTTCAAATTAATAAATAAATAAACAAATAAATAAAAGCGTTTGACACAGTTGACCACAGCATCCTACTTCACAAATTTGACCACTATGGTATAAGAGGCCATGCGCTTGCATATTTCAAATCCTACCTTTCTAATAGGTATCAGTATGTCACCATTAAAGACACAGCCTCATCAATACGGCCACTTCATACTGGAGTTCTGCAGGGAAGTGTCCTTGGACCCCTGCTCTTCCTCATTTACATCAATGATCTTCCAAACATATCCCAACACCTGAAACCCATTCTCTTTGCTGACGACACGACTTATGTCATCTCCGACCCTAATCTTGCCACCCTCAACACCATTGTTAACGAGGAGCTGCTCAAAATATTGACTTGGATGACAGCCAATAAACTTACGCTTAACACTGACAAAACCTACTATATTATCTTTGGTAGCAGAGCAGGTGTTGCGCAACTTAACATTAAGATCGACAACACTCTAATTGCCAGACATAATGAGGGCAAATTCCTTGGCCTATACCTCGACAACAACCTAAATTTCAGCACCCATATCCAACACATAACAAAAAAATTATCCAAAACGGTGGGGATACTCTCCAAGATACAATACTACGTACCGCAAACTGCCCTTCTCACGCTATACCATTCACTTATTTATCCATACCTCACCTATGCTATCTGTGCTTGGGGTTCAACTGCAGCAACACACCTAAAGCCAATAATAACCCAACAAAAAGCCTCAGTAAGAATAATCATTAAATCCCATCCCTGGCAACACCCCCCCACTCTTCATAGATCTAAACTTACTCCCTGTTCAGTACATCCACACTTACTACTGTGCAATCTATATCTACAGGACCTTAAATTCCAATATTAACCTTGACCTAAAATGCTTTCTTGATAGTTGTGACAGGATCCACAGGCATATTATTATTATTATTATAATCAAGGGGAAGCGCTAAACCCGGAGGATTATACAGCGCCTGGGGGGGGGGATGTGGAAGGCATTCAGGCTTAATTCGGGGAACTGGAGCACAGATCCAATTTCCTAAATCAAGAGCCCCTCACCAACATCAAGGAACCTTCCTTGAGGGGTCCACAGGCATAACACCAGACACAAACATCTCTATAACATTCCTCGTGTCCGACTAAACCTTTACAAAAATTCAATGTATTACAAAGGACCTAAAATCTGGAACACCCTACCTGAAAACTCTAGAACTGCAGACACACTTATCACTATCAAAACTACAGTTAGAAAACATCTTATCTCCCTGATACACCCCTATAACTAACTACGTGATAACCACATAGTGGTTCACAATTACACTCACTCACCCACTGACTATAAACACAGAAATACTAATCTTAATCTTAAAATAATGAATCCTAACTAGTCATAAGTTTGCCTATGATTCTCCAATACAGACACTTTGTATTGTGCCAAAACAAAAGCATTCACATTGCTAAACTCACAAATTATGATGTAGTCATTTAGCCTTAATACCATAATCTGTAAGGATTTAATGTTCAGAATTAATCTAAGTCTGCCCGAAATGCCTAGCCATGCTAGGTGTCCTAGTGGCCACCTTTGTAATTAGTATTTTATAACATGTAAACCACACAATTTCCAAATCCTGTAAACCCCACATTGTAACCATTATAGAGAATAAACTTGAATTGATTTGATTTGATACAGTGGGAAGCAGTGCAGGAGGCGGCGTAAGCTGTCAATAACCTTTATAAACCCAACAAGAAGAAGAAGATGGCGCTGAGTGTGGGAGGTCGAGTCTCTTATCTGAGTGTTCGTGTGTGTGTTGCAGGCTGCAGGAACCTCCACAACACACTTGTGCACACCTCTAACAAGCTCACACACACTGGACAGGTGACCAACAAATTGCTTTTACAATACTACTCTTAATTTGCTAACTCAAGAGTACGAATTTTATTTCTGATATTAGTAGTGTTTTATTTCTATTGTAATCAGTTATTAAACCCACAAGCGCCTGTATTGTTAAATGATGGAATTTTTTTAATTTTTCAACATTTGGTGACCCTTGTAGGTTTAGCGCTCTTTTTATGATACTGTAATAATAATGGTAACCAGAGATTAATTCCATTCTCTGGCACTTGTTGGTATCCAGTCATATACATGTATAGCTGTTTATATTTGATTATTCAGGTATTTTGTTCTAGTGTTTGGTATTTTACTCTGGTGTTTGGTATTTTACTCTGGTGTTTGGTATTTTACTCAGGTGTTTGGTATTTTACTCAGGTGTTTGGTATTTACTCAGGTGTTTGGTATTTTACTCAGATGTTTGGTATTTTACTCTGGTGTTTGGTATTTTACTCTGGTGTTTGGTATTTTACTCTGGTGTTTGGTATTTTACTCAAGTGTTTGGTATTTTACTCAGGTATTTGGTATTTTACTCAGGTATTTGGTATTTTACTCAGGTGTTTGGTATTTTACTCTGGTGTTTGGTATTTTACTCAGATGTTTGGTATTTTACTCAGGTGTTTGGTATTTTACTCTGGTGTTTGGTATTTTACTCAGGTGTTTGGTATTTTTACTCAGGTGTTTGGTATTTTACTCTGGTGTTTGGTATTTTACTCTGATGTTTGGTATTTTACTCTGGTGTTTGGTATTTTACTCAGGTGCTTGGTATTTTACTCAGGTGTTTGGTATTTTACTCAGGTATTTGGTATTTTACTCAGGTATTTGGTATTTTACTCAGGTGTTTGGTATTTACTCAGGTGTTTGGTATTTTACTCAGGTGTTTGGTATTTTACTCAGGTATTTGGTATTTTACTCAGGTGTTTGGTATTTTACTCAGGTGTTTGGTATTTTACTCTGGTGTTTGGTATTTTACTCTGGTGTTTGGTATTTTACTCAGGTGTTTGGTATTTTACTCAGGTGTTTGGTATTTTACTCAGGTGTTTGGTATTTTACTCAGGTGTTTGGTATTTTACTCTGATGTTTGGTATTTTACTCAGGTGTTTGGTATTTTACTCAGGTGTTTGGTATTTTACTCAGGTGTTTGGTATTTTACTCAGGTGTTTGGTATTTTACTCAGGTGTTTGGTATTTTACTCTGATGTTTGGTATTTTACTCAGGTGTTTGGTATTTTACTCAGGTGTTTGGTATTTTACTCAGGTGTTTGGTATTTTACTCAGGTGTTTGGTATTTTACTCAGGTGTTTAGTATTTTACTCAGGTGTTTGGTATTTTACTCGTGTTTGGTATTTTACTCTGGTGTTTGGTATTTTACTCAGGTGTTTGGTATATTACTCAGGTATTTGGTATTTTACTCTGGTAAATGTGGGGCTGATAATGCTGTCCTGGGAGACAGTAATGGTGAGGACGGAGGTGCTGTCCAGGTAGTCAGTAAATGTATGCAGGAGGGAATGCATATAAATGGCCTCGAGGGAGACAGGAGCTGTAGTGGGGAAACAAGTGTAGTCAAGGACAAGATAAAGCCAATATTGCAAACTAGTAATACCACAGGAGACAGCAATAGTGAGGATATATTACCAGCAACAACTGGTGAGAGCTCCATCGTTAGTACTAGCGAGGATAGGAAAGAGACAGGTAAACATGCACCAACAGGGAATACAGTCACAGAAACCCAAGGCAAACAGAAACCAAGCCTGTGCACATACTATGCACTTGGTATCTGCAGGCATGGGAAATCTGGAAAAACAGACGGGACGTGCAACTATTACCACCCTAGAAAATGCCGTGCCCATATGACAACAGGAAAATGCAAACTCCCTTCCTGTAAGCTTTTCACCCTGAAATATATCTCTCTTCAGTACAGGAAAGACTGTGCTATAACTTAAATTGCCAGGCACACCATCTAAAGGGGATAAAAAGATACAAAACATCCAGACCATGGGAAAACCTGGGTAGCCACAGCCACTCAAGAGGGAGAGGTTTTTTAGTGTCAGGAAGGAAAAAAAAAAAAAAAGTGGCAGGAAATGGCAGAAATCGTACACCAAATCCAGTCATTCCTGGAGTGGAACCACAGTCGATGGCCTCCACTCTAAACCAACAGATACAGATACTAATGCCGGAAAAAAAAAAGTCCCCCCCAGTACCACCAATACCACCAGTCCGATGGCATTCTTCTTTGCAAATATACAGGGTCTAAAGCCAGCAACGAACAACAAAATACCTTTCATCCGTGGACTGCTTGCAGAGGCAAATGCAATGTTCGCGGCTTTCACAGAGACCTACATAAAGGATCGCTTGGACAACGAAATATGGATTCCAGGTTACAACCTATACAGATGCGACAGAGTGAACAGGCAAAAGGGGGGGGGGGTTGGCCTGTATATCGCAGTCACTTATTTGCACAGAACTGCTTAATGCCTCAAATGATGTAGTGGAAGTTTTAGCAGTAAAGATCAAGAACCAAAACCTAGTCATTGTGGTAGTCTATAAGCCTCCGGATGCAATGTCCCAGCAATTCCAGGAACAGCTGTTAAAAATTGACCACTGTCTGGAAAATCTTCCAGCTCCTGCCCCCAACATCTTGCTCCTGGGGGATTTCAACTTAAGGCACCTAAAATGGAGGAATATAGCAAATACAGTGAACCCCCGCTTAACGATCACCTCCCAATGCGACCAATTATATAAGTGTATTTATGTAAGTGCGTTTGTACGTGTATGTTTGGGGGTCTGAAATGGACTAATCTACTTCACAATATTCCTTATGGGAACAAATTCGGTCAGTATTGGCACCTGAACACACTTCTGGAATGAAAAAATATCGTTAACCGGTATTCCACTGTACAATGTTGTTGCAGTGATAACACCAGGAGGCAGCTCTGATGAAAACTCACACTCACACGAGCTTTTAAATCTCTGCACAAAATTCAACTTAAACCAGCAAATAATAGAGCCTACTAGACTGGAGAATACACTAGACCTCATCTTCACTAACAATGATGATCTGATACGAAATGTCACCATATCAAAAACAATATACTCAGATCACAATATAATCAAGGTTCAGACATGTATGCGCGGAGCCCCAGACCGACATAATGAGATTAATCACGAGGGAGCCCTCACCAAATTCAACTTCAATAACAAGAACATAAAGTGGGACCAAGTAAACCAAGTCCTAACCAATATAAACTGGGAAGATAGACTAAGCAACACAGACCCCAACTTATGCCTAGAACAGATTAACTCGGTGGCACTCGATGTATGCTCAAGGCTTATTCCTTTAAGAAAAAGGAATAGATGTAAAATAGAAAGAGACAGGCACTCCCTTTACAGGTGATGAAAAAGAATAACAGAGCAGCTAAAAGAGACCAATATATCTGAAATGCATACAGAGTCACTGGTCAGAGAAATAGCAACCATCAAACTTAAGCTAAAGGATTCTTATTGGAGTCAGGAATCGCGGGAAGAACTAAACGCCATAAATGAAATCGAAAGAAACCCAAAGTATTTCTTTTCCTATGCCAAATCAAAGTCGAGAACAACGTCCAGTATTGGGCCCCTACTTAAACAAGATGGGTCCTACACAGATGACAGCAAGGAAATGAGTGAGCTACTCAAATCCCAATATGACTCAGTTTTTAGCAAGCCACTAACCAGACTGAGAGTCGAAGATCAAAATGAATTTTTTATGAGAGAGCCACAGAATTTGGTTAACACAAGCCTATCTGATGTTATCCTGACACCAAATGACTTCAAACAGGCGATAAATGACATGCCCATGCACTTTGCCCCAGGGCCAGACTCATGGAACTCCGTGTTCATCAAGAACTGCAAGAAGCCCCTATCACGAGCTTTTACCATCCTATGGAGAGGGAGCATGGACACGGGGGTCGTCCCACAGTTACTAAAAGCAACAGACATAGCCCCACTCACAAAGGGCGGCAGTAAAGCTAAAGCAATAGCAAGAAACTACAGATCCGATAGCACTAACATCCCATATCATTAAAAATCTTTGAAAGGGTCCTAGAAGCCAAGATCGAAACCCTCAGTTATCACATCTCATGGGCAAACATGGTTTTTGAGCAGGTTGATATGTCTGTTCAAAACTATTGGATCACTATGAACAAGCGTCCTAGATACTCACTAGAAGACCAAAAAGAATGCAGATGTTAACATATATACAGACTTTGCAAAAAAGCCTTCGACAAGTGTGACCATGGCGATAATAGCGACCATCAAATGCGTTGCTAAGGGATAACAGGGAAAAAGTTGGTAGATGGATCTATTATTTCTCACAAAACAGAACAAAAAGAGTAGTAGTCAACAGAGTAAAGTCCGAGTGGACTTAGGTGAATAAGACTCTCCTGTTTCCACAGGCACTGTACTCGCTCCTAAATCTTGTTTCTCATCCTCATATCTGAACATACACGAGGGGATGTCAGCCACAGCACCGTGTGTCTTCCTTTCTCCAGATGACACCCGATATCTTGCAGACACTGCAATGTTCCAGCTGAGGTACATCAACACAATCTTTCAATGGGCTGCAGAAAACAATAATGAGGTCAATGATGAGAAAGTTTCAATTACACCGATATGGTGTATAAACCGAGGAAATTAAAAATTTCATCAGAGTACAAATTTTGCCGGCCCAAAATAGAGCGAAAAACCAACGTCAAAGACCTGGGGACCAGTGATCATGTCGGAGGATCTCACCTTCAAGGACCATAAAATTGTATCATTTCAGACTGCTAGAAAACTGACAGGATGGTTAATGAGAACCTTCAAATAATAGGGATGCCAAAGCCATGAATGGACACTCTTCAAGTCGACCTTGTTGTATCTAGGTGGAATATTGCTGAATACTACAGCACCTTTCAAGGGCAGGCGGAAAAATTGCTGACCTAGAAAATGTACAGACGAACCTTCACGGTGCGCATAACGCGAGATAAAACACCTCAATTGCTGGTGTGAGCGCTTGAAGTTCCTGAGCTGTATTCCTGGAACATAGAGCGAGGAGTGATACATGATTATATACACCTGGATAAATCTAGAGGGACCAGTACGAAAACTTGCAAATGGAATCACTCGCAACGAAAGCAAAAGACTTAGCCAGAACGATTGCAACATTTCCCACAATGAAAGCACGGGCGGGTTTGTTCACTAGCACGTTAAGAGATAATACAATATGTGTCAGGGGCCCTGAGACCTGTTCAGCATGCCTCCCAGGCTTACATAAGGGGGATTGCCAACAGACCCCTGGCAGTCTTCAGAAGCTGGCACTTGAACAAGCACCTAATAGTCAGTACCTTGACCAGCCGGGCTGTTGGCTCGTATGTTGGATTGCGTGTAGCCAGCAGTAACTGCCTGGTTGATCAGGCTCTGATCTCCACAGGACGGCCATGGTCACCATGACCGGGACGCCGGGGGCGTTGACCCCGGAACTGCTATCCACGGTAAACTCCAGGTGTTTGGTAATTTTGCTCAGGTATTTGGTATTTTACCTGGTGTTTGGAATTTTACTCAGGTACGTATTTGATATTTATATCGTGTGGGTATTTTACTCAGGTGTTTGGTTTATTTTTACTCTGAGGTTTTGGTATTTTACTAGGTTTTTGGTATTTTACTCTGGTGTTTGGTATTTTACTCTGGTGTTTGGTTGGTTGGGCTTTTTACTCAGTATTTGCGTATTTTACTCTGGAGGTCAATGGGAGGATGCTGAGGTCACTTGAGACTGGTGGGAATTTAACGGTTGACTGGGAGATGCGGGTCTCCAGAAACGGGCTTGGGGGGTTTATCGATGGTGAGGGTTCGCAACTCTGGCCCCAGCGGCCCTGGTAAGCAAGTTGTCGGTGGATGTGGTAGGATGGGGTTGAGTGCACAAGGGTGGGAGGGGGAGGGGAGTCAGGAGGGCAATAGGAGTTGCACGCGATGGCTAAGTAATTTAAAAGGTGGGACTGGGTAAGTAAGGACCCATAGACATAGGGGAAAGCCCCCTTCCTTTTTGAAGCTTTCAAGTGTATAATATTAATGTCAACATGGCCTTAGGGCTGAAGTGAAGTGTGCATGAGTAGAGAGTCTGTGTTTTGAGGCATTTCGTTGTGGATGCGTGTTTCATTCAGGAACATAATTATAAGGTATGGTTACGAGTGAGGCTTGAAAAGGTTAATCAGATGTTTGGGGGTAGTTCGGGGAGGCCTATAAGGGTGCGGGCATCAAGTGGCAGTGATTGTGCAGTCCAGCCCCCTTTCTGTCATTGCTTTGGCGAGGAGGGTGGTGAGGTTGCCGGATTGGGTCTGGGGCGGAGGTGCGGGCATTTTTTATGGGACTTTACAGTGGAACCTCAAATATCTAACTTATTCTGTTCCAGGACGCTTAGTTCTAAATTCGAATAAGTCTGAAATAGTGATGCAATATTTCCCATAAGAAATAATGGAAATCAATTAATCCATTTAGAAACCAAAAATTTCACAAAAAAATAACATTTTATAGAGATTAATATAGTTTTACAGTAACACAACAATATAGTGTTCATTTATGTATTAATAAATATATAAAAATAAAGTTTATATTACCTTTATTGGAGAATGGTGATGGCATCTGGAAAGATATGAGGAGGAGGGAGAGGGAGCAGTTGGGTTAGTGTTTGGAAGGAGAATCCCTTCTATGAGGACTTCAGTATCAAAAGGCCCTCTATGGGGGTATACTTCCCTTCTCTGTCTTTTAATGCAACTAGGGCCAGGTGAGAGTCGATGTTGGACCCTGTCTCGCCAAAACTAACTGTCCACAGTCTCTGTTTCTGGTTGCCTCTTTAAATTTCCTTAAAATGGGAAATGGTTCTGTCACTGAACTTGTTACAACAGATGGCGTTGTTTCAGCTTGTCAGGGTTGGTTACTTCTCCACAAACATTTGAACATTCTATTTCAACTCGGAAATCATTCCACTTCTTGTATTAATTTCCTTCTTCACATCCTCTTGGTGTTTCTCACTTTCTTTACCACCAGGGGGTACCATTTGCAAGTTTCTTTGGTCCCATTGTCAGCTTATTTCACAGTCCCACAAGCACTGAACACGCCATAAAATAATCGTAAATGTCTTGAATAGGTGCTCAGAGTTAGTGTTCACTCAGGCTATCAACAAAACCTGACTGGCTCATGGCGCACTGCTGTGGGGGAACACGTGACAATGGACAGAGTGGGCTGCTGACAGGTCTGGTACTCGGCGGTTCAAAAATAGGAGTGAGCTCCCGATAATAGGGACAAAGTTGGTACGGAATAAAAAGGGTTCATATTTTCGAACGTAGAAGTCTCGAATAAGATGAATACCGTTCGAAATTTGAGGTTCCACTGTATATGCTGGCGGAAGAAGGGCACATAGTTAAAGGTGGCATTTTGTGAAGGAAGTTTTGTTTTCATAGTTACTGGATTTTGCCCATGGTTACAGTTCTGGGAGGAGACTGGAATTGTGTTATTCGAATAAGGTGTGGAGCCGCAGAGGGGGGGACAGGCAGGTTTGTGTGGCCTTGGGGTGTTACGGGATTGTGCTGAGGGGATGCAGGGGTCTCCGATGTGGTAGGGAAAGTGGAGGGTGGAGCACACGTATGTTAGAAGGGCTATGCTGCGGGTTGGATAGAATATATGTGACTCGGGGATTACGGTTGAGTGGGTACAAGTCGGTTGCATTGGGATTTTCGGTACCACTCGGGCGGTCATGGCGGCAAAACTTGGCATGGAAATGGTATGGTTAGTATTTCTAGGTTGTTGGATGGGAAATTGTGAATGTGGCAGCTACTTTCTGGGGAGGGGAGGGTCTGTTTTTCATGGATGGCTGGAAACCTTTTTGGAGGAGGCAAGGTTAAGGAGTGGGCTCTTGGAATGGTGGGAGTCGAGAGCTAAACTCAGAATTATGGCATCATTATAAGTCTAAGGGTAGAGAGGAGGCATGGTGGAGGTTTGAGTTGCAAAAATACTTGGAGGAACAGCGAATGTTTTTTATGACGGGGAGGCGGGGGTGGTATGTATGGAGCATTGCGGAACTCGGAGGGTTGGCTAAAACTGACATATAAAATGAGCGTTTTGATGCCATTCATGTTGGGGGGATTGGAGGAGGTGCTAGTGGGGTGACAGGCCCTCGGGTTGTGTTTTGCGCAGGTTTAGGGTAAGGCAGCGGGACCACACTTTTGAATTTGGAGGTCGACTTTTGTGTGCGGGGGTGTGGGAGGATATCTGAAGGGGCCAGGTGCTCATGTCGTAGATGGAAACGCAATGAGCAATATGCAGACCATTGGTTTCAGGAGAAATTGAGGAAGGGATCAAGTGGGAGAGGGACCAGGAGGGGGGCCATGTTGGGCGAGGTAATTCTGAATGCTTCTAAGTGAGAACGGAGCGGAGAGGAGCTCAGGGGAGGGATTTAGTGAGGGGGAGGTGGAGGCAGGGTGTGCTAGTATGAGTAGAGGAAAGGCACCTGGATTGATGAGATACCTAACGATTTTTATTTGGTGCAATTGGGATTGTCTAAGCGTTTGCCTTGGAGCGTTGTAAACTCTGTATGAAGGATGGGGGTGTGTTAGGTACGTAGCAGAAGTACGGGAGTTGTTTTGGGCCAGAAATGGGAGGGGGAGGGACTGAGTTGCATACCGGGCAATTTTCTTATGTGTATCGGGTTTACAAAAACATTTGCAAGAGTCTTAAGTAACAGGATGAAGAGGGTGATTGGGTTGGTTATTACATCAAGGGTCAGTTTGGATCATAAATACCTGGACGGAGTATGTGTGAGAGGACATGGGACTGGACTCAAGGATTTTTTGGAGGCATGTCAAAGGGGGCGGTATATCTTGGGACTTGATTGGAAAGAGGCATGTGACTGTGTGGATAGGGAGATGCTAGGGTTATTTTGTTGAGACGAGGGGTTTTGGGGGGTGGTTGTGAGGCAGGGTCTCAATACTATGATATTATCAGTCGTGGTTGGGTTCAGGTGAGTGGCACATTAGGGTTGCCGGTACGGATGGAGAGGGGTTTGTGACAGGGATGGCTGCCTGTTCAAATCTTTTTGCATGAGTTTGCAGAATCCCTTTTATGGGCTTATTGAAGAAGTTGAGTGAGGGAAAAAGGGTGAAAGGGAGGTCGACGGCCGGGCCATCGTGGGTCATGTGGGACAATGCCACAGTTTTGGTAGATGGGGAAGTGGGTTTGCAAAACATGGGACAGGAGGGCTGAGCTCTTTGGGGTGAAACAGGAATGAGCGTTAATGGTGTGAGTTGAAAGTTGCTGGAGGCAGGTTACATGGGTGGGGAGGTCTTGGGCCGAGGTGTATGGGTGGTTCGTTGTTGTTAGACTTGGGATCAGTGGTGTCGTATACTTAGCGAATGTAAAGGAGCGCGAAAAGGTGAATTAGAGGTAGCTGGTGGCAGGGCTTTGAGTAGGTCGGGGATTAAGGGCTGAGGAAATTACTTTGCCAACAGAGGTTGGTGGTCATGAGCACTCTTGATCTATAGCTAAGCGTGTGGGGGTTGGGGCGGAGGTTATCCCTGAGGTCGGTTGAATTGAGGAACTACAGGAGGAGGGTCTTAAGATCATGTATGGGGTTATTGGGAGGTTGTGGTTACAGGAGGGAGAATAGACGTTGACAGAGCTGGTTCGGCAGGGGGTGGTGAGGGCCTCTTCTCTTTGGGGCCTCGAGTGAAGGCTGTCTGTGAAACAGTTGCCTTTCTCAGGGTGGGTGGTGAGAAGGGGTTAAAAGGGTGGGGGAAGGGTATTGGTTGATGTATGGACAATGGTGCGGGGTGGGGGACGGGAAGGCAAACCCCGTTGTTGGTCGTCTTGGGTTATTGCTGCGTTTTCTGTTGGACGGTTCGGGCATGCCGAGGAAGGTAAGGGTGTAACACCTGGAAGGGGTGGGTAGCTGTCCAGAGATGATTACAGGGTGTAAGCTCTTATCCCATGTATGACTGGAGGGCAGTATTTGGGGAGGATTCTAGAAAGGCTTAGGTTGAAAGAGGAGGGTTAGGGAACTGGTCTACAGGTATTTTTATGGGGCGGAAATTTTAGAGTCGAAGTGTCTATGTTGAGTGGAGATGGGTTATGTGAGAAGGGGACTTGCCTGAGTGTGGGGAAGAGGACCACAGCATTCCATGCGGTTTATTTTTGCAAATCTCGGGGAGTAGCTACACAGATGATGGTTGGGAGGGTTTTCAGTTCTGGTTGGGAGGGTAACATATCGGCCACTAGAAGCTTTGATTTTTGATGTGGGCGGGGTTACTAAGGATGTCAGGAGGGTTGTCATGTTATAGTGGGTGGCGGAATATTATTTTTTGTATGTTTCTTGGAGGGGGTGAGGAGGTGGGGTGTTTTTAGGTAAGGGCACTTGCAGCATGTGTCTTTATAGTACAGTTTGTAGGAATGTGGCTTATATACTGGGGGGAAGTGGATGACCAGCTTTCCTGAGGGATATCGCAGGCCTGACGGTTGAAAGGCTCTACTTCGGTAGGGGAAGGTGGGGGGTAGCCCCGATGAGGCTGTGGACCTCCTCCCGGTTTTGGCGTTTTACCTGGTGGGACTAGGTTTTAGTTGTGGTAGGTTATGTTTGGATAGGGCATATACATGTGTCTAGATGTAGGGAGGCTGGGGTAGTGTCTGTGATTGTGGCGTTGTGGAACAAAGGATGGTTGGTATTAGGGTGGTGTGGGGGAGAGACGGTCTTGTTTTCACAGGGGACTATTGCAGGTTAGGATGGGTTTTGGACTCCTTGAGGTTTCTTTGGAGTGTTATGGTGGAGTGTGCTGTAGGGTGGTTTGTGATGGGTTCGTTTCAGGTCGAGGTCTGGGAAATGAGGGTTTTTCTGAAATGACTCTGGGGTTTTGCCTCCTGTTAGTTTTCTTGGTTGGTTACTTAAGTCTAAGAAGCCCTGTTAAGGTGTTTTTATTTTTATTGGTTGTCGTATGTGAGTTCATATCATGTTTGATACATGTATATCAGATTTTGTTGTTTTTCGTTATGTTTCTGTTCTTCTTGTTATTATCTATGTATCATTTGTCGATTATATTGGTTTTAGCGCATATGTATGGTTGAGGATAACATAAAGGACAGTGAAAAGTGTACGACGCCCCTTGTGGTTTACATGTGTGAAAGTTTGACGCCTTTTTATGTTTGTTTAAAAAATTGTGTAATAATTTTTTTTTGTGTTGTGTGTGTGTGTGTGTGTGTGTTTTATGCATATTGAGACTGCATCTAATTTTAAGCTATTTTATTCTGGTCTTTGTTTGGTGATGCAAATCAACCATTTTTTGGTTATTTTGAGGGCTTATGTTATTCTGCTGTTTATGTTGCTTAAATTATTATAATAAAAAAACTACGAGTGGGCCCTTGTTTTTTGTAATTAATCCAATTCCTGAACTGTGACTATTTTTCGAATCCATTTTCCCTCCATAAGAATAATGTAAATACAATCTCTAATCACCCTCGCACTGACCACCACAGAAGTATAAAACAAATTTTTTTTACATGATACTAAGTGGACACCTCGACCAGCGATGGCATCGTATTAACGATTGAATCTGACTAGCGATACATTTTATCGCAAAAATTTTGCCTCGATTACTCGCTTAAAAACTCGACCAAACATCTCTTCGTTCCGTCTGAGACGCGTCCACTTTCTGGCCATGTTTACAAGCCAGCCAGCCACCGCATGGTCGCTTCCAAGCATACAATCGGAACATTTCATATTATCACAGCTTTTTAGTGATGATTGCCACCTGCCAAAATAAAGTCACATGGGCCCCAATGAAAGTTCTAGTGCCAACCCTACAGCAAACAAGGGTGAGAAATTACTATGGATATGGAGGAAAGAAGATCATTGCTAAGTATGATAAGTGGAGAGTGCCATGTCTCCGAGCTGACAGGGCGGTACACAAAACCACCTAAATCAAACCATCGCTACATTGTGTGGCCAAGAAAAAAGGACAATCCAGGAAGCTGTTCCTTGATACCGAAAGGTGCATCTATGTTTTCGAAAATGAGATCGCAAGTGATAAGAGATGTTGATGACTGTTTGGTATGGATAAACGAAAAACAGATAGCAGGAGATGCATCTCTCGGCGATCATATGTGAAAAGGTAGGAAGTTGCATGCGATTTAATTAGAAAATTGCCAGCAACTAGTGGTGATGTGAGTGAATTTAAGGCCAGCAAAGGTTGGTTTGAGAGATTTAAGAATCGTAGTGGAAATACATAGTGTGATAAGGCTGGTGAGGCTGCCAGTTGGACCAATAAGCAGCTGAAAAAATGTGCGGGAATTCAAGGAGTGCATAGACAGTGAAGGACTGAAACCTGAACAGTGTTTAATGGTGACACTGACAATGTTGTGAAACACTTTGGAATGTCATAAAGGAACGGGAGGTACA
The DNA here is from genome assembly GCF_026875155.1 of Cherax quadricarinatus. Lineage (NCBI taxonomy): Eukaryota > Metazoa > Arthropoda > Malacostraca > Decapoda > Parastacidae > Cherax > Cherax quadricarinatus. The sequence goes on along the minus strand of NC_069483.1, from coordinate 19,245,700 downwards.
GGCCCCCATGGGCAGAAATGTTCTGCGACAGAGGTCCAGTGACTCTCAAGCTGGTCCTAGTGGCATTAAAAAGAAGAAGGAAGTAACCCCGAAAAAGGATTTGCCACCTCAAGTCCTAATGGAAGGGGATTCCCCTTCTAAACACTAAGACCATCAACACACTCCCTTCTTCCCATCCCATCAATCATCACCAGATCTTCAATAAAGGTAAGTGTCATGTAACTGTGCATATCTTCTTCAGTTTGTGTGTATTAAAAATTAATATTTCATGTGTTAAAAATTTTTTTTTCAATATTTTTGGGGTGTCTTGCACGGATTAATTTGATTTCCATTATTTCTTTGGGGAAAATTAACTTGACTAACGATTATTTTGACTAACGATGAGCTCTCAGGAACAGATTAATAGCGTTAGTTGAGGGTCCACTGTATAGATGTAGTACATACACAATACAATGGGACATGATGAATGAAACATTAACAGCATAACACTTACCTTTATTGGCAATTCTTCTTAGTGTATGAAGACGGGAGGAGGTAAAAATTTTGGATTACTTTACTGTTTAGAAGGGGAATCCCTTTCCATCAACACTTCAGGTGTCAAGTCCTTTTCTGGGGTTCCTTCTCTTCTCTGTTTCTTAATGCCACTTGGACCACCCTTGAGTCCTGGGGCCGGTCTCCCCAAAAAAGGTCCAGAGAGCTCTTTTTCTGGCATCTCATTAAAACTTCCCCTAAAATGGGCCAAGATTTTGTCACTACAAGTTGCCGATATGGCTTGCAACGGCCTTGTCAGGGTGACGTTTCTCCATAAATCTTTCCATCCTACCCCACATTTAAAAAATCTCCTTAATTTCTGAAAAAGGGCAACTTCTTCCATCTTTTTTTTCCTCCTCTGCAGCAATATTCTGAGCTGCAGTCTGTTGCTGTTCCAGCTGAAGCTCTTGCAGCTCCTCAGTGGTTAGTTCTTCGTTGTGATCCTCCAACTCTTCCACATCCTCCAAACTCACACCCAACACCCATGAAACTCCCCAATGCCACAATAGATTCCACAACTGCAATAAGCTCATCAGGGTCAGCCCTAAACCCTTCAAAATCCCTTTTGTGGACACAATCTGGCCAAAATTTTTTCTCCATGCAGAGTTTAAAGTCCTGGTAGTCACTCCCTCGTATGCCTTACCTATAAGGCTTATGCAATGAAGGATACTGAAGTGATCTTCCCAAAACTCTCTTAGGGTCAAGTGAGTGTCAGAGGTCACATTAAATCACCTTTGAATCATTGCTTTGGTGTAGAGTTTTTTTAAAAGTTTGAAATAAATCTGCTGGTCCATGGGCTGGAGGAGAGAAGTGTATTAGGGGGCAAGAACTTTACTGTGATGAACCCATACTCCTCCAGAATTAGGTCATCCAAGTTTGGGGGATGAGCAGGTGCTTTGTCCATTAGCAGGGGGCACTTGAGATCCAATTTTTTTCCAGGAGGTAATTCTTCACACTGGGGCCAAACACTTCTTTGAACCACTCGACGAAAATTTCCCTCATGACCTATGCCTTATTATTAGCTTTCCAAAGCACACACAATTTACTCTTATAACATTGTTTTTCTTTTAACGCTCTGGGATCTTCAGAATGGTAAACTAGTAAAAGGCTTCACTTTGAAATCCCCACTAAACAAATTTCTACAAACCATGAGTGTCAGCCTGTCTTTCATAGGCTTGTGTCATGGCAGTCCCCTTTTCCTCCTGAGTATGTAGGTCCCTCTTTGGCATTTTCTTCCAAAAGAGGCCTGTTTAGTCACAATTGAACACTTGTTCAGGGTTTTTAAATTTTTCAGTCTGTATGTACTTTTAATTCACTTAACGAATTTTGTAGCTGCAATTTTGTCCGAACTTTGAGATTCTTTATCTTTTAACTCCACAAACCCCTTGCAAAGACCCTCGCATTTACTTTCTCTTACAACCCCATCTATAAATATATTGAACAACCACAGTGACATCACACATCCTTGTCTAAGGCCTACTTTTAAATGGGAAATAATCTCCCTCTTTCCCTACATACTCTAACTTGAGCCTCACTAATCCTCGTAAAAACTCTTCACTGCTTTCAGTAACCTACCTCCTATAAACCCTACAAACCTGCAACATCTGCCACATTTGCCCCCCCTATCCACCCTGTCAATACACCTTTTCGAAATCCATAAATGCCACAAAAACTCTTTAGCCTTAAACCTAAATACTGTTCACTTGTATGTTTCACTGTAAAACACCTGGTCCACACACCACCTACCTTTCCAAAGCCCTCCTTGTTCTTCTGCTATCCATTCTCCATCTTACTCTTAATTCTTTCAATAATAACTCTACCATATACTTTACCAGGTATACTCAACAGACTTATCCCCCTAAAATTTTTGCAACTCCTTTGTCCCCTTTGCCTTTATAAAAGGAACTATGCATGCTCTCTGTCAATCCCTAGGTACCTTACCCTCTTCCATACATTTATTAACCCTTTGACTGTTTCAGGCCCCTCTCTGAAACTGTCATTCTATGTCGCTCAATTTTTTGAAAAAAAAAAATTATTTTTTTTATGAAATGATAGAGAATCTTTTCCCCGATTTGGGAATGACACCCAAAAATTCGAAATTTTGGTCGAAAACTCGTGGAATTATGCTCCCGCAAAGTTAGCGGTCTCGGCGACATACGCGTATCGCGATTTCGCCGACTTTGGGGCCCCAATTTTTTAGCCAATTTTCCCTTGTTCCAGTTGACCAACTCATAGCTATTTCTTTAGAACTCCATTTTATCTATCAGCTGAGTACAAGAAACCTCCCATTTAAATAATTTGGACTACCCAATTTGGTGGTCCCGAAATTGGCAATTTGGCCAATTTCACGCAAAATAAAAAAGATGCCAATTTCAAAATAGGTCCAGAATAAACAAGGTAGACATTCGTGGCACTAAAATAAATATGTCTGTTCATTTTCACATCCTAGGCCCCCTTAATTATTATTGCTTTCTTTTTGATTTTTTAATTTATAAAAAAATACAAAAATTTACTGTTATCAACGACTGCATTTTGTAAAAATGGGATAAATAATATCATTTCCTAGTAAAGAATATTAACTCCCCATTGACGTGTATTGGACGTGTGGTGTGTTTAGTAACCTTGAACATTTGGTAAAAAAACGAACATTTCCCCCTATTTTGACCAGTTTCAAGGTCTTTTCATCGTAAAATAAAGAAAATCATCCATTTCTTTAAAATTTTTTTCCATTTTATCACCAAGACCATGAAAACGGAATACAACGTAAAAAATAACGAAAATACCCTCAAA
>NC_069483.1:19153907-19241879 GCF_026875155.1 Cherax quadricarinatus | reverse complement strand
ATGAGAGGGAGCATGGACACGGGGGTCGTCCCACAGTTACTAAAAGCAACAGACATAGCCCCACTCCACAAAGGGGGCAGTAAAGCAATAGCAAAGAGCTACAGACCGATAGCACTAACATCCCATATAAAAATCTTTGAAAGGGTCCTAAGAAGCAAGATCGAAACCCATCAGTTACACAACTCAGGGCAACATGGGTTTAGAGCAGGTTGCTCCTGTCTGTCTCAACTATTGGATCACTATGACAAGGTCCTAGATACACTAGAAGACAAAAAGAATGCAGATGTAATATATACAGACTTTGCAAAAGCCTTCGACAAGTGTGACCATGGCGTAATAGCGCACAAAATGCGTGCTAAAGGAATAACAGGAAAAGTTGGTAGATGGATCTATAATTTCCTCACAAACAGAACAAAAAGAGTAGTAGTCAACAGAGTAAAGTCCGAGGTGGCTGCGGTGAAAAGCTCTGTTCCACAAGGCACAGTACTCGCTCCCATCTTGTTTTTCATCCTCATATCTGACATAGACGAGGATGTCAGCCACAGCACCCTGTCTTCCTTTGCAGATGACACCCGAATCTGCATGACAGTGTCTTCCATTGCAGACACTGCAAGGTTCCAGGCGGACATCAACCAAATCTTTCAATGGGCTGCAGAAAACAATATGAAGTTCAATGATGAGAAATTTCAATTACTCCGATATGGTAAACACAAGGAAATTAAAACTTCATCAGAGTACAAAACAAATTCCGGCCCCTAAATAGAGCGAAAAACCAACGTCAAAGACCTGGGAGTGATCATGTCAGAGGATCTCACCTTCAAGGACCATAACATTGTATCAATCGCAGCTGCTAGAAAAATGACAGGATGGATAATGAGAACCTTCAAAAATAGGGATGCCAAGCCCATGATGACACTCTTCAAGTCGCTTGTTGTATCTAGGCTGGAATATTGCTGCATACTAACAGCACCTTTCAAGGCAGGCGAAATTGCTGACCTAGAAAATGTACAGAGAACCTTCACGGTGCACATAACGGAGATAAAACACCTCAATTACTGGGAGCGCTTGAATTTCCTGAGCCTGTATTCCCTGGAACATAGGCGGGAGAGATACATGATTATATACACCTGCAAAATCCTAGAGGGACTAGTACCGAACTTGCACACGAAAATCACTCACAACGAAAGCAAAAGACTTGGCAGACGATGCAACATCCCCCCAATGAAAAGCAGGGGTGTCACTAGCACGTTAAGAGATAATACAATAAGTGTCAGGGGCCCGAGACTGTTCAGCTGCCTCCCAGCATACATAAGGGGGATTACCAACAGACCCCTGGCAGTCTTCAAGCTGGCACTTGACAAGCACCTAAAGTCAGTACCTGACCAGCCGGGCTGTGGCTCGTATTTTGGATTGCGTGTAGCCAGCAGTAACAGCCTGGTTGATCAGGCTCTGATCCACCAGGAGGCCTGGTCACAGACCGGGCCGCTTTGGCGTTGACCCCCGGAACTCTCTCCAAGTAAACTCCAGGTGTTTGGTATTTTTCTCAGGTATTTTGTATTTTACTCAGGTGTTTGGTATTTTACTCAGGTGTTTGGTATTTTACTCTGGTGTTTGGTATTTTACTCAGGTATTTGGTATTTTACTCAGGTGTTTGGTATTTTACTCTGGTGTTTGGTGTTTGGTATTTTACTCAGGTATTTGGTATTTTACTCTGGAAGGTCAACGGGTGGATGCTGAGGTCCATGAGCCTGGTGGGAATTTAAGGTGGAGCTGGGGAGCGGGTCTCAGAAACGGGCTTGGGGGGTTATCGGATGGTGAGGTTCTCACTCTGGCCCAGCGGCCTGGTAAGAAGTTGTCGGTGGATGTGGCTAGGATGGGGTTGAGTGCACAAGGGAGGGAGGGGGGGTCAGGAGGGAAAGGGTGCACGAGATGGCTCAAGTAATTTAAAAGGTGGACTGGGTAAGACCCATAGACATAGGGGAAAGCCCCCCTTTTTGAAGCTTTCAAGTGTATAACTATTAATGTCAATGGCCTTAGGGCTGAAGTGAAGTGTGCATGAGTAGAGAGTGTTTTGAGGCATTTCGATGTGGATGCGTGTTTCATTCAGGAACATAATTATAAGTATGGATACGAGTTGAGGTTGAAAGGTTATCAGATGTTTGTGGGTAGTTCGGGGAGGCTAAAGGGTGGGGCATCAGTGGCAGTGATGGAGTCCAGCCCCTTTCTTGTCATTGCTTGGGAGGAGGGTGGTGAGGTTGGATTGGGTCTGGGGGGAGGTGCGGGCATGTTTTATGGGCATTTACAGTGGAACCTCAAATATCTAACTTAATCTGTTCCAGGAGTTAGTTCTAAATTCGAAAAGTCTGAAAAGTGAAGCAATATTTCCCATAAGAAATAATGGAAATACAATTAATCCATTCTAGAAACCCAAAAATATTCACAAAAAAATACATTTTATAGAGATTAATTATAGTTTTACATACACACAACAAATATAGTGTTCAATTATGTATTAATAAATATATAAAATAACATTTTTACTTACCTTTATTGAAGATTGGTGATGGCATCTGGAAGATAGGGAGGAGGAGAGAGGGAGTTGGGGTTAGTGTTTGGAAGGAGAATCCCCCTCTATGAGGACTTCAGGTATCAAAGCCCTCTCTGGGGTTACTTCCCTTCTCTGTCTTTTAATGCCACTAGGGCCAGGTTGAGAGTCACTGGACCCCTGTCTCGCAAAATAACTGTCCACAGTCCTCTGTTTCTGGTACCTCTTTAAGATTTCCTTAAAATGGGACATGGTTCTGTCACTGAACTTGTTGCAAAGATGGCTTGTTTCAGCTTGCTCAGGGTGGTACTTCTCCACAAACATTTGAACATCATTTCACTTGGACATCATTCCACTTCTGTATTATTTCCTTCTTCACATCTATGGTGTTTCTCACTTTCTTTACCACAGAGGTACCAATTGCAAGTTTCTTTGGTCCCATTGTAGCTTATTTCACAGTCCCACAAGCACTGAACACGATAAAATAATCGTAAAATGTTTGAATGAGAGCTCAGGTTAGTATTCACTCAAGCATCAACAAAACCTGACTGGCTCACGGCGCCTGCGTGGGGACACGGACAGAGTGGGCTGCTGGACAGGTCTGGTACTCGGCGGTTCAAAAATAGGAGTGAGCTCGATAATAGGGACAAAGTTGGTTCGGAAAAAGGGTTCTATTTTCGAAGAGTTCGATAAGCGATACGTTCGAAATTTGAGGTTCCACTGTATATGCTGGCGGAAGGCCATAGTAAAGGTGGATTTTGTGAAGGAAGTTTTGTTATACTAGTTATGGGATTTGCCCATGGTTACAGTTCTGGGAGGAGACTGGAATTGTGTTATTCGAAATAAGGATGTGGAGCCGAGAGGGGCAGGTTGTGTGCTTGGGGTGTTACGGGATGTGCTGTGGGATGCAGGGGTCTCCGATGTGGTGGGAAGTAGAGGGTGGAGCACACGTATGTTAGAAGGGGCTATGCTGCGAGGTTGGATAGAATATATGTGACTCAGGGGATTACGGTTGAGTGGGTACAGTCGGTTGACATTGGGTTTTCGGACCATCGGGCGGTCATGGCGGAACTGGCATGGAATGGTATGGTTAGAATTTACCTAGGTTGTTGGAAATTGAATGTGCAGCTACTTTCTGGGGAAGGGGAGGGACTGTTTTTCAAGGATTGGTGGAAACCTTTTTGGGAGGCAAGGATTAAGGAGTGGGCATCTTGGAATGGTGGGAGTCGAGAGCTAAACTCAGAATTATGGCATATTATAAGTCTAAGGGTAGAGAGGAGGCATGGTGGAGGTTTGAGTTGCAAAAATACTTGGAGGAACAGCTGAATGTTTGTTATGAGGGGGAGGGGGTGGTAGGTATGGAGACATTGCGGAACTCGGGGGTTGGCTAACTGACATATAAAATGAGCGTTTTGATGCCATTCATGTTGGGGGGATTGGAGGAGGTGCTTTGGGGTGACAGGCCCTCGGGTTGTGTTTTGCGCAGGTTTAGGGTAAGGCAGCAGGTGACCACACTTTTGAATTTGGAGGTGTGTGCGGGTGTGGGAGGATATCTGAGGGGCCAGGTGCTCTGTGTGATGGAAAGCATGAGCAACTATGCAGACCATTGGTTTAAGGAGAAATTGAGGGAGGGAGTGGGAGGGGACCAGGAGCGGGGCATGTTGGGTGAGGGGATTCTGAATGCTTTAAGTGAGAAGGAGCAAGAGGAGCTCAGGGGAGGGATTAGTGAGGGGGAGGTGGAGGAGGGTGTGCTTAGTATGAGTAGAGGAAAGGCACCTGGGATTAATGAGATACCTAACGATTTTTATTTGGTGCATTGGGATTGTCTAAAGCGTTGCCTTGTAGCATTGTTAAACTGTATGAAGGATGGGGGTGTGTTAGGTACGTTGCAGAGTATGGGAGTTGTTTTGGTGCCATAAAAGGGGGGGGGGAGGGCACTTGAGTGCATACCGGGCAATTTCTCTTATGTGTTCGGATTACAAAACATTTGCAAGAGTCTTAAGTAACAGGATGAAGAGGGTGATTGGGTTGGTTATACATCAGGGTCAGTTTGGAATACCTGGACAGAGTATGTGTGAGGGACATGGACGGATCAAGGATTTTTTGGAGGCATGTCAAGGGGGTATATCTTGGGACTTGATTGGAAAGAGGCATGTGACTGTGTGGATAGGGAGATGCTGAGGGTTATTTTGTTGAGACAGGGGTTTTGGGGGGAGGTTGTGAGGCGGGTCAATACTATGTATTCATCAGACGTGGTTAGGGTTCAGGTGAGTGGCACATTGGGTTTGCCGGTACAGATGGAGAGGGGTTTGAGACAGGGATGTCTGCTGTCTCAAATTCTTTTTGCATGTTTGCAGAATCCCTTTTATGGGCTTATTGAAGGTTGAGTGAGGGAAAAAGGGTGAAGGGAGAGCTCGAGGCACGGGCATCGTGGGTCATGTGGACAACGCCACAGTTTTGGTAGATGGGGAAGTGGGTTTGCGAAAACATGGGACAGGTGCTTGAGCTCTTTGGGGTGAAACAGGAATGAGCGTTAATGGTGTGAAGTTGAAGTTGCTGGAGGTAGGTACATGGGTGGGGGAGGTTTGGGCGAGGTGTATGGGTGGTCCGTTGTTGATAGACTTAGGATCAGTGGTGTCATATACTTAGCGAATGTACAGGAGCCGCGAAAGGTGAATTCAGAGGTAGTTGTTGGCAGGGCTTTGAGTAGGCTCGGGTTTAAGGGCTGGAGACATTACTTTGCAACAGAGGTTGGTGGTCATGAGCACTCTTGATTATAGCAAGGTGTGGGGTGTGGCGGAGGTGTATCCCCTGAGGTCGGTTGATATTGAGGAACTACAGAGGAGGGTCTTAAGATATGTATGGGGTTATGGGAGGTTGTGGTTAAGGAGGGAGATAGCAATGACAGATGTTCGGCAGGGTGGATTGGGCCTCTTCTCTTTGGGGCCTCGAGTGAAGGCTGTCTATGTGAAACAGTGCTTCCTCAGGGTGGGTGGGGAGGTAATGGTTGATGTACGGAAATGGTGGGGTGGGGAGGGAAGGAGTTGTTGGTGTGTGAGGATATGCTGCGTTTTCTGTTGACGGTTCGGGATGCGAGGAAGGTAAGGGTGTAACACCTGGAAGGGGTGGGTAGCTGTCCAGAGATGATACAGGGTGTAAGCTCTTATCCCATGTATGACTGGAGGGGTATTTGGGAGGATTCTAGAAAGCTTAGGTTGAAACCGAGGGTTAGGGAACTGGTCTACAGGTATTTTATGGGAATTTTAGAGTCGAGGTCTATGTTGAGTAGGATGGGTTATGTGAGAGGGAAATTGCCTGAGCTGTGGGGAAGAGGACACAGCATTCCATGCGGTTTATTTTTGCAAATCCTCGGGAGTTGTACAGATGTGGTTAGGGAGGGTTTTCAGTCTGGTGGGGGTAACATATCGGCCCTATGAGCTTGGATTTTTGATGTGGGCGGGGTTCCTAAGGATGTCAGGAGGGTTGTTATGTATGTGGTGGCGGATTTTTTTGTATGTTTCTTGGGGTGTGAGGGAGGTTGGGGGTGTTTTTAGGGTAAGGGCACTTGCAGCATGTGTCTATAGTACAGTTTGTAGGAATAGGCTTATATATGGGGGAAGTGGATGACCAGCTTTCCTGAGGGATATCGCAGCCTGACGGTGAAAGGTCTACTTCGGTAGGGAGTGGGGTAGACCCGATGAGGGCTGGACTCCCCAGTTTTGGGTTTTACCTGGTGGGATAGGTTTTAGTAGTGTGTAGGTATGTTTGGATAGGGCATATACATGTGTCTAGATGTGGGGCTGGGGTGTGTGTGATTGTGGCGTGTGGAACAAAGGATGCGTGTATTAGGGTGGGTGGGGAGAGGTCTTAGTTTTCACAGGGGACCTGCAGTTATGCTGGGTTTGACTCCTGGGTTTCTTTGGAGCTGTTTATGGTGGAGTGTGTGTAGGGTGCTTAGTGGATGGTTCGTTTCAGAGGTCTGGGAAATGAGGGTTTTTCTGAATGCCTCTGGGGTTTTGCCTCCTCTTAGTTTTCTTGGTTGGTTTACTTAAGTCTAAGAAGCCTGTAAGGTGTTTTTATTTTTATTGGTTGTCGTGTGAGTTCATATCCTGTTTGTACTGTATGTCAGATTTTGTTGTTTTTCCGTTATGTTTCTGTTCTTCATGTTTATTATCAATGTATCATTTGTGATATATTGGTTTTAGTAGCATATGTATGGTTGAGGATAACCTAAAAGACAGTGAAAGGTGTACGCCCTTGTGGTTTACATGTGTGAAAGTTTGACGCATTTTATGTTTGTTAAAAATTGTGTAATAATTTTTTTTTTGTGTGTGTGTGTGTGTGTGTGTGTTCTTTATGCATATTGAGACTGCATAATGTTTAAGCTATTTTATTCTGGTCTTTGTTTGGTGTGCAAATCAACATTTTTTGGTTATTTTGGGTTTGTGTTATTCTGCTGTATATGTGCTTAAATATATATATATAAAAAACTACAGTGGGCCCTTGTTTTTTGTAATTAATCCATTCCTGGAACTGTGACTATTTTTGAAATTGACTATTTTCGAATCCATTTTCCCCATAAGAAATAATGTAAATACAATTAATCCATTCCAGACACACAGAAGTATTAAAACAAAATTTTTTTTACATGAAATACAGTGGACCCTCGACCAGCGATGGCATCGATTAACGATAAATCTCACTAGCGATACATTTTATCGCAAAAATTTTGCCTCGATTAGCGCTAAAAAACTCGACCAACACTATTCGTTCCGTCTGAGACGCGTCCACTTCTGGCCAGTGTTTACAAGCCAGCCAGCCACCGCGGTCGCTTCCAAGCATACAATCGGAACATTTCATATTATCACAGCCTTTTTAGTGATTGCACCTGCAAAATAAGTCACCATGGGCCCCAAGAAAGCTTTTAGTGCCAACCCTACAGCAAAAAGGGTGAGAATTACTATGGATATGAAGAAAGAGATCATTGCTAAGTATGAAAGTGGAGTGCATGTCTCCGAGCTGGCCAGGCTGTACACAAAACCCCAATCAACCATCGCTACTATTGTGGCCAAGAAAACGGCAATCAAGGAAGCTGTTCTTGCCAAAGGTGCAACTATGTTTTCGAAACTGAGATCTCAAGTGATAGAAGATGTTGAGACTGTTATTGGTATGGATAAACGAAAAACAGATAGCAGGAGATAGCATCTCTCAGGCGATCATATGTGAAAAGGCTAGGAAGTTGCATGACGATTTAATTAGAAAAATGCCAGCAACTAGTGGTGATGTGAGTGAATTTAAGGCCAGCAAAGGTTGGTTTGAGAGATTTAAGAATCGTAGTGGCATACATAGTGTGATAAGGCATGGTGAGGCTGCCAGTTTGGACCAATAAGCAGCTGAAAAATATGTGCAGGAATTCAAGGAGTGCATAGACAGTGAAGGACTGAAACCTGAACAAGTGTTTAATGGTGACACTGACAATGTTGTGAAACACTTTTGGAATGTCATAAAGGAACGGGAGGTACAGGCCTCTATGGGCAGATATGTTCTGCGACAGAGGTCCAGTGACTCTCAAGCTGGTCCTAGTGGCATTAAAAGAAGAAGGAAGTAACCCCAAAAAAGGACTTGCCACCTCAAGTCCTAATGGAAGGGGATTCCCCTTCTAAACACTAAGACCATCAACACACTCCCCTCTTCCCATCCCATCAATCATCACCAGATCTTCAATAAAGGTAAGTGTCATGTAACTGTGCATGTCTCCTTCAGTTTGTGTGTATTAAAATTAATATTTCATGTGTTAAATTTTTTTTTTTCAATACTTTTGGGTGTCTTGCACGGATTAATTTGATTTCCATTATTTCTTATGGGGAAAATTAACTTGACTAACGATTATTTTGACTAACGATGAGCTCTCAGGAACGGATTAATAGTGTTAGTCGAGGGTCCACTGTATAGATGTAGTACATACACAATACAATGGGACATGATGAATGAAACATTAACAGCATAACACTTACCTTTATTGGCAATTCTTCTTAGTGTATGGAAGACTGGAGGAGGTGAGAAATTGGATTACTTTACTGTTTAGAAGGGGAATCCCTTCCATCAACACTTCAGGTGTCAAGTCCTTTTCTGGGGTTCCTTCTCTTCTCTGTTTCTTAATGCCACTTGGACCAGCTTGAGTCACTGGGGCCGTGTCTCCCCAAAAAAGTGTCCAGAGAGCTCTGTTTCTGGCATCTCATTAAAACTTCCCTAAAATGGGCCAAGATTTTGTCACTACAAGTTGCCGATATGGCTTGCAACGGCCTTGTCAGGGTGACGTTTCTCCATAAATCTTTCCATCCTACCCCACATTTCAAAAATCTCCTTAATTTCTGAAGAAGGCAACTTCTTCCATCTCTTTTCCTCCTCTGCAGCAATATTCTGAGCTGCGGTCTGTTGCTGTTCCAGCTGAAGCTCTTGCAGCTCCTCAGTGGTTAGTTCTTCGTTGTGATCCTCCAACTCTTCCACATCCTCCAAACTCACACCCAACACCCATGAAACTCCCCAATGCCACAATAGATTCCACAACTGCAATAAGCTCATCAGGGTCAGTCCCAAACCCTTCAAAATCCCTTTTGTGGACACAATCTGGCCACAATTTTCTCCATGCAGAGTTTAAAGTCCTGGTAGCCACTCCCTCGTATGCCTTACCTATAAGGCTTATGCAATGAAGGATACTGAAGTGATCTTCCCAAAACTCTCTTAGGGTCAAGTGAGTGTCAGAGGTCACATTAAATCACCTTTGAATCATTGCTTTGGTGTAGAGTTTTTTTAAAGTTTGAAATGATCTGCTGGTCCATGGGCTGGAGGAGAGAAGTGGTATTAGGGGGCAAGAACTTTATTGTGATGAACCCATACTCCTCCAGAATTAGGTCATCCAAGTTTGGAGGATGAGCAGGTGCATTGTCCATTAGCAGGAGGCACTTGAGATCCAATTTCTTTTCCAGGAGGTAATTCTTCACACTGGGGCCAAACACTTCTTTGAACCACTCGACGAAAATTTCCCTCATGACCTATGCCTTATTATTAGCTTTCCATTGCACACACAATTTACTCTTCATAACATTGTTTTTCTTGAACGCTCTGGGATCTTCAGAATGGTACACTAGTAACGGCTTCACTTTGAAATCCCCACTAGCATTACTACAAACCATGAGTGTCAGCCTGTCTTTCATAGGCTTGTGTCATGGCAGTCCCTTTTCCTCCTGAGTAATGTAGGTCCTCTTTGGCATTTTCTTCCAAAAGAGTCCTGTTTCATCACAATTGAACACTTGTTCAGGTTTTAATTGTTCAGTCTGTATGTACTTGAATTCACTTACGAATTTTGTAGCTGCAATTTTGTCCGAACTTTGAGATTCTTTATCTTTTAACTCCACACCTCTTGCAAAGACCCTCGCATTTACTTCTCTTACAACCCCATCTATAAATATATTGAACAACCACGGTGACATCACACATCCTTGTCTAAGGCCTACTTTTACTGGGAAATAATCTCCCTCTTTCCTACATACTCTAACTTGAGCCTCACTATCCTCGTAAAAACTCTTCACTGCTTTCAGTAACCTACCTCCTATACCATACATCTGCAACATCTGCCACATTACCCCCCCTATCCACCCTGTCATACACCTTTTCCAAATCCATAAATGCCACAAAAACCTCTTTAGCCTTACCTAAATACTGTTCACTTGTATGTTTCACTGTAAACACCTGGTCCACACACCACCTACCTTTCTTAAAGCCTCCTTGTTCTTCTGCTATCCTATTCTCCGTCTTACTCTTAATTCTTTCAATAATAACTCTACCATACACTTTACCAGGTATACTCAACAGACTTATCCCCCTATAATTTTTGCACTCTCTTTTGTCCCCTTTGCCTTTATACAAAGGAACTATGCATGCTCTCTGTCAATCCCTAGGTACCTTACCCTCTTCCATACATTTATTAAATAATAGCACCAACCACTCAAAAACTATATCCCCCACATGCTTTTAACATTTCTATCTTTATCGCATCAGTCCCAGCTTCCTTACCCCCTTTCATTTTACCTACTGCCTCACGAACTTCCCCCACACTCACAACTGACTCTTCCTCATTCCTACAAGATGTTATTCCTCCTTGCCCTATACACGAAATCACAGCTTCCCTATCTTCATCAACATTCAACAATTCCTCAAAATATTCCCTCCATCTTCCCAATACCTCTAACTCTCCATTTATTAACTCTCCTCTCCTATTTTTAACTGACAAATCCATTTGTTCTCTAGGCTTCCTTAACTTGTTAATCTCACTCCAAAACTTTCTTATTTTCAACAAAATTTGTTGATAACATCTCACCCACTCTCTCATTTGCTCTCTTTTTACATTGCTTCACCACTCTCTTAACCTCTCTTTTTCTCCATATACTCTTCCCTCCTTGCATCACTTCTACTTTGTAAAAGCTTCTCATATGCTAACTTTTTCTCCCTTACTACTCTCTTTACAACATCATTCCACCAATCGCTCCTCTTCCCTCCCGCACCCACTTTCCTGTAACCACAAACTTCTGATGAATATTCTAACACTACATTTTTAAACCTACCCCATACCTCTTCGACCCCATTGCCTATGCTCTCATTAGCCCATCTATCCTCCAATAGTTGTTTATATCTTACCCTAACTGCCTCCTCTTTTAGTTTATAAACCTTCACCTCTCTCTTACCTCATGCTTCTATTCTCCTTGTATCCCATCTACCTTTTACCCTCAGTGTAGCTACAACTAAAAAGTGATCTGATATATCTGTGGCCCCTCTATAAACATGTACATCCTGAAGTCTACTCAACAGTCTTTTATCTACCAATACATAATCCAACAAACTACTGTCATTTCGCCCTACATCATATCTTGTATACTTATTTATCCTCTTTTTCTTAAAATATGTATTACCTATAACTAAACCCTTTTCTATACAAAGTTCAATCAAAGGGCTCCCATTATCATTTACACCTGGCACCCCAAACTTACCTACCACACCCTCTCTAAAAGTTTCTCCTACTTTAGCATTCAGGTCCCCTACCACAATTACTCTCTCACTTGATTCAAAGGTTCCTATACATTCACTTAACATCTCCCAAAATCTCTCTCCTCTACATTCCTCTCTTCTCCAGTTGCGTACACGCTTATTATGACCCACTTTTCGCATCCAACCTTTACTTTAATCCACATAATCCTTGAATTTACACATTCATATTCTCTCTTCTCCTTCCATAACTGATCCTTCAACATTGTTGCTACCCCTTCCTTAGCTCTAACTCTCTCAGATACTCCAGATTTAATCCCATTTATTTCTCCCCACCGAAACTCCCCTACCCCCTTCAGCTTTGTTTCGCTTAGGGCCAGGACATCCAACTTCTTTTCATTCATAACATCAGCAATCATCTGTTTCTTGCCATCCGCACTACATCCACGCACATTCAAGCATCCCAGTTTTATAAGGTTTTTCTTCTTCTCTTTTTTAGTAAATGTTTACAGGAGAAGGGGTTACTAGCCCATTGCTCCCGGCATTTTAGTCACCTCATACAACACGCATGGCTTATGGAGGAAAGATTCTTTTCCACTTCCCCATGGACAATAGATGAAATAAAGAAGAACAAGAGCTATTTAGAAAAAGGAGAAAAAACCTAGATGTACGTATATATATATATGCATGTGCGTGTCTGTGAGTAGCAAGATGTCTCTGTTATCTAGCGTGTTTATGAGACAGAAAAAGACACCAGCAATCCTACCATCATGTAAAACAGTTACAGGTTTTTGTTTCACAGTCATCTGGCAGGACGGTAGTACTTCCCTGGGTTGTTGCTGTCTACCAACCTACTATATAATTTTGAAAAAAATATCATGGATGGATTAATGAAAATGTGAATGTATAGGAGCCTTTGAACCAAGTGAGAGAGTAATTGTGGTAGGGGACCTGAATGCTAAAGTAGGAGAAACTTTTAGAGAGGGTGTGGTAGGTAAGTTTGGGGTGCCAGGTGTAAATGATAATGGGAGCCCTTTGATTGAACTTTGTATAGAAAAGGGTTTAGTTATAGGTAATACATATTTTAAGAAAAAGAGGATAAATAAGTATACAAGATATGATGTAGGGCGAAATGACAGTAGTTTGTTGGATTATGTATTGGTAGATAAGACTGTTGAGTAGACTTCAGGATGTACATGTTTATAGAGGGGCCACAGATATATCAGATCACTTTTTAGTTGTAGCTACACTGAGGGTAAAAGGTAGATGGGATACAAGGAGAATAGAAGCATGAGGTAAGAGAGAGGTGAAGGTTTATAAACTAAAAGAGGAGGCAGTTAGGGTAAGATATAAACAACTATTGGAGGATAGATGGGCTAATGAGAGCATAGGCAATGGGGTCGAAGAGGTATGGGGTAGGTTTAAAAATGTAGTGTTAGAATATTCAGCAGAAGTTTGTGGTTACAGGAAAGTGGGTGCGGGAGGGAAGAGGAGCAATTGGTGGAATGATGTTGTAAAGAGAGTAGTAAGGGAGAAAAAGTTAGCATATGAGAAGCTTTTACAAAGTAGAAGTGATGCAAGGAGGAAAGAGTATATGGAGAAAAAGAGAGAGGTTAAGAGAGTGGTGAAGCAATGTAAAAAGAGAGCAAATGAGAGAGTGGGTGAGATGTTATCAACAAATTTTGTTGAAAATAAGAAAGTTTTGGAGTGAGATTAACAAGTTAAGGAAGCCTAGAGAACAAATGGATTTGTCAGTTAAAAATAGGAGAGGAGAGTTAATAAATGGAGAGTTAGAGGTATTGGGAAGATGGAGGGAATATTTTGAGGAATTGTTGAATGTTGATGAAGATAGGGAAGCTGTGATTTCGTGTATAGGGCAAGGAGGAATAACATCTTGTAGGAATGAGGAAGAGCCAGTTATGAGTGTGGGGGAAGTTCGTTAGGCAGTAGGTAAAATGAAAGGGGGTAAGGCAGCTTGGATTGATGGGATAAAGATAGAAATGTTAAAAGCA
Source organism: Cherax quadricarinatus (assembly GCF_026875155.1). Lineage (NCBI taxonomy): Eukaryota > Metazoa > Arthropoda > Malacostraca > Decapoda > Parastacidae > Cherax > Cherax quadricarinatus. Next base: position 19,228,283 of record NC_069483.1, on the reverse strand, counting down.
TGTGGGGGATATAGTTTTCGAGTGGTTGGTGCTATTATTTAATAAATGTATGGAAGAGGGTAAGGTACCTAGGGATTGACAGAGAGCATGCATAGTTCCTTTGTATAAAGGCAAAGGGGACAAAAGAGAGTGCAAAAATTATAGGGGGATAAGTCTGTTGAGTATACCTGGTAAAGTGTATGGTAGAGTTATTATTGAAAGAATTAAGAGTAAGACGGAGAATAGGATAGCAGAAGAACAAGGAGGCTTTAGGAAAGGTAGGTGGTGTGTGGACCAGGTGTTTACAGTGAAACATATAAGTGAACAGTATTTAGGTAAGGCTAAAGAGGTTTTTGTGGCATTTATGGATCTGGAAAAGGTGTATGACAGGGTGGATAGGGGGGGCAATGTGGCAGATGTTGCAGATGTATGGTATAGGAGGTAGGTTACTGAAAGCAGTGAAGAGTTTTTACGAGGATAGTGAGGCTCAAGTTAGAGTATGTAGGAAAGAGGGAGATTATTTCCCAGTAAAAGTAGGCCTTAGACAAGGATGTGTGATGTCACCGTGGTTGTTCAATATATTTATAGATGGGGTTGTAAGAGAAGTAAATGCGAGGGTCTTTGCAAGAGGTGTGGAGTTAAAATATAAAGAATCGCACAAAGTGGGAATTGTCACAGTTGCTCTTTGCTGATGACACTGTGCTCTTGGGAGCTTCTGAAGAGAAGTTGCAGAGGTTGGTGGATGAATTTGGTAGGGTATGTAAAAGAAGAAAATTAAAAGTGAATGCAGGAAAGAGTAAGGTTATGAGGATAAAAGATTAGGTGATGAAAGATTGGATATCAGATTGGAGGGAGAGAGTATGGAGGAGGTGAATGTATTCAGATATTTGGGAGTGAACGTGTCAGCGGATGGGTCTATGAAAGATGAGGTGAATCGTAGAATTGATGAGGGGAAAAGGGTGAGTGGTGCACTTAGGAGTCTGTTGAGACAAAGAACTTTGTCCTTGGAAGCAAAGAGGGGAATGTATGAGAGTATAGTTTTACCAATGCTCCTGTATGGGTGTGAAGCATGGGTGATGAATGTTGCAGTGAGGAGAAGGCTGGAGGCAGTGGAGATGTCATGTCTGAGGGCAATGTGTGGTGTGAATATAATGCAGAGAATTCGTAGTTTGGAAGTTAGGAGGAGGTGTGGGATTGCCAAAACTGTTGTCCAGAGGGCTGAGGAAGGGTTGTTGAGGTGGTTCGGACATGTAGAGATAATGGAGCAGAACAGAATGACTTCAAGAGTGTATCAGTCTGTAGTGGAAGGAAGGCGGGGTAGGGGTCGACCTAGGAAAGTTTGGAGGGAGTGTCATGGGGGTTCGGAAGGAGATATGATGGTTGAAGATAAACGCACTTGTGTATGGTAACACTATATTGTCAGACTGTGGTAAGGGATGGGGCCCAGCCTGCCATGTTACTGCCTGCTTGTATGTCTTAGCGCGGAGTGAGAGCGAGGCAGAGCATCCCACTAACTCATGCGCATCCAGTGACATCATACAGTCACTAGACCTAAGGATCTTCTATATAAACACAGATCAGTATTGCTAAATTCTCAGAATACGGAGGGAATGTGAACACGAAAATTTCTGACAAACTGATCAGCTAATAACAAGACACACAGTTAACAATTTCATTCATCTCGGACATCTAATTATACAGGCTGTTTACATTTAAACCCAATTCTGCGAGGGTGAGGTTTACGTATGCAGAATGGTTATCATCTTTGGGAGGATCGAATTCCTCTGCAATGGCTAACACATGCCTTGACTGAGGGAGATCTGAATGAGTATCTACAAAAGATACAGCTACATTCACTAGTGACTGGAATTTCTAACTCTTCTGCTAGGAGTACTCAACTCGACTGTTCGATACAGTAATTCTTGGCTCATTACAAAGTCACTAATGGGTGCTGGTGGCTTCACAGTCAGAATAAGATCTTACTGGAGCAGGAATCGAATCACACCAGAACACAAGGGATCGATTCTTTCTTACTGGAGGAATGAACAAACTCGGTGGAGTGGATGACTCTCCCTGGTTGAAAAAAATAACGCTATTACACGCAATATGAACAAGGGAGAACGAATCTACTATCTCTCACTGCAAGCACAGGGGAAAAGAAATGAACACAGTCAAAAATTCTGATATTTAATCTGAGTCGCACACAGTGACACGAGGTATCAACTATAAAGAAACTTCACTTACAAACGTTAACATGTGAAAGTTACTCGAGAAACAACTTCTTTCATTGCATGAATTACTGTCATCTAGGATGGGATCACCATCTGGAACACAAGGGACAACAACAACACTCAAGTGAGTACACTAGCCATATTAACGTCTTTCTGCAACGGCTTGTGGCATCAGCAAGAGATGGCATGACTCGTTGCACGTAAAGTTCTTCTCAAAGCGTCCCGTGGGAAGGAACGAGTACTTGAACAAGTCGCCATCGCAAGGATAGTAGTCTCAGCACCCAGGGTTGTCTGAGGTTCCTCTGAAACCCAAAGTAACTGTACACTATCCTGCGTGCACGATATTGTGGCTGGAGTCCAGACAGGAGTGACAATATTACTAGTGCCTGACCACTCGGCTACATTAATAAGTAATGAACGAATCTATAGGAACTTAATCTGAACTTCACATTTTGCAGCACTCTAATAAATCTCAGATACAAGCTGTGAGAAAAATATAACAGACAACACTTGAGTTGTGATGCAGAATTTAAGGTAATAAATTACTGAATTACTTCACTGCAATACTGTGAACACAAGGTAATTTTGAAGTGTAAACACAAGTTTTATACTGCTTATATGTTGCACACAACAAGGAAAAAAAACACTAAGGTACTTATTTCAAGTATATAAAAAAAAAGAACACAACACAACAGACAAAATAATGCACGAAAATTAACACTGAATTAAGAAGAGAAAAAAAAATATTGCAAACAGTATGTAATAAACACTGAGTCTAATGAAGTTACTGAATGTCACTAAGAAATCAATGGAAACACAAAAAGAAATTTCTCAACACTCGCAAATGTCTCTATGAAAAATATTATCGCTGTAGCGACGTGGTGAAGAATAAGGTTGATGGTAGTGGAAGGGTAGAGGTGGTGACTGGTGGCTGACTGCTTTCGCTGCTACTCCATGTGATCGTAGAATTTTGCGCTTAAATCGACGATGGACCCACACAGGAGGCTTTTAACAATGGTGCCACTGACGAAAAACACACTCTGGCTCTTGATCCCCTATGTGGTCCTTAAAATATGGTGCTAGAACCCGTAATAAGGGTACAAAACAGTGGTAGTGGTTGGGTGAGGCGGCTGAAGCAGGGCGGTGGCGAGACGCCGCGTGGTGACTGGGCCTATGGGATGAACGGCGTAAGCCTCACTGGGGACACCTGCACTAGGCACGAAAATATTCTAAGCCGGGCTGGCTTAAAAACAAATCCACGAAATACCACAACACCACAGGATGGCTAGAACTTGAAGCACAAAGCGATGAAGAAGACTGTACCTACGTGGCTTGCTTGAGTACTGGGTTAAGACACTTGGGTTAGTTGCTGGCTGGCTTGGCTTAACCCTTCACACAGAATGGTTTTATAACTTCTAACAATGAGCACAGCAGGGGTGGAAAGCTGGCTTGGCAGGAAAAGCTGGATGGAGTAAGGCTAGGCTGGACTGGACTTGGTCTGACTCCCCCACCACAGACTGTCGTGCTGGTTTGGCTTACTTTGCAAACTCGGGTCAACCCCTCGGGAGTGATGCAAATAAGCAGATAAACACTAATACAAGGAGACTGACCAGTGAATAATGTAGAGGCTGGTAGATGCTTGGTCGGGTAGTGGCTTGAGGTAGGTCGAGCGTTACCCTTCTCGGCAGGCCTAGCGTCACAAGATGGTGACCGGCTCAGTGGAAATTTATCTCCAGAAATTGCTGTAATCATCAGAATTACAGGCCCTCCGCTGGCACCAATTTGTCGTGGGGGTTCGGAAGGAGATATGATGGTTGAAGATAAACGCACTTGTGGATGGTAACACTATATTGTCAGACCGTGGTAAGGGATGGGGCCCAGCCTGCCGTGTTACTGCCTGCTTGTATGTCTAAGCACGGAGTGAGAGCGAGGCAGAGCGTCCCACTAACTCATGCGCATCCCGTGACGTCATACAGTCGCTAGACCTAAGGATCTTCTATATAAACACATGGATGGTACTATGATACTCAACTAAGCTATACAACACATGTAAAGGAGGATCAGCAACTATGCTGACAGGAGGGGGTAAAGGAGGTTTTGTGTGCGAGGGGCTTGGACTTCCAGCGGGCATGCGTGAGCGTGTTTGATAGGACTGAATAGAGACAAATGGTTTTTAATACTTAACGTGCTGTTGGAGTGTGAGCAAAGAAACATTTGTGAAGGGATTCAGGGAAACTGGCAGGCCAGACTTGAGTCCTGGAGATGGGAAGTACAGTGCCTGCACTCTGAAGGAGGGGTGTTAATGTTGCAATTTAAAAACTGTAGTGTAAAGGACCTTTCTGGCAAGACAGTGATGGAGTAAATGATGGTGAAAGTTTTTCTTTTTCGGGCCACCGTGCCTTGGTGGGAATCGGCCAGTGTGTTAATAAAAAACAATAATAAATAATAAACACGATACATAACATATAAAGATGATAAATACACCCCACAATAGAATAAATAAACATAAATATGAGATGTCGTAGCCAGATAACTTGTACAAGTGACGGCAAGAATAACATTTTCTCTAGTCTAACATAAGAGAAAATGTGTTACTGGGGGTAACTATAGAAAATCATTCCTTTCATATGTATGTAAGTTTATTCAGGTATACACAAATACAGTTACATCAATTATCATACATAACAGCATATGTGTAGAGAACCTAGGATAACCCAAAAAAAGTCAGACAGAGTGACTTATTTCCATTGCCTTACTCAGAGCGTCATTTCTTCTGAAAATGGTGTTACATGAGAATGGGAGTGTTGTTCTTTATTTATTCTACCATATCAATGTAGAGACAACTTGTACACAAACCAGACATGTACACTTTGTTTACAAAACTTACGTTCATCTGGTGTGTTTACATAACTGTGCGCCTGTCCTCCCTCATGTATTCATTCCCCCTCTCTCTCTCATTTATTTGTTTTATCTCGTTTACTCACCCCTGACCCTACATTAAGACTAAAAATATTTTAAGGTAAGTTATGAGCGAACTGAATATGCATTTTATCGCTCTGAGATGCTTAACCCTTTGACTGTTTTGGTCGTATGTATACGTTTTACAAGGTACCGTGTTTGACGTATATATACTCATAAATTCTAGCGGCTTCAAATCAGGCAGGAGAAAGCTGCTAGGCCCACATGTGAGAGAATAGGTCTGTGTGGTCAATGTGCACCATATAAAAAAAATCCTGGAGCATGCAGTGCATAATGAGAAAAAAAAAACTCCAACAGTTTTTTTTTTATAAAATGCCGACTTTGTGGTTTATTTTCGTATAGTATTTACAGTTCTGTTCTCGTTTTCTTGGTCTCCTTTGATAGAATGGAAAACATATTATAGAAATAGAGGTGATTTTGATTGGTTTTACTATAAAAAGAATCTGGAAATGGAGCTCAAAGTAGGGGAAATGTTTGATTTTTGCCGATGTTCAAAAGTAAACAAATGATGTCATTGTCCAATAAATGTCCAACTAGCCATTCTAATATGCAGTCATGAATGGGTTGACATTATTTGTACAATTATTACAATATTGCAGTAGTCTGCATAACAGTAAATCTTCTATTTTTTGTTTGAATAAAAATTCAAAGTAGAAAGCAAGAGTAATATCAGAGGGGCCTGGAGACATGACTGATGAGCAAAGAAAATGTTATTTTAGAGCCAGGAATGTCTGCATTGTTCATTCTGGACCTTATTTCGAAATTGTCATATTTTTTTAATTTTCATAAAATTGGCCAAATTGCAAATTTCTGACCAAATTACTGGGTAGTTGAAATCAGTAAATGGGCAGTTTCTTGTACTCAATCGATAGAAAAAATGGAGTTCTAAAGAAATAGCTATGAGTTTGGTCGCCTGGAACACTGGAATTAGCCAAAAATAGGGCTCAAAATAGGCGAAATCGCCGATTTGTAAATATTTCCGAGGTCGATAACTTTGCGAGAGTGTAATTCCGTCAGTTTTCCATCATATCTCGAATTTTTGGTGTCATAAAATCGGGAAAAGATTCTCTATCATTTCATAAGAAAAAATAATTTTTTTTTTTTAAATTTTCGACACCAGGAGACACCTCAGGATTTGGGGTTGCGACAGTCAAGGGGTTAAATGTAATAGAATACTATGTGTAGGTGGAATGGCCTGGTATGGTAGCCCAGCTGACTACCATACATACCACACTTGATTTCTTACAATAAATACTACTTGTCTCACCCTAGATTAAGACTACAAATATTTTAAGGTAAGTAATGAGTGCACTATGTGTGTATTGTACTTTTTTATTGTTTTTTGATGCCTAGTTCTATTGCTAACTTAACCCTTTGACTGTCGCGGCCGTATATATACGTCTTACGTCCTGGTGTCGCAAAATTTAAAAAAAAAAAAAAAAAAAAAATTCTTATGAAATGATAGAGAATCTTTTCCCGATTGTAATGACACCAAAAAAAACGAAATTTGATGGAAAACTGACGGAATTATGCTCTCGCGAAGCTAGCGACCTCGGTGCCGTTTACAAATCGGCGATTTCGCCCGCTTTGAGCCCTATTTTTGGCTAATTCCATTGTTCCAGTCGCCCAAACTCATAGCTATTTCTTTAGAACTCCATTTTTTCTATCGATTGAGTACAAGAAACTGCCCTTTTACCGATTTCAACTACCTAATAATGTGGTCAGAAATTTGCAATTTGGCCAATTTCACGAAAACTAAAAAATATGACAATTTCAAAATAAGGTCCAGAATGAACAATGCAGACATTCCTGGCTCTAAAATAACATTTTCTTTGCTCATCAGTCGTGTTTCCAGGCCCCTCTGATATTACTCTTGCTTTCTATTTTGAATTTTTATTCAAACAAAAAATTGAAGACTTACTATTATGCAGACTACTGCAATACTGTAATAATTGTATAAATAACATCAACCCATTCATGACTGCATATTAGAATGGCTAGTTGGACATTTACTGGAAAATGGCATCATTTGCTTACTTTTGAACATTGGCAAAAATCAAACATTTCCCCTACTTTGAGCTCCATTTCTAGGTTCTTTTTATAGTAAAATCAATCAAAATCATCTCTATTTCTATAATATGTCTTCAATTCTATCAAATGAGACCAAGAAAACGAGAATACAACCATAAATACTATACGAAAATAGACCACAAAGTCGGCATTTTAATTAAAAAAAATGGTCGGAGTTTTTTTTCTCATTATGCACTGCGTGCTCCAGGATTTTTTTTATATGGTGCACACTGACCACACAGACCCATTCTCTCACATGTAGGCCTACCAGCTTTCTCCTGCTTGATTTGAAGCCGCTAGAATTTATGAGTATATATACGTCAAACACGGTACCTCGTAAGACATATATATACGGCCGTGACAGTCAAAGGGTTAATATATGTTAGTGTAAACTTGTTATCTAGTATTTGTATGCATTTATAAGAGGAAAAAAAGGGCGTTTCACTTTACGGCGATTTCTGCTTTATGGCGGTAGCCTGGAACCTAACCTGCCATATAAGTGGGGCCCTACTGTATGTATCTTGTGTGTGCTCTTGTTTGTTTGCTCTGGTGTCTGCATTTCTGTTTTGGCGTTTGTTTTTTTCTGTGGTGTTTGTTTAGTGTTTGGCATTTTGCTCTAGTGTTTGCTCATGTGTGCTCTGGTGTTTGTTTGCTCTGGCATTTACTTTCTCCAATATTTGCTCTGGTAAGTAAGTTTATTTAGGTACAGTTATACATCAGTACAGTTAAAAAAATATTAGTTATAGGATACTTGTAACCCAAAAATTCAGACCAGGTGGCTTATTAACATAGGGATCCCTGGTGTTTGTTTGCTGTGGTGTTTGTCCTGGTATATTTGCTTTAGTGTTTGTGTGTGTGCTTTGATGTTGTGTTCAAGGACCCCAATGTAAATGCATCACTTTGACTAGGTAATTTGTACTGTATGATAATTGTACAGGAGGGCTCAGCTTTACAGTGTTTTCCTAATGCAGCAATTTTCAATTTTACCCATTCTTTATTTATTCAGACTTCCTAGAGTATATTCACCACTCACTATAAGCTAAGGATGAAACTATTTTAATGTATTTCCCAGTAAAAGTAGGCCTTAGACAAGGATGTGTGATGTCACCATGGTTTTTCAACATATTTATAGATGGGGTTGTAAGAGAAGTGAATGCTCAGGTGTTGGCAAGAGGTGTGGGGTTTAAAGATAAAGAATCTAGCACATTTGCTCTTTGCTGATGACACTGTGCTTTTGGGAGATTCTGAAAAGCTAAAGAGGTTCATGGATGAGTTTGGTAGGGTATGTAAAAGAAGAAAATTAAAAGTGAATATAAGGAAAGAGTAAGGTGATGAGGAAAACAAAAAAAATAGGTAACGAAAGATTGGATATCAGATTGGAAAGAGAGAGAGTATGGAGGAGGTGAATGTATTCAGATATTTAGGAGTGGATGTGTGAGAATATGGGTCTAAGAAAGATGAGGTGAATCGTAGAATTGACAAGGGAAAAAAGGTGAGTGGTGCTCTGAGAAATCTGTCCATGGAAGCAAAGAGAAGAATGTATGAGAGTATAGTTATACCAACGCTCTTATATGGGTGTGAAGCATGGGTGGTAAATGTTGCAACAAGGAGAAGGCTGGAGGCAGTGGAGATTTCGTGTCTGAGGGTAATGTGTGGTGTGAATATAATGCAGAGTATTCATAATTGGAAGATTAGGAGGAAGTGCGAGATTACCAAAACTATTATTCAGAGGGCTGAGGAGGGGTTGTTGAGGTGGTTTGGACATGTAGAGAATATGGAACAAAATAGGATGACTTCGAGAGTGTAAAAATCTGTAGTGGAGGAGTTGGGCTAGGAATGGTTGGAGAGAGGGAGTAAAGGAGATTTTGTGTGTGAGGAGCTTGGCCTTCCAGCAAGCATGTGTGAGCGTGTTAGGAGTGAATGGAGACAAATGGTTTTTAGGACTTGACGTGGTGTTGGAATGTGAGCAGGGTAACGTTTATGAAGGGAGTCAGGGAAACCAGCAGGCCAGACTTGAGTCCTGGAGATTGGAAATACAGTACCTGCACTCTGAAGGAGGGGTGTTAATGTGAAAAAGGCCATTTTCACTTTATAGTTATTTTCTCTTTACAGTGGTAGCCTTGAATCTAATCTGCTCTATAAGCAGGGCCATCCTTTCCTTATGTGTACCTGTACCTAAATAAACTTACCTACATACTTAGTGTGATGGAGGCAAGTGATATGAGAGATTATTGGTGCTGAGAGTAAGAAAGATAATATGTTACTGGGAAGCAGGTAGCCAGTGAAGTAGTGACTGCATTGTAAAAGTTAGGTATGATGGGTTTTGCATCTTTGTGCTTTTATTGCTTACTTGGTGGCAGGAGCTGAAAAACTCTTGAAACTCTTCAAAGACTTTACAAAATTATATCAAAGGCGGCCTCAGCTCATACACTGAAGGACCAGGGTTCAATTCCCAGATCAGTGGAAGCTCTGGACATGGTTCCTTATGCCTGCTGCCCCTGTTCTAGCAGTAAGTAGGCACCTGGAGAGGATAAAAGTACCCTAGTAGAAATAAGTTAAACAGTCTAATGTTATGGCTTTAAAGGGTTACCCAGGGTTTGTAATCCTCTGGGTTAATGAAACAGAATCATCCTACTATTTTATGTTATGTAAAATAAATAAATGTAAATGACAAGCTTATCAGTGTCAAGAGTAAATTTCTGTTGAATGCAGATGACAGTGTTCTGCTGGTCTCAGGCAAAGACCCACTAGATATAGCTAATGTATTTTTGCTGCAGCAAATAGTTAATTGATAACAAACTATTATAGCACTTACAAAAAACAGAACCCATACTATTTTGCACAAAGTATATTAACAAAAAAGGTTAATGCTTTTAATATCCGGTGTGATGGGGAAGCCATCATAACCATATGTTCAGGAAAATATCTGGGTACACCCTTTAATCCATGCATGTCAGGGGAAATGATAGTGAGCATTGTTGTTAAAAGGCCAATACCAGGTTAAAGTTCTTCTGTAGATAGGCACAGTTCCAACCTACTTAGGCTTGCAAGACCCAGTATGTAGATTATTCGCATTTTCTATGGCACTCTGCTCTAACAAAAAAAATTGAAAGGCAGACTTTGAATTATTCAGAATAAATATTGAGATTCATCATAGACCCAGGTACAGGATGAAATACTTAATACTGAAGATAGAGTAAGGCAGCTTGAAGCTGAATCATGTTTACAAAATTACTCACAGTCAGTGTTCAGAATATCTTGCTGTGAATTTTGTCCAAGTTAGGAACCAATGCCAGTATGGTACTAGGGAAAGTGAACACAATTTTATAGTACCTACAGTAGGTGGCCAGGCCTCAAACACCTATTACACAATAAATGAGTTGCCAGACCATGTCAAGGCTAGCCTTAGCATAAGTCAATTTAGGAAAAGAGTGAAACAGTACCTAATGAAGGAAGCTACAAATGGAGGAAAGTGATTTCTTGTGTAGTTGACACTCGTTTAGCTGTTACAATAAGCTTCTTGATGTTCATGTAATTTATTTAGTTTTTTATTCCTATTTTGTTTTATTTTATTGTAAATTAATTTCATGCATTTAATATACTCAGAACAGATTTTTACTGCATCTAATAGCAGTTAGTCTGCTACTAGTCAGATATTACTTTTTCTTTGGGGAAGGTGGGATATACTAGATAATTTGCATGTTACTGTGTAAGATAATTGTAAACACTCAAAATTTGTGCATAGTATATACTTGTGTAAATTGTAACCAAAACTAACTACACTCTAATGTCTGATTCTTTTGAAAAGTAGCTGGAGAAGCAGCAGTAGTAAATATGTGCACACAGGTACTTGTCTAGGTAGGAGGTTGGTCAACAGCAACCACCCAGGGAGGTACTACCGTCCTGCCAGTTGAATGTAAAACGGAAGCCTGTAATTGTTTTACATGATGGTAGGATTGCTGGTGTCTCTTTTTTTCCATCTCATAAACACTTAAGATTTCAGGTAGGCCTTGTTACTTCTACTTACACTTCTTGCTAGTTCTTGTTCTTGTTTATTTCCTCATATCTCCATGGGGAAGTGGAACAGAATTCTTCCTCCGTAAGCCATGCATGTCATAAGAGGCAACTAAAATGCCTAGAGCAAGGGGCTAGTAACTCCTCCTCCTGTATACATTACTAAAGTTAAAAAGAGAAACTTTTGTTTTTCTTTTTGGGCTACCCTGCCTTGGTGGGATACGGCTGGTGTGTTGAAAGAAGAAGGTACTTATCAGTGCTCATGTAATTTTTACCCAAATTATTATCCAGGTAGTGCTAAAACTGTTGGGGCTATGTAATTCCTAGGCAATGGGAGGTAAGTACATTTGATCCAAGAAAATTAATTCAGTTTCTTGCATCAAAAGCTTTTCACTAGCATTAAGGCACTTAATCTTGAAGGGGATTTCTTGTAAAGCTCTTAGAGTATGAAAAGTACATTTTTTATTTCTTTTAATTTACAGTCGCTAGCCGAGGATGATATCCGCAATATTCGCTTTTTGGTGGCGCCCAGACAAACAAATGAACGTTGGGCAATCAACCTGATAAAGGAAGTACCCCCTAAGGCAGTAAAATCCCGTGTTGTGGCCTGTGATGGCGGCCCTGGAGGACTAGGTCACCCAAGGGTTTATATTAATTTAGTAAGTACATACTGTATTTTACTCAACTCAACAGGTAGTGTGTTACAAAAATGCGATGTCTAATAAGCATAGAGATCTCCAGTGAATACTAGAAAGGACTGCCCTTCTAGCATCCAGCCTGTTACTGGGTTTTTGTAACAAGTAGTCAGTATCCTGGTCCAATTATTCATTAGAACTTAGTAAGATTCAATAGTGCTTCAGGATTACAACTGGTAGGCTACTAACTAAAGAAATTAAAATTTAATAAGTTTATTAATAACAATAAAGTTGTCTAGGCATATAAGATCAAAGTAAATTATAGTAATCAATTGAATATAATATAGGATACAAGTTCCTACGCTTCTCTCGTGTACAGTAGTATTGAGCTGAAGGCTCATATCACATCTTTATGGCTTTTAAGTACCATCTGGTACATTGTTAGCATTTAATAACATCATACATATATATACAAGTTTGTGAGTAAGTGTGTACGTGCTCTAAGTAGTTCGCTATGTCTCAAGACTTGACTAGACTTAACCAGTGACTGACTAAAAGTCCTCACATAAACTAACTTCTTGACCAACCTGGCAATCAGAACAGCTTGCTTGAACAATAAAGTGACTGTTAAGCCGAACAGCAATATAATAAGCAACAGCGACACAGAATCAAGAACAAGGAGATAATATAACGACACTAAGTAGGGACCATCTGCAGATCCTCCACAAAAGTCACAAAACTCCCATACTACTGAATCTAAGTTCAGCATTAGAAAAGCCCTGACTGTGACAGTGCACAGATACCAGTACAAATTAGGTCAGAAGCTACAGCTCAGGACCAGAGTTTCTCAGAGTGTCTATGAGACACACAACCTCAGTACAACGTCGAAAATCACTAAGTCAAGGCTATGTTCTGTGAACAGAGTTACACAGAACCAACAACAAGAAAGCGACAGAGATGATCTTCCAACAAGGGCCATCAATGGAGAGCTGGAGAGGCCCGTCTTGTTAGAAGAACGTCAAACAGACAATCCCTATTGCAGGCCAGGCATACTCTCACTCCTGGTGAGGTGTGTTCACCCCACCCTGATCACGTGACTCTCCGTGGACTGCTGCTGCCCAGCAACTACAGAGAAGCCAGCAGGGAAACAAGTGGAGTGAAAGTTAGACAATGCTGTCAGCTACTTAACACTCGAACTATGAGCACTGAATAATTTTTTTTTTTATTATCACACTGGCCGATTCCCACCAAGGCAGGGTGGCCCAAAAAAGAGAAACTTTCGCCATCATTCACTCCATCATTGTCTTGCCAAAAGGGTGCTTTACACTACAGTTTTTAAACTACAACATTAACATCCCTCCTTCAGAGTGCAGGCACTGTACTTCCCATCTCCAGGACTCAAGTCCGGCCTGCCGGTTTCCCCGAACCCCTTCATAAATGTTACTTTGCTCACACTCCAACAGCAAGTCAAGTATTAAAAACTATTTGTCTCCATTCACTCCTATCAAACACGCTCACGCATGCCTGCTGGAAGTCCAAGCCCCTCGCACACAAAACCTCCTTTACCCCCTCCCTCCAACCTTTCCTAGGCCGACCCCTACCCCACCTTCCTTCCACTACAGACTGATACACTCTTGAAGTCATTCTGTTTTGCTCCATTTTCTCTACATGTCTGAACCACCTCAACAACCCTTTCTCAGCCCTCTGGACAACAGTTTTGGTAATTCCGCACCTCCTCCTAACTTCCAAACTACAAATTCTCTGCATTATATTCACACCACACATTGCCCTCAGACATGAAATCTCCACTGCCTCCAGCCTTCTCCTCGCTGCAACATTCATCACCCATGCTTCACACCCGTATAAGAGCGTTGGTAAAACTATACTCTCATACATTCCCCTCTTTGCCTCCAAGGACAAAGTTCTTTGTCTCCACAGACTCCTAAGTGCACCACTCACCCTTTTCCCCTCATCAATTCTATGATTCACCTCATCTTTCATAGACCCATCCGCTGACACGTCCACTCCCAAATATCTGAATACATTCACCTCCTCCATACTCTCTCCCTCCAATCTGATATCCAATCTTTCATCACCTAGTCTTTTTGTTATCCTCATAACCTTACTCTTTCCTGTATTCACTTTTAATTTTCTTCTTTTACATACCCTACCAAGTTCATCCACCAATCTCTGCAACTTCTCTTCAGAATCTCCCAAGAGCACAGTGTCATCAGCAAAGAGCAACTGTGACAACTCCCACTTTATGTGTGATTCTTTATCTTTTAACTCCACGCCTCTTGCCAAGACCCTCGCATTTACTTCTCTTACAACCCCATCTATAAATATATTAAACAACCACGGTGACATCACACATCCTTGTCTAAGGCCTACTTTTACTGGGAAATAATTTCCCTCTTTCCTACATACTCTAACTTGAGCCTCACTATCCTCGTAAAAACTCTTCACTGCTTTCAGTAACCTACCTCGTATACCATACACCTGCAACATCTGCCACATTGCCCCCCTATCCACCCTGTCATATGCTTTTTCCGAATCCATAAATGCCACAAAGACCTCTTTAGCCTTATCTAAATACTGTTCACTTATATGTTTCACTGTAAACACCTGGTCCACACACCCCCTACCTTTCCTAAAGCCTAATATATACATGTAAATGTTACATTCTACCTAATAATATAACTAAGTCAAGTAATAATATAAAGCAATATGTTATAATATAAAGCAATAGTGTATAAACAAATAATTATGGTAAACTAGAAATGATTGAGGCCTTTCTTCTCTCTTGATTATTTCCATTTATGTGCAGAATGAATATTCTGTGGAATTTAAATCCGCAGTACCTTAGGAGCTCAGTTCTGCAAAAAAAAAATCTGGAATTTTTGTGTTTAGTTTGTCCTATTTATATCTCCTTTGATTCCAAAATTATACCTTTGTCTTATTTTGTTGAAAATAAGAAAGTTTTGGAGTTAGATTAACAAGTTAAGGAAGTCTAGAGAACAAATGGATTTGTCAGTTCAAAATAGGAGAGGAGAGTTATTAAATGGAGAGTTAGAGGTGTTGGGAAGATGGAGGGAATATTTTGAGGAATTGTTAAATGTTGATGAAGATAGGGAAGCTGTGATTTTGTGTATAGGGCAAGGAGGAATAACATCTTGTAGGAGTGAGGAAGAGCCAGTTGTGAGTGTGGGGGAAGTTCATGAGGCAGTAGGTAAAACAAAAGGGGATAAAGCAGCTGGAATTGATGGGATAAAGATAGAAATGTTAAAAGCAGGTGGGGATATAATTTTGGAGTGGTTGGTGCTATTGTTTAATAAATGTATGGAAGATGGTAAGGTACCTGGGGATTGGCAGAGAGCATGCATAGTTCCTTTGTATAAAGGCAAAGGGGACAAAAGAGAGTGCAAAAATTTTAAGGGGGATAAGTCTGTTGAGTATACCTGGTAAAGTGTATGGTAGAGTTATTATTGAAAGAATTAAGAGTAAGATGGAGAATAGGATAGCAGATGTACAAGGAGGCTTTAGGAAAGGTACGGGGTTTGTGGACTAGGTGTTTACAGTGAAACATAAGTGAACAGTATTTAGATAAGGCTAAAGAGGTTTTTATGGCATTTATGGATTTGGAAAAGGCGTATGACAGGGTGGATAGGGGGGCAATGTGGCAGATGTTGCAGGTGTATGGTGTAGAAGGTAGGTTACTGAAAGAAGTGAAGAGTTTTTACGAGGATAGTGAGGCTCAAGTTAGAGTATGTAGGAAAGAGGGAGATTATTTCCCAGTAAAAGTAGGCCTTAGACAAGCATGTGTGATGTCACCGTGGTTGTTTAACCCGTAAACGGTCTAAACGTATATATACGTTTTTTGAACATTTGAAAATGTGTAAAAAAACTTTGATATACTTTTTTTTTTTTTTTTGTTATATTTGAAAATATGTAAAAAAAAAAATGTAGATCTACTTTTGGAGCACTACACATGTGAATGTAGATCTGCTTGGACTGTTTACGGGTTAATATATATATAGATGGAGTTGTAAGAGAAGTAAATGTGAGGGTCTTGGCAAGAGGCGTGGAATTAAAAGATAAAGAATCACACATAAAGTGGGAGTTGTCACAGTTGCTCTTTGCTGATGACACTGTGCTCTTGGGAGCTTCTGAAGAGAAGTTGCAGAGATTGGTGGATGAATTTGGTAGGGTATGTAAAAGAAGAAAATTAAAAGTGAATACAGGAAAGAGTAAGGTTATGAGGATAACAAAAAGATTAGGTGATGAAAGATTGGATATCAGATTGGAGGGAGAGAGTATGGAGGAGGTGAATGTATTTAGATATTTGGGAGTGGACGTGTCAGCGGATGGGTCTATGAAAGATGGGGTGAATCATAGAATTGATGAGGGGAAAAGGGTGAGCGGTGCACTTGGGAGTCTGTGGAGACAAAGAACTTTGTCCTTGAAGGCAAAGAGGGGAATGTATGAGAGTATAGTTTTACCAACGCTCTTATATGGGTGTGAAGCATGGGTGATGAATGTTGCAGCGAGGAGAAGGCTGGAGGCAGTGGAGATGTCATGTCTGAGGGCAATGTGTGGTGTGAATATAATGCAGAGAATTTGTAGTTTGGAAGTTAGGAGGAGGAGGTGCGGGATTACCAAAACTGTTGTCCAGAGGGCTGAGGAAGGGTTGTTGAGGTGGTTCGGACATGTAGAGAGACTGGGGCGAAACAGAATGACTTCAAGAGTGTATCAGTCTGTAGCGGAAGGCAGGGTATTGGTCGGCCTAGGAAAGGTTGGAGGGAGGGGGTAAAGGAGGTTTTGTGTGCGAGGGGCTTGGACTTCCAGCAGGCATGCGTGAGCGTGTTTGATGGGACTGAATGGAGACAAATGATTTTTAATGCTTGATGTGCTGTTGGAGTGTGAGCAAAGTAACATTTATGAAGGGATTCAGGGAAACCGCCAGGCCGGACTTGAGTCCTGGAGATGGGAAGTACAGTGCCTGCACTCTGAAGGAGGGGTGTTAATGTTGCAGTTTAAAAACTGTAGTGTAAAACACCCTTCTGGCAAGACAGTGATGGAGTGAATGATGGTGAAAGTTTTTCTTTTTTGGGCCACCCTGCCTTGGTGGGAATCGGCCAGTGTGTTAAGAAAAAATAACAAATACAATACTTAATTCTTTGTATTTTGTCTTTCACTTTTGGTTTTATTTACTAGAATAGTAGATTTTGTTGTTCTTTGCTCTTGCCTTAGTAAGCATATTTTGAATAAAATCTATTGTTACTTTTTAACCTGTAAACGGTCCAAACACATATATACGTTTTTACCGCTAGTGCCCCAAACGTATATATACATTTTATTTTTCCTGCCTTCAAATTTGGCATGATTGGCCTGAGATGCCTTGTCAGCATAGAATGGGTCCTAACACTCAGTGTGCATCATATTAAAGTCTGGGACCATTTAGTACCTTGTGGGAGCACCAGTTCAAATGAGTGCCAGCTAGAGCAAACAGCACAGCAAACACCTGAGTTTCACCAATTTCATGTAGTATTAACTCTCCCATTTTAAGAGGAAAGTGATTTTGACCCTGAGTTTAGTGGCTTTGAGGTGGATTTGGCCATAACTGGTCGAGGAAATATAAAAAAATCTTGATAATAATCCATGTGCAACATTTGTGTAACACCCTTTCAGAATGTCTTATAACCTATGCCCTAAATAAAGAGAAACAATTCTGGCTGGCTGGCTAACTGACTGGCTGATTGGCTGGCTGGCTGGCTCTATCTCCGTTTGTCTGTCTGTATCTATGTCTGTCTTTGTCTCTGTCTATCCCTGTCTATCTCTATCTGTCTCTGTCTATCTCTTTCTGTCTGTCTATCTGTCTCACAGGTACACACAAATACAAGTATTCATAATGAAACCCAAAAAATCCAGACAGTGCTATACTCTGCTTGAAGATGTGAGTAAACATGATGAGGCAGTCTTGTGGCTCTCTGAGACAAAGAGCTAGACGGATAGACAAATAGACAGGGAGCTTGACAGACAGACAGACAGACACGTTTGTGTACCAGCAAAAACAAAGCAACAAAGCGAGGGCCGATGCTCATCAAATGTCACCTTTAATCTTTTCTTATCGAGTATCATCATTGCACCCTCGAGTATGCTCATCAAACGTCAGTTCTTATCAAATGTTATCTTATCAATCACTGTCAGGGTTGGACTTTCTTTTTCATGCCTCAAGGGAACTTATTATTACCTATTATTATTACGTATTCTCCTCCTCCCTCCCTCCCTCTCCTCCCTCTCCTCCCTCTCCTCCCTCTCCTCCCTCCCTCCCTCCCTCCAAAACATTGTTGGGATCTATAAATACTTTGTATATATTCCAAGACAATAGTAAATGACCAAGGCAGGTGTAAATGTCCACCTGTCAGTGTGTTTGTGACAATGTGAGTACAATTTCAGTACCTAATACTAGTGTCTGAACAAAGATTGGTTATGAAATGACAAGAACTGCTATAAATTGTAATTATTAGAACATAAAAATTACATAACATAATATAAAGAATAGAAGAAAAAGGTATAATGGCAACACTTCTGCAAGTGGCAGGACTCGATGTTGTTGTCACATGAGCATCCAGTGCCAACTTCTCGGCCTCATATCTCTGTAAGTACTGACCCTAATTTTTTTTTTTATCCTATAACACTTAGAGAAATGTGCTCTTTATTTTCATAAAAAAAATTTTTTTTTTTTTAATTTTTCAAAATATTCAGGGCACTGAGGTAGTGAACGTATATATACATTTGGACCGTTTACGGGTTAATTTAGGGGTCATGCAGCAGGCCCCAAAAATGGGCACCTTAAAAAACTCATGAATAATCAGTGCTATTCACTTGATACTATTTTCTAAAACATTACATACAGTGGAACCTCGGCACTTGAACGTAGTTGGTTCCAGACGGTTGTTCGAGTGGCAGTCTGTTTAAGTAGAGAACAGTTTTTTCCCAACCAATTTTGTTTTTGGTTGGCTGTTATCACTAACCCTCTTAGGCCCCATGGTGACTTATTTATACAAATAATATAATATTTAGTGAAGGGATTCAGGGAAACCGGTTATTTTCATATAGTCGGACTTGAGTCCTGGAAATGGGAAGTACAATGCCTGCACTTTAAAGGAGGGGTTTGGGATATTGGCAGTTTGGAGGGATATGTTGTGTATCTCTATACGTATATGCTTCTAAGCTGTTGTAGTCTGAGCACCTCTGCAAAAACAGTGATAATGTGCGAGTGTGGTGAAAGTGTTGAATGATGATGAAAGTATTTTCTTTTTGGAGATTTTCTTTCTTTTATGGGTCACCCTGCCTCGGTGGGAGACGGCCGACTTGTTGAAAAAAAAAAAATATATGAAAAAACACCAAAAGATATGAAAATCACAAAATAGTTTACAGCGACGTTCTGGCAGGTCGTGTTTGTTTGGTCGAGTGCTGAGCAAACGGTTGACTGCCAAGCGATTTGTTTACCGAACAAAGCATTCAAATACCGAATTGTTCGATTATAGAGCTGTTCAAGTACCAAGGTTCCACTGTAATCAAAGTTTAGAAATTTGGTGGGTTGACTGTACTAGAATTTCAGCATTGTTAATTGTGTTTTATTTTCAGTAGCTTTAAGTGATTCACCAAAATTGGTAGGTCTCTTGTGTGTTTTACTGGTACTTCACCACACTTTACTGAGTAGACACCTTCAAATGCTATTACGTATATTAAGAATATAATTTTGCCTGAAATGCTCTGCATAACTATGGTCTTTCTTCATATATTCAAGTGCCACCCATGTTTAAACAATGTATTATGTGGAAATAAACTTTGACTAATTTTTAAATTTGGTTTCAGTTATAGTCAGATTTTTTCTTATTTATAATGTCAGTTAATTTTAATATTTTTGATAAAACACTATCTCTGTTTTTTATATAAAATCTTTATGAATGAGGTTGTTTCTCCATTGACCTTTTTTTTCCTTGGTTACGGTTTGGCTGTTGTTTTCTCTAATTGTAGACTTGAGAAATCATCAGACAGGTGGATATGATCCTGCCATTTCCCAAAAAGACTTTTTTTTTATTTCCTTTTCATTTTCTAATGTTTTCTAAATATTTTATTCTTAACCTTTCCTATTGTGACATCTGGTCTGAATGATGATGATCATGTTTTATTGAAGTTTATTTATGTCCCTAACTCTCAATTCTTTATTATGTATGACCTGAGTGAGTTACTTATATCAGTTTGTTCATATGTTTCTCGTACTTTCCATTATAATTATATTTGAACGTGATCATTAATGTTGAGGTTATCTAGATGTCATCATCTCACTGATTTGTTGTTTCCTCATTTATTCTGACTAATCTTTGTTATTTTTTCTCAGTGAAGCAAAATAATTACTGTTTCTTCCATTCACAGCTCATCTGAAAAACTTTGCATACTTTGCTATTCTCCTTTTCATTCCAGTTTTGTTTCCTCTTGCTGCATTTCAACTGGCTTTTCTTTTTTCTTTCTTGTTTTTGATTCATAGCATTTAGTTTGCTACATACAGTGAAACATTCATAAAACAAACTCATAGGGGTAAGGGATAGCCAATTCAGCAAGAATCTATTGCATGGAAGTGATTGATGATTGATGCAGTGGACTGTGTCTGCTGCATTGATGGACTTCTGGACTCTTGATAGATGCCCAGTGCAACAGACTTGGTCCATTGTATTGATGGACTGATAAACATATTCACAGTAAACTGTAGTATTACAATACAGTGCAATGCATTACAGTACTGTACCTTAAAA
Source organism: Cherax quadricarinatus (assembly GCF_026875155.1). Classification (NCBI taxonomy): domain Eukaryota; kingdom Metazoa; phylum Arthropoda; class Malacostraca; order Decapoda; family Parastacidae; genus Cherax; species Cherax quadricarinatus. The sequence continues at coordinate 19,207,556 of NC_069483.1, read as the reverse complement.
TAAGAGTTGAAAATACAATACAGTACAATAGACTACAGTAATTTTGTTACCTTTTCTAGTGAATAGATGAGTTTACATTTTGATTACTGTACTGTGTTGTCTAGTGGTGACTTAAGATAATTTATCCTAAGTCTGAGAAGTTAGTTGTAAAGCTTCTGCAGTAATACAGTTGGTGTGAAAGACATATAGGTAGATGGTGTAGGAGACACTTGTTTCCTTTACTATGCAAAACTCCTCACTTACCTGAGCCATTGAGATGCCAGACTCCATCTTTATTAATTCAAGTTTCTCCAGAACACTAAAGTCCACATGCTTTCTCTTGACACCAACATTTCCTTTAAAGGCCATTATCATTAATAAAGTAATGTGAACACTGCAAATCCAAAGAAAATTGTAGACCCAAGGATGATAGTATGTGAGTACATGTATGGACAATAACAATCTGATGCCAGTTGAGTCACTGACTCCAACTGCCCAGAAATAACGGACAAAATATGCAGTGTGCAAACCTACAATGAAGTGATCTTGGTCTGCTTCATCAGTGGTGTGACCTGACCGGACACCATGGAGGGCAGCTGAACTGTTGAATTGCTTTGATAATTTTACAGGACACCCACTCACTGGACTTGCTAAGCTTTCATCTGGCCCGATTTTTGTCTATTTTAACCAATATCCATTTTATACTTGTCCATTATGCCTAGCTTTTACTTTACTCAACATGTTTTAAAATTGTTTATCTTGGTTGTTAGATCATTTTTTTCCTTTGATAGCCCCCTTATTTTTGCTATCTTGTCCAGTACAAATTTCCACTTGCTATTTTGATGTCTTCTGTAAACTGTTTTGTTTCTTGTGCTTCTTGGTGCTTTTGTTAGAAGCTGTTTGTTCTCAGAGCCTAGGAATTAATTCATAGATTTACATTTTGTATAAGTTTCATACTTTAAGTATTATAATGCAGTCAGGGGCACAATGAAGTATGTATTTCTTACTTTTCTAAATTATTTACTCTGTTTACCCTTGTCGGTTTAGCGCTTTCTTTGCTTATGATAATAATACTTTTTGCTTAGCTTAATTTTAATTCACCTTCCCTACAAGAGAAAGAAACTTCAGCATGTGTCTAGAGGCTGAACAAATGTATGTACAGTATGGCCCTACTTTACGGTGTTTCGCATTACGGCGTTCTGCTAATACGAACATTTCAAATTATGACCAAAACTCGCTATACGGCTCCCCCCACTTGACTTTCTAATACAGTTGCCCACCCCTGACCTAGGATAACCCAAAAAAGTTAGTGACTTATTTCCATGTGGGTGGAGGGGAAGATGGCATGGTTGGTGGGTAAGACAGTGGGGGTGGTGAGGAAGGTAGCATGGGTTGGGTGGAGGGGAAGATGGCATGGTTGGTGGGGAAGACAGTGGGGGTGGTGAGGAAGGCAGCATGGGTTGGGTGGAGGGGAAGCTGGCATGGTTGGTGGGGAAGATAGTTGGGGTGGTGGGGAAGGCAGCATGGGTTGGGTGGAGGGGAAGCTGGCATGGTTGGTGGGGAAGATAGTTGGGGTGGTGGGGAAGGCAGCATGGGTTGGTGTAAACACGTTTTGTCAACAATATAATGATAATGTTTGTGTGGTTGTGTTACATACAATGAGTGGATATATATATACATTATGCATTATATTGGTCTCATAGGCCACAAAAGTTACTTGAAAAAAATAAAATATTAGAAAAGAAAAAATTGAATAAAAGTAAAAATAATACATGTACATGTATTACTGAGCGAGCGGCAGTTGCCGATGTTTCCATAAGCGGTTCACTTTGGCAACTTCATGCCTCTATATCTCGGTAAGTACTGATCACATTTTTTTTTTATTTTAAAACACTCACAAAAATCCTTAAGATTTTGGTAAGATTTTTTTTTTTTTTTTTGACAGAGTTCAGGATCTGGGGTCTCGAAATGAAGGGTTAAAAAAGAAGTTATTAGAAAGTATGAAGATAGGCTCCGTGTGGTTGATATAGCAAAACTTTTTGGCAAATGAGCATCTACCATTAGCACAATGCTGGGCCAGGGGAAAAAGCTAAAGCAGCTGACCTTACAAAAGGCATGAAAGTGATATCAAAGCAAAAGTCACAAAGTATTGAGGAGGTTGAAAAACTCCTGTTGATTTGGATAAATGAAAAACAGTTACACGGTGATAGTGTTTCAGAGGCCATTATTTATGAAAAAGCGAAGCAGTTGCATAATGACCTGGAAAAAAAAAACTGGAACAAGTGCTGAGACTCAATCTTTCAAGGGTAGTAGTGGTTGGTTTGATAATTTTAAGAAAAGAGGTGGCATTAATAGTGTAGCTAGGCATGGAGAGGCTGCCAGTACTAACAAAGTGGCTGTTGAAAATTATGTTACCGAATTACAAGAGTATGTAGAAAATGAGTGGTTTGAACCCCAACAAGTGATAAGATAGGCAAGGAACTCGCAATCTCATTCATTGATAACTGGGACAAATTCTATGGCAGACATGATATGTATACAAGGGATGGGGTTCATATCTCTGTTGCATTAGCCAGTTCGATGGAGAGGGTAATTGATGACTTATCTAGGACTTTAAGCTGAGAGATTATAGAGGTATGGGTGTTTGTGGGAAACAGTCGGGCTGCAGTATTAGGGTTGAAAACAGCAGATATTACAGATATGTTTAAAAGACAATATTCAAAATAAAGTTGCTAGTAAAGACAAAGCAATTGATCAACAAACAGAGAGAGATAGTAGAGGGCAACGAGTGATTAGCTCCCTTAAGGTTTACTATACAAATAGTAGGAGTCTAAGAAATAAAGTAGATGAGCTAAGATTACTTGAAAATGCAGGTAACATAGATATTATTGCTATAACAGATTTATGGTTCAACCTGAAAGATAGAGAAATACCTTCTGGATGCAACATACAGGGAAATAAACTATTCCACACTGATAGGGTCAACAGGAAGGGTGGTGGAGTGGAGATGTGTGTCAGAGATAATTTAAATTGTTGTCTTAGGCATGATATAAGATTAGAAACATTGGACACAGAATCTGTTTGGCTACAGTTTCTCGAAGGTCATGACAAATTAACCCTTTCAGGGTCCGTCCCGTAGATCTACGGCTTTACGTTCAGGGTCCAAACCGTAGATCTACGCCAAAATTCTAGCAGCACCAAATTTAGCACGAGAAGGCTGGTAGGCCTACATCTGAGAGAATGGGTCTGGGTGGTCAGTGTGCACACCATAGAAAAAATCTGGACGCCTGCATGGCATTGTGGGAACGCCGGCAAAGTAGCTTTGTTCATTGTGCCTGGCGGCAAGGAAGCTCTCGCTCCCCACTCACTCTCAGGGCGAATTCTGACTCTCCTCTTCACAACTTACAGTTCTAAGACTGATGGAAGTGGAGCTGAAGACAAATTCTATGGCTTTGAACCATATGGTACCATTGTGCCATATGGTACAATGGTGCCATGTCATACAATGGTATCATATGGTACAATGGTATCATATGGTATAATGGTACCATATGGTACAATGGTACCATATGGTACAATGTACCATATAGTACATTGTACCATATGGTACATTATACCATATGGTAGAGGGATCGGATCGGATCGAGGACGACGAGAGCTGTCATAAGATGGGAAGGAAGAAGGATAAGGAAGGATGGAAATAACTGGAAAAGGATGGGGAGGAGGGGAAGAGGAGGAATCAAGGCAAGTGGCCCAACCACTTTGGGACATGTGGTACAAAAGTACTGGAGACGTAGATAGAGAGGCTTGACTGATGTCATTGCTTGGCTCGCTAGGAGAGGATGGCGAAGGCAGCGGTAGGAGCTGGGAGTGTCAGAAGACAGCAAGCAGGATGAGTTGGTTATGGTCTTAAACCGTTTATCAGTGCGGTATATTGTTTTCGAGAGAGTTGTATCACACTTATGGGAGAGCTGTAGTAGTCTTTGTTGGTTTGGAGGTGGAGTATCTGGTTGTAGGTAGGGAGTGGTCTTTCTTCGCTTTGGTACGATACAGTGTTGTCTTGGATATGTTGGATGAGTTCTAGGCGAGTCATGCTTGCAGGGTATAGCCTCGTGGTGTAGAATACGAGTCCTTTATGTTTAAAGCATGGTGTTCCAGGTAATCAACGTGAGCTAAGTAGAGAAGGCGGTGGTGGAGTAGAGGAAGGTGGTGTTGCTTCGTTTTCAACTTCAGTAGACGAATTAGAAGATGTTTCTGGTGGTAAGGTGGTTGGATTCAGTGAGAGGTGGTGGCGGTGGAGGCTTCTCATTGGTCGTTGTTGGATTGACGTCACTAGTTGGTGGTTTGATGGAACTTCTGCAGAAGAGTTGGTGATTAAGTTTTTGGTGAATTTGAGAATTTCTTCAGAAGGTGGAGATGCGGGAAATGTAAATGAAGGCATGTTATTTAATGCAAATAACTCGTTGATGGTAGAGTTAAATGATCCAGGTACAGCCATGTTCTGCATGTGAGCGTATAATAAACAGTAGTGGATCTTGGTTACGTCACATGTTGGAGTGATGACAGTGGAGGCGGGCTGAGTAGATGCTTGAAGTATTCTTGGAGACGACTGTTGAGTAGCTTGTAGAATCTTGGATGTTGTAGATTGAATCTTGGCAATTGCAGCGTATGTAGGAGAGGTTCCAGATGACTTCTTTGTTTCTTCCTTTAGTTTCTTAGAAAGGATATCCTTTCGCACTGGACACTTGGCTGCAAGAGTATGGTGATCACTCTTACAGTTGATGCAAGTGGGAGCAGCAGTGGAAGTGCAAGAACGAAAATCGTGTCCTGCAGACCCACAGGTGGAACATATCTTCTTATTCTTCACGTGGCAGTCGGCAGTAGAGTGACTGTACGAGTAACATGTCCAGCAAGGTGTTATGTACGTGAAGCGTTCAGGTTCAATCTGTCGAGGGTTGATGTAGTAGTAAAAGATGGCCAGGCCATCAGACAGTGCTCTGGTTGCCATGGTAACGTCCAGGAATGTGACCTTGAGCATTGAGGAAGCGTTGGGGATCTTCACTACATTGTCAATCTTGGCCCAGGTGTTGAGGTCTTCAAGTGATGTAGTAATTTCCTGGATGGTCATGTTCGTGATCAGCTTGTCAAGACGTTTCATAAACACTGAACGTTTTGCAAGCATGTATGGTGACGTAGAGATGGTAAAGCCTCGGTCTTCTAAGGTCTTCATGTCAGTAGGTGTAAGCGCCTTGTCAGCTTCAGTATCATCGAGAAAAGTGACGATGAAAGCTTCTTTCAGTGACGTGATCTTGGAGAACTTTGCGTGAATACAAGTGTTGAGAGAAGCTGCAAGCTCAAGCTTCGTGGCGTCATCGACGACAGCAGACTTGGGCTTAATTCTCACATGATGAGACATCGTGGAGATGGTAGAGGTTCCCCTCCCCAACGGGGATCGTAGGGATACTGTGCAAGTAAGGAGAGCTGCTATGACCTGCCAGGGCGAGAGTCAACAGCAGAATCCTATTTCTTTGTCTATTTTGTGGTAGAGGGACCCTAATGGAAATAAGTCTGTCTGACTTTTTTGGGTTATCCTAGGTTCTCCAAACATATGCTACTAAGTATGATATTCTATGTAACTTTATTTGTGTATAACTAAATAAACTTACTTATGATGCCATGTGCACTTGAATAAGTTTATTCAGGTGTACAGAAATACAATTACATAGATTATGGTACCCTGTGCCATATGGTAACCCTGTACCATATGGTACCCTGTACCATATGTTATCCTGTACTGCATGGTACCCTATACCATATAGTACAGTGTACCATATGGACCTGTCCAATGTACCCTGTACCATATGGTACCCGTACCATATGGTACCTGTACATGGTACCTGACCACATGTCCTGACCATGGTACCTGCACCATATGTTATCCTGTACTGCATGGTACCATATGGTACCCTGTAACATATGATACCATGTACCATATGGTCAATAGGTGTTGGTGGCATGAGACACCAGCCAAGACTGAGTGAGTGGCGACGCAAGCTAGCTACTGAATCAGCAGTTTCCGAGACAAAGTGCTTTGTCATCCACCTCAAGGAACATGTCAATTTCCTGCACACTTGTAAATATATAATAGAACATTACTAATATACAACATTTTTGCATATTTTTGTTGTAAACAACTATTGTAAACAAAATAATAATGAGAATATTAGTGTTTATTGTGTTGAATACAACAGTACCATATGGTACAGTGAACCATATGGTATCATTGTACTGTATGGTACAATGTACCATATGGTACCATAAGGTACCATTGCACCATATGGTACCATTGTATCATATGGTACCATTGTACCAAATGGTGCCATTGTATCATATGGTACCATTGTATCATATGGTACCATTGTATCATGTGCCATTGTGCCATATTGTACTATATTGTACCATTGTATAATGTGCCATTGTACCATATGGTGGTACAATTGCACCCTATGGTACCATTGTACCATATGGTACCGTTGTATTCAACACAATAACCGCACTAATATTTTCATCATTTTGTTTACAATAAACTTGTAAACAAGTTTTGTAAGCAATATAATGATAAATTAGTGCAGTTATTGTGTTGAATACAATGAGTGTACACTTATACAATATACATTATACTGGTCTCACAGGCCACAAATGTTATTAGAAAAAGAAAAAAATAGAAAAGAAAAGAAAAAAGTATAAAAAATGTAAAATAAAAAAATGGGATTTTGCGATAGTCACTGATGTTGTCGCCACCCGGTCATTTTGGGTCAACTTCCCGCTGCTGTATCTCGGTAAGTACTGATCAGAAATTTTTTTTTTTTTTGTCTTATTACCTTCACAAAAATATACTCTTTAATTCTGTAAGATTTTTTTTTTTTTTTTTTTTTTTTTTTTAAAAATCTTGGACACTAGAGCACCACTTCAGATTTTGGCCTTGGACCCTGAAGGGGTTAATTTTGGGTGTGATTTATAGGGCCCCTAACCTTGATAGGGAGTGCAGTAAGCTGTTATGGGATGGGATGAAATTTGTAAGGCATCTAGATATGAAAATGTTGTGTTAATGAGAGATTTTTAACTTTAGACAAATTGATTGGAACAATGTGACAGGAAATCTTGAGTCTAGTGACTTTCTTGATATGGTTCAAGATTGCTTTTTAAAACAGTTTGTGACAGAACCAACTAGAGGAAACAATCTGCTTGACTTGGTTCTTGCCAACAAAGAATCAGTAATTAACCCTTCGACTGTTTTGGTCGTACTATATATACGCCTTACGAGCCAGTGTTTCAGACATATATATACTCAATAATTCTAGCAGCTTCAAATGAAGCAGGAGAAAGCTGGTAGGCCCACATGTGAGAGAATGGGTCTGTGTGGTCAGTGTGCACCACATAAATAAAATCCTGCAGCACGCAGTGCATAACGAGAAAAAAAAACTGATTTTTTTTTGGATTAAAACACTGACTTTGAGGTGCATTTTCGTATAGTATTTATCATTGTATTCTCGTTTTCATGGTCTCATGTGATAAAATGGAAAACATATTGCAGAAATAGAGATGATTTTGATTAGTTTCACGAAAATGACCTTGAAATTGAGCTCAAAGTAGCGGAAATGTTCAATTTTTTACCAATGTTCAAGAGTGAGCAAATTACACCACACGTCCAATACACGTCAACTGGGGAGTCTGATATTCTATCACTAATGCACTGATATTATTTATACCATGTTTACAATAATGCAGTAGTCTGCATATCAGTAAATTTTGTATCTTTTGCATGAATAAAAAATCAAAATAGAAGGCAATAGCAATATAAGAGGGGCCTAGAGACATGACTAATAAACAGAGGATGTGTTATTTTAGTGCCAAGAATGTGTACATTGTTTATTCTGGACCCTATTTTGAAATTGGCATCTTTTTTTAATTTGCGTGAAATTGGCCAAATTGCCAATTTCTGTCCACTTTATTGGGTAGTTCAAATCAGTAAATGGGCAGTTTCTTGTACTCAAATGATAGAAAAAATGGAGTTCTGAAGAAATAGCTATGAGTTTGGTCAACTGGAACAACGGAATTTGCCAATAACAGGGCTCTAAGTCGGCAAAATCGCCGATGCGTATATGTCGCCGAGACCGCTAACTTCGCAGGAGCATAATTCCGTGAGTTTTCGACCAAATTTTAGTACTTTTGGTGCCATTGCCATTGGAAAAAGATTCTCTATCATTTCATAAGAAAAAAAAAATTTCCAAAAACTTTGCAACATAGAATGACAGTTTCAGAAAGGGGCTTGCGACAGTCAAAGGCTTAATGATGAGCTTGGGGAAAGCGATCACAAATCACTTAGTTTCAATATGTCATGGAATTACCAAGATAAGTGCAATCAAACCTCTGTCTCAGACTTTCGCTTGGCCAATTTCATGGGACTGAGAAATTACCTGGGTGGGCTAAATTGGGATGACCTGACTATAAGTCAGGTAGCTGGTGTTGGTTGCCAATATGACATTTTTCAGAGCATAGTTCTAGCTGCTCAGACAACTTTGTTCCGAGTAGGGAAATTAGATCCAACAAAAATGATCCCAAACAGATGAACAATAGATTAAAACATCTTGTTGATCAAAAGAGAGGCATATATAGGTGTATCAGTGTAGCAGTTAAGAAGTCAACATATTCAGTTAAAGAGAGAAATAAAAAAAAGGAATAAGAAAAGCAAGGGATTATGAGGCTAAGGTCACAAGGGATTCGAAGACTAACCCAAAAGGGTTCTTTCAGGTTTACAGAAGTAAGATTAGGGACAAGATAGGCCCACTTAAGAGTGACTCTGGTCAGATCACTGACAGCGATAAGGATATGCATAAAATTTTCAATACTTACTTCCTTCAGTTTTTACCCAGGAAAATACTAGCGAAATTCCAGAAATAATAGATTATGTAGATCAGGATGATGATAAACTATGCACGATTGCGGTAATTAGTGACATGGTCCTCAGACAAACAGAGAAATTAAAACCTAACAAATCCCCAGGTCCTGATGAACTGTTTGCAAGGGTGTTAAAGGAATGTAAAGAGGAGCTTAGCATACCTTTGGCTAATTTTTTCAACATATCACTACAAACTGGCATAGTGCCTGATAAGTGGAAAATGGCAAATGTAATGCCTATTTGCAAGGCAGGTGACAGGTCCTTAGCTTCGAACTATAGACCAATAAGCCTTACCTCCGTAGTGGGAAAATTTATGGAATCAATAATTGCTGAAACAATTCGTAGCCATCTTGATAGGCATAAATTGATTAATGAATCTCAACACGGCTTTACAAAGGGGCGTTCCTGTCTTAAGAATTTACTAACTTTTTTCACTAAGGTGTTTGAGGAGGTAGATCATGGTAATGAATATGATATATTGTATATGGACTTCAGTAAGGCTTTCGATAGAGTTCCACATCAGAGAGAGGCTATTGAGGAAACTTAAGGCACAAAAAATAAGAGGAGAAATTTTTTCCTGGGTAGAGGTATGGTTGACAAATAGGCAGCAGAGAGTTTGCATAAATGGGGAGAACTCAGAATGGGGGCACGTCACAAGCGGTGTTGTGCAGGGATCAGTGATTGAGAAAAGGATTTAGGAGTTCTGGTCAGCAGTAATCTAAAACCAAGACAACAGTGCATTAGTGTTCGCATTAAAGCTAACAGAATCCTTGGCTTCATATCTAGAAGTATAAATAACAGAAGTCCTCAGGTTGTTCCTCATCTCTATATATCCTTGGTTAGGCCTCATTTAGATTATGCTGCACAGTTCTAGTCACCATATTACAGAATGGATATAAATGCACTGGAAAACGTACAGAGGTGGATGACAAAGATGATCCCATGTATCAGAAACCTTCCCTATGAGGATAGACTAAGGGCCCCGAATCTGCACTCTCTAGAAAGGCGTAGAATTAGGGGGGATATGATCGAGGTGTATAAATGGAAAACAGGAATAAATAAAGGGGCTGTAAATAGCGTGCTGAAAATTTCCAGCCAAGACAAGACTCGAAGCAGTTTTTTCAAGTTGGAAAAATTCAGATTCAAGAAGGATATAGGAAAGCACTGATTTGGCAGTAGAGTTGTAGAGGAGTGGAACAAACTCCCGAATACAGTTATAAAGGCTAAAACGTTGTATAGTTTCAAAAATAGGTTAGATAAATACATAAAAAAAAGTTTTGGAGTGAGATTAACAAGTTAAGAAAGCCTAGAGAACAAATGGATTTGTCAGTTAAAAATAGGAGAGGAGAGTTATTAAATGGAGAGTTAGAGGTATTGGGAAGATGGAGGGAATATTTTGAGGAATTGTTAAATGTTGATGAAGATAGGGAAGCTGTGATTTCGTGTATAGGGCAAGGAGGAATAACATCTTGTAGGAGTGAGGAAGAGCCAGTTGTGAGTGTGGGGGAAGTTCGTGAGGCAGTAGGTAAAATGAAAGGGGGCAAGGCAGCCGGAATTGATGGGATAAAGATAGAAATGTTAAAAGCAGGTGGGGATATAGTTTTGGAGTGGTTGGTGCAATTATTTAATAAATGTATGGAAGAGGGTAAGGTACCTAGGGATTGGCAGAGAGCATGCATAGTTCCTTTGTAAAAGGCAAAGGGGATAAAAGAGAGTGCAAAAATTATAGGGGGATAAGTCTGTTGAGTGTACCTGGTAAAGTGTATGGTAGAGTTTATAATTGAAAGAATTAAGAGTAAGACGGAGAATAGGATAGCAGATGAACAAGGAGGCTTTAGGAAAGGTAGGGGGTGTGATGGACCAGGTGTTTACAGTGAAACATATAAGTGAACAGTATTTAGATAAGGCTAAAGAGGTCTTTGTGGCATTTATGGATTTGGAAAAGGCGTATGACAGGGTGGATAGGGGGGCAATGTGGCAGATGTTGCAAGTGTATGGTGTAGGAGGTAGGTTACTGAAAGCAGTGAAGAGTTTTTACGAGGATAGTGAGGCTCAAGTTAGAGTATGTAGGAAAGAGGGAAATTTTTTCCCAGTAAAAGTAGGCCTTAGACAAGGATGTGTGATGTCACCGTGGTTGTTTAATATATTTATAGATGGGGTTGTAAGAGAAGTAAATGCGAGGGTCTTGGCAAGAGGCGTGGAGTTAAAAGATAAAGAATCACACACAAAGTGGGAGTTGTCACAGCTGCTCTTTGCTGATGACACTGTGCTCTTGGGAGATTCTGAAGAGAAGTTGCAGAGATTGGTGGATGAATTTGGTAGGGTGTGCAAAAGAAGAAAATTAAAGGTGAATACAGGAAAAGAGTAAGGTTATGAGGATAACAAAAAGATTAGGTGATGAAAGATTGAATATCAGATTGGAGGGAGAGAGTATGGAGGAGGTGAACGTATTCAGATATTTGGGAGTGGACGTGTCAGCGGATGGGTCTATGAAAGATGAGGTGAATCATAGAATTGATGAGGGAAAAAGAGTGAGTGGTGCACTTAGGAGTCTGTGGAGACAAAGAACTTTGTCCTTGGAGGCAAAGAGGGGAATGTATGAGAGTATAGTTTTACCAACGCTCTTATATGGGTGTGAAGCGTGGGTGATGAATGTTGCAGCGAGGAGAAGGCTGGAGGCAGTGGAGATGTCGTGTCTGAGGGCAATTTTGTGGTGTGAATATAATGCAGAGAATTCGTAGTTTGGAAGTTAGGAGGAGGTGTGGGATTACCAAAACTGTTGTCCAGAGGGCTGAGGAAGGGTTGTTGAGGTGGTTCGGACATGTAGAGAGAATGGAGCGAAACAGAATGACTTCAAGAGTGTATCAGTCTGTAGTGGAAGGAAGGCGGGGTAGGGGTCGGCCTAGGAAGGGTTGGAGGGAGGGGGTAAAGGAGGTTTTGTGTGCGAGGGGCTTGGACTTCCAGCAGGCATGTGTGAGCGTGTTTGATAGGAGTGAATGGAGACAAATGGTTTTTAATACTTGACGTGCTGTTGGAGTGTGAGCAAAGTAACATTTATGAAGGGATTCAGGGAAACCGGCAGGCCGGACTTGAGTCCTGGAGATGGGAAGTACAGTGCCTGCACTCTGAAGGAGGGGTGTTAATGTTGCAGTTTAAAAACTGTAGTGTAAAGCACCCTTCTGGCAAGACAGTGATGGAGTGAATGATGGTGAAAGTTTTTCTTTTTCGGGCCACCCTGCCTTGGTGGGAATCGGCCAGTGTGATAATAAAAAAATAAAAAAAAAATACATAAGTGGGTGTGGGTGGGTGTGAGTTGGACCTGACTAGCTTGTGCTACTAGATCTGATGCCGTGCTCCTTCCTTAAGTGGAAGTGACCTGACTAGTGGGTCATTGGGCTAAGCCGGAGGGTGGCATGGACCTGCTTCGCATGGGTCAGTAGGCCTACTGCAGTGTTTCTTCTTATGTTCTTCTGGAAGATGCCCAAGAGGACCTGTATAACTGAAGAGGAAAAGTTAAAGCCAGGACATAAGCCAATGAAAGACAGGCTCACTCTGTTACTGTGTAGAATGCAAGTTGTGACTTGAAATTGAAGCCCTTGTTTATCATTCCAAAAATCCACAAGTTTTTAAGAACAACATTATGATGTTATGATAAACAAATTGGCTATAATGTGGAGGACCAATATGAAAGCTTGGGTAACAGGACAATTTTTTATTGTGCGGGTTCATGAGGTCCTTGCTCCCATTGTCAGAAAGTATCTCATTAAAAAGCAGTTGCCACTCAGGGCCCTTTTACTTATGGATAATGCTCAGATAATGCTCCTGTTCACCCTCCAAGCTTGGAAAACGAGTTGCTGGAGGAGTTCAGTTTTATAACTGTGAAGTTCTTGCCTCCTACCACCACTCCTCTCATTCAGTCCATGGACCAGCAGGTCATTTCTAACTTCAATAAGCTCTACACCAAAGCACTTTTTGAAAGGTGCTTTAAAGTCACTTCAGAAGCAAATTTAACCCTCAGGGAGTTCTGGAAGGACCATTTCAATATCTTCACCTACTTGAGGCTGTTACGCGCCCCTTTGGAAAAAAGATACTTTACCATTGAATATTTTCTTTCATCTCTGAAAACTCATGACAATGAAAGTACCTTTAACTCAACAGACTGGTTTGCTATTTAAAATTTTCTAAACTTTTAACCCTTTGACTGTCGCAACCCCCAATCCTGAGGTGTCTCCTGGTGTCGCAAAATTTAAAAAAAAAAAATTATTTTTTCTTATGAAATGATAGAGAATCTTTTCCCGATTGTAATGACACCAAAAAAACGAAATTTGATGGAAAACTGACGGAATTATGCTCTCACGAAGTTAGTGACCTCGGCGCTGTTTACAAATGGGCGATTTCGCCCACTTTGAGCCCTATTTTCGGCTAATTTCCTTGTTCCAGTCGCCCAAACTCATAGCTATTTCTTTAGAACTCCATTTTTTCTATCGATTGAGTACAAGAAACTGCCCATTTACCGATTTCAACTAGCTAATAATGTGGTCAGAAATTTGCAATTTGGCCAATTTCACGAAAACTAAAAAATATGACAATTTCAAAATAAGGTCCAGAATGAACAATGCAGACATTCCTGGCTCTAAAATAACATTTTCTTTGCTCATCAGTCATGTCTCCAGGCCCCTCTGATATTACTCTTGCTTTCTATTTTGAATTTTTATTCAAACAAAAAATAGAAGACTTACTATTATGCAGACTACTGCAATACTGTAATAATTGTATAAATAACATCAACCCATTCATGACTGCATATTAGAATGGCTAGTTGGACATTTATTGGACAATGGCATCATTTGTTTATTTTTGAACATTGGCAAAAATCAAACATTTCCCCTACTTTGAGCTCCATTTCTAGGTTCTTTTTATAGTAAAATCAATCAAAATCACCTCTATTTCTATAATATGTTTTCCATTCTATCAAATGAGACCAAGAAAACAAGAATACAACCATAAATATTATACGAAAATAGACCACAAAGTCGGCATTTTAATTAAAAAAACGGTCGGAGTTTTTTTTTTCTCATTATGCACTGCATGCTCCAGGATTTTTTTTATATGGTGCACACTGACCACACAGACCTATTCTCTCACATGTGGGCCTACCAGCTTTCTCCTGCTTGATTTGAAGCCGCTAGAATTTATGAGTACGTATATATACGTCAAACACGGTACCTCATAAGACGTATATATACGGCCGCAACAGTCAAAGGGTTAAGATAGAAACATACCAATGCTTGTGCACTAAAACTGAATTTCTTACATAAAAATTTAAAGAATGTTCTTATTTCTACATTATATTTTCTGATTCAACAATCTAATATTTTAAAAAGTAAGTTCTCTTATAAAGTTCTGCAAAGTAATTTCTCTGTAAATGCAGTTGAAAATTGCATCCAAAATTAATTAACCCCTTCACTGTTGCAACCCCCAAAATTAACCCCTTCAGGGTCCAAGGCCAAAATCTGAAGTGGTGCTCCAGTGTCCAAGAAATTTTGAAAAAAAACAAAATTATTTTTTCTTACAGAATTAAAGAGTATATTTTTGTGAAGGTAATAAGACAATAAAAATTTCTGATCAGTACTTACTGAGATACAACGGCGAGAAGTTGACCCAAAATGACCGGGTGGCGGCAACATCAGTGACTATCGCAAAATCCCATTTTTTTATTTTACGTTTTTTATACTTTTTTCTTTTCTTTTCTATTTTTTTCTTTTTCTAATAACATTTGTGGCCTGTGAGACCAGTATAATGTATATTGTATAAGTGTACACTCATTGTATTCAACACAATAACTGCACTAATTTATCATTACACGTATATTGCTTACAAAACTTGTTTACAAGTAAACAAAATGATGAAAATATTAGTGCGGTTATTGCGTTGAATACAATGGTACCATATGGTACAATGGTGCCATAGGGTGCAATTGTACCATATGGTACAATGGTACCATATGATACAATGGTACCATATACAATGGTACCATATGGTACAATGGCACATGATACAATGGTACCATATGATACAATGGTACCATATGTTACAATGGTACCATATGGTGCAATGGTACCTTATGGTGCCATGTGGTGTAATGGTATCATATGGTACATTGTACCATACAGTACAGTGATACCATATGGTTCATTGTACCATATGGTACTGTTGTATTCAACACAATAAACACACTAATATTTTTATTATTATTTTGTGTACAATAGTTGATTACAACAAAAATGTTGTATATTAGTATTGTTCTATTATATATTTACAAGTGTACAGGAACTTGAGGTGGATGACAAAGCATTTTGTCTCGGAAACTGCAGAGTCGGTAGCTAGTTTGCATCGCCACTCACTCAGTCTTGGCCGGTGTCTCATGCCACCAACACCTATTGACCATATGGTACACGGTATCATATGTTACAGGGTATCATATGGTACATTGTACTTTATGGTATAGGGTACCATGCAGTACAGGATGACATATGGTGCAGGGTACCATATGGTACAGGGTACCATATGGTATATGGTACAATGGCATCGTATGGTAGAGTGGTACCATATGGTACCATTGTACCATATGGCACAATGGTACCATATGGTTCAAAACCATAGAATTAGTCTTCATCTCCATTTCCATCAGTCTTAGAACTGTAAGTTGTGAAGAGGAGAGTCAGAATTCGCCCTGAGAGTGAGTGGGGAGTGAGAGCTTCCTTGCCGCCAGGCACAATGAACAAAGCTACTTTTCCGGCGTTCCCACAATGCCATGCGGGCGTCCAGATTTTTTCTATGGTATGCACACCAACCACCCAGACCCATTCTCTCAGATGTAGGCCTACCAGCCTTCTCGCGCTAAATTTGACACCGCTAGAATTTTGGCGTAGATCTAAGGTTTGGACCCTGAACGTGAAGCCGCAGATCTACGGGACGGACCCTGAAAGGGTTAAATGAATCTTTTAACAAAAATTACATAAGATATATAAGGACTATTAATATTTAGCAATACTATTGCTACATACTCAGGATTACTCCCATTATAATTAGATAGAAGATGCATAATGCTGACATGTTTATGAATGTGACACATGTGCAACATCTGGGTACATATTTGAGTGATGTGTCAGCCACTGGAAGCTTTGATGATGAGGGTGGATGATGGAGTAGTGATAATTGTGGAGAAAATACTGTTATCACTGTTCCATCCACAATCCTTGACACTCGCTCTAACCTCCAACTTCACTAACTCCTGCTTGTCACACACCCCTCCCACATCCCTACTCCACAATGTGCAATTACAGTGGACCCCCGCATAACGATATTAATTCGTTCATGACAGCTCATTGTTATGCGAAATTATCGTTATGCGAATGAATTTTCCCCATAAGAAATAATGGAAATCAAATTAATCCGTGCAAGACACCCAAAAGTATGAAAAAAAAAATTTTACCACATGAAATATACATTTTCCTACACACAAAAAGAAGGATACATGCACAGTAGTAGAATAGTACATGCACAGTATATATTGTGCATGTACTACTCTACTAAATGAAGAATAAATGACACTTACCTTTATTGAAGATGCAGCAATGACTGATGAGACACTGTGTCCTGGGAGTGCCTTTTCCTCCTGAGTACTGTAGGTCCTGTTTGGCAAAAAAAAACCTGGTTATAAATGACCATAATTTTTAAAGGGGTGAACCGGTAAGCCAGCGGAAGGCCTCGGTCAGATGACCAAAAGCTCCAAAGGCGGGTCATCATCTGACTAAGACCCACGTCAGGAAACATTTGTCCTGTTTCCTGACGAACCTTACCTAACCTAACCTGTTTGACATTTTCTTCCAGAACAGGCCTTATCACACTGTGTATGCCACTACGATTCTTAAATCTCTCAAACCAACCTTTGCTGGCTTTAAATTCACCAATATGAGCACTAGTTCCAGGCGATTTTCCCTGTTCACCTGGGTGTTAGTCGACTGGTGTGGGTTGCATCCTGGGAGACAAGATTAAGGACCCCAATGGAAATAAGTTAGACAGGCGTCGATGACACTGACTTTTTTGGGTTATCCTGGGTGGCTAACCCTCTGGGGTTAATTGTTTCTTGGTATTCTCAATACGCCACACCAACAACGGTGCTACAGCAGCAGCAGCAGCTGACAGTGCTACAGCAGCAGCTGAGAGTGCTACAGCAGCAGCAGATGATGCTACAGCAGCAGCAGACGGTACTACAGCAGCGGCAGCAGCTAACGGTGGTACAGCAGCAGCAGCAGCTGACGGTGCAGCAGCAGCAGCAGCTGACAGTGCTACAGCAGCAGCAGCTGACAGTACTACAGCAGCAGCAGACAATGCTACAGCAGCAGCAGACGGTACTACAGCAGCAGCAGCAGCAGACGGTACTACAGTGGCAGCAGCAGCAGCAACTGACAGTGCAGCAGCAGCAGCAGACGGTACTACAGTGGCAGCAGCAGCAGCAACTGACAGTGCAGCAGCAGCAGCAGCAGCTGACAGTCCTACAGCAGCAGCAGACGATGCTACAGCAGCAGCAGACGGTACTACAGCAGCAGCAGCTGACGGTGGTACAGCAGCAGCAGCAGCTGACGGTGGTACAGCAGCAGCAGCAGCTGACGGTGGTACAGCAGCAGCAGCAGCTGACGGTGGTACAGCAGCAGCAGCAGCTCATGGTACAGCAGCAGCAGCAGCTGACAGTGCTACAGCAGCAGCAGCAGCAGCTGACAGTGCTACAGCAGCAGCAGACGATGCTACAGCAGCAGCAGACGGTACTACAGCAACAGCAGCAGCAGACGGTACTACAGCGGCAGCAGCAGCAGACGGTACTACAGCAGCAGCAGCAGACGGTACTACAGCGGCAGCAGCAGCAGATGGTACTACAGCAGCAGCAGCAACTGACAGTGCAGCAGCAGCAGCAGCAGACGATGCTACAGCAGCAGCAGACGATGCTACAGCAGCAGCAGACGATACTACAGCAGCAGCAGACGGTAATACAGCAGCAGCAGCAGCAGCTGACGGTGGTACAGCAGCAGCAGCAGCTGACAGTGCTACAGCAGCAGCAGACAATGCTACACCAGCAGCAGACGATGATACAGCAGCAGCAGCTGACAGTGCTACAGCAGCAGCAGACAATGCTACACCAGCAGCAGACGATGATACAGCAGCAGCAGACGGTACTACAGCAGCAGCAGCAGCAGCTGACGGTGCTACAGCAGCAGCAGCAGCTGACAGTGCTACAGCAGCAGCAGCATCAGCAGTTGACCATGGTACGACAGTATTTCGATAATATTTCTCACCCTTTTTACCACAGGGTTGGCACTAGAAGCTTTCTTGGGGCCCATGGTCACTTATTTTGCAGATAAAATCACCAAAAACACTGTAATAATACGAAATGTTACGATTGTATGCTTGGATGTTACCGCGGAGGCTGGCTGGTAAACAATGCCACCGGCAGAACGTGTGAGGCTGGCTCAGGCCGCACATTAGACGCGTCTCTGATGAGTAGTGTTGAGCTGGTTTTTTAGCGGTATGCGAGGCAAAATCTTAGCGATAAAATGTATCGGTATGCGGATTTAACGTTATGTGATGCCAGCGGTATGCGGGGGTCCACTGTATCAGTACTCCAGGAGGGAAGTATGGAACGTTTCTTCACTAAAGATACTCGTTTCTTGCACATGGATTTATTCATTATTCTTATATATATATATGTATATACATACCATAATATCACAGGTGTTAGTTCACAGTATGACTTGTTGCATTTTTTTTTTTTTTTTGGTTAAAATGGTTGTCTTTTTGGCCACGAATATACGATACCAATACTACATTTTTTTTTTCAGGATGGACCAGGGAATCATAATTGCATCTACTGTGGTCTCAGGTATTACAAAGACAACACTCACTGAGTACTGTATAGCACTATATGTTGCAGTTTTGAAAAATCAATTTCCCTCTTTCCTTTGATCTTAGAGTTGTCTGATTATGATATTCTTCTAATCTTTCAGCTTTAAGAGTGTAGTTGTATATATGTTGTATGAATAAACTTTAAAACTATTGTATTTCCATGTAGCTTTATTATCCCATGATTTTTTTCTTGTGTCCATTTGTCGGTACAAAATGTTTATGTATAATATTTTAGTAGAGGTTTAGTACTTCTGATATGAAATTGTGATACCTTCCCTGGGATTACATATAAGTCACATTTAATAGGTATTAATATTACATTTCAAATCTGCAAATATGGATATTCTGGAATAATATCTGGGATGTACAGGCATGATTACTCAAAGAAATGCCAAAGACAGTTTTCTCTTCTACCCCTGGAAAATTTTCCACAAAAAAAATATTTGATAAACATTGTAGCAGAAAGAAAATGTCTTCATATGCAGTGTGTGAGACTGAATCTTAAGTAGAAAAACTATGCAAATGCTGGGACTGAAAGTTTGAAATAGCCTTCCTTGGGAAATTAGGAACTGCACATCAATGATGAACTTTTAAATGAAATGTCAATGAACACTGCCTGAACATTGTCATTTCAATTATTGTCTTGAGACTGTACGTGTTAAATCCTAACTCTGTTTTGTCATTGATATATAGAAAAACCCATGAATACATTATAACCTAGTGGTGCAGCGCTAGAACTGCTATGTGAGAGAACCATGATTTAGGTCTTCATTCATCCTTCTCCTTATTCATTGATGATAGTTTATTATGACTTGTATTGAGTTTATGTATTACTGTACAGTAGGGCCTCACTTATATGGAAGGTTAGGTTCCAGGCTACTACCTGAAAGTGGACATCGCCGGAAAGCAGAACGCCATTTGTTCATTTATAAATGAATACAAATGCCAGACAACAAGTTTACACTAACATATTAAGCTAACAGTAGAACTAGGCATTAAAAAATAATAAAAAGTCAAATACATGCCCAGTACAGGCATTGCTTACCTTAAAATATTTGTAGCCTTAATGTAGGGGAAGAGGTGAGTAGGACAGTACTTATTTGTAGGAAGTCAGGTGTAGGTAACCATGGTTCCCTGTCCCAGACTTAGTACAGCCTCTCCACATTTAGCAATGTACTCGTTTACTGATGACTTGGACTTACGACTGGCTCTCTGACCACTATGCATACTTAAATAATGTATATAGAGCTGATTTCCTCTATTAGGAATGTCCGAAGAGTGGCCAAAAGACAAGGCGAGGTCAGAACGGGGTGCGGTAACAATAAGGGGCCCGGGGGTAGCGGGGTCATGGATTGGGGACTCCATGTTTAGGTTACTTCTTTCTTTTTGTTTTTAAGAAAATAAAAATAAAAAAGAATAAAAAAAGGGGGGTTCAGGGAGGGATAGTTCCTAGGAGGAATGAATGGGCCAGAAATCTCCCTCCGCACCCAAGAGGACCTCAGCACCGCAAGTAGCACAGATGCAGCATGGAGCCCGTGCCATACCCTACCCTTCATGCCAGTAAACCAGCAATCCGGGATAGCAACCTCACATCTGCCGAGCTACCTCGGTGGACAAAAGAGAGGGCAGCCGGATACCCACCACTACCTTCGGCCACCACCCCTGGAATCCGAAAGGTGGCTTCCAGAGATACACCCGTCGCCCGAAAGACACCCAAAGCCACCCTCCACAGCACCACAGCTGGTGCTGTTTCCTCACCCGCTTCAGGTACCGGGGCTTCCACTGACTCCTTCGATTTGTCTGACCTCCGCTCTCCTTTGACTATGCTTCCGGCTTCTCCCTTTATGGTGCGGCGATTTTCGAATCGCCGGCCCGTCCCACGTCGGACCGACTCTAGTCCCACTTCTAAACGTCAACGACAATCTCCTAATGATGTTACTTCGTTACCTTCCCTTTCTACTCGGAAAAGACCGACACGTCATGCACTCCCTCTCCACACTCAGTTTCAGACCACACAATGGACTAAATTCTTTACATTAAGATCGCTTCTACTGCCTATCTTTCCGACCATAGTATTGGCAAAGCGCTCCTATGCCACGTTGGTAGAGATTTCCTTTCATGCTCTTAAGAGTGGTACGCGCATCATCACAGTCCAGAATTCTACCCAAGCTCATGATCTTTCTCTTCTTTCACATATCGATACTATTCCTATCACTATCGAAAAACATCATTCCCTCAATTCTTGTAGTGGTACTGTTATTCTGCACCATACCATAGTCCAACAGAATTTCCAGACATGTGGCACTGACATTCTCGAACAGCTGGAACTCCAAGATCTCCCAATTCTCAAGGTATTCACTTATGCTCTTCCTGCCCGCTGGCAAAGACGATACCCTTGCAATGTGGCACGTTTAACTTTTGACAACCGTGAACTCCCATCCTCTGTTTATGTAGCAGGATATCAGTTACAAGTTCGGAAGGTGATCCCTACACCGCTACAGTGTAGGAATTGCTGGCGATTTGGTCACCCAGCAAAATATTGCAGATCTATAGCCGAATGCCCAGTCTGTGGTGCCGATGACCATTCTAATACGTCTTGCAGTCGAACTCCCTCTTGCCTTAATTGTCATGAGGCTCACCCTTCGTGCTCTCGCCGTTGCCAAGTCTACTTAAGTGAGCGGGAAATTCGTTGCCTCAAAGAGGCAGAAGGTCTCCCTTATGCTATTGCAGTTTCTCATCTCCGCCTCCAAGGGAGACTGCCCCGTGTTTCTTATTCTCGTGTTTCAAAGCGTCCCCCCACTTCTGGGGTCACATCTTCTGCAGCCTCCTCTGCGGTTGCCAGTCCCATAGTCACTCCTGTATCTAATTCTTTTGCTGTCCTGGGCTCAGAAGTCCCTACTTCAACTCCTCAGTCTGTCCTCACTTCTTCGTGTCTGTTATGGGGCTATAGGACCCAACATGTATTTATAAGTAACAGTTACTCTGGAATACCTAATTATATTGAACTGATGGGGACTTTGCTCTAAATGTCAGAAGGACTGATCAACCTTATGACTGAGAGGCAGCTGGGTCAAACCTATTTTTCTCAATATAATAGGTTATACTATAGACACATAAACACACAATTTAAATAAGTAGTTTATAAAGTTGTATTTCTTTTTGTAAAAGTAAAATTAAGGTGTGGTAGAATTGTGGTAACTGGAGAATTGTGCTTGGCAACAGTCTTTTGTTTTGGTGGGAGGAGCTTAGCCAGGCTCTCTCTCTCTCTCTCCCTCTCACTGACTCTCTCTCTCTGTGGCTGACCTTCAACCTGGCAGGATCTCTGGGTCCTTCTTCTATCTTTTGGGGCATCATGTGTGCTCCAGGGGTGAGTTTATATAATTTAAGTTGTGGCCACCATACCCAGGGTGACTAAAGTGTGTCAAAACACTGGTTAGCCCAGAGTTATGTCAAGAAGAGAGGACAAAAGTTGTTGGGATACACCATGTGGGAGAACAGATATGGAGTGTGTAGATTTCTGTTTTGAAAATGTGAGGCTGTGATTGTATATTCTGTACATATCTATTGAGAATACAGTTATATTTTTATAGTAGTAGTTTACATAACCTGTGAAGAGGGCTGGTGAAAGGGTATCAGAGACACTCAAGATGATCAGCCATGATGTATTACCCCTAGACAAATAAGGCCATTAAGTAAAAGCTACCCCACACTAGAACATGTAGTGAGAACCTTACTATCAAAGTAATAAGGGATACCAACGTAACAGTGTCCTCCCTCACAAACCCCAGTATCAACAAGACCTCGTACGACACCTCCTACCAATCGTCCCTCTACTTCTCAGAGGCCCAAAAAATCTCCTTTAACCCCTCCTTCCCTTCATCCACCTCCACATTTTACCTTCCTGGTCTCTGTACCTGAGTCTTCCCCTTTCACTGGCTCTGTTACAAGTGTGGAGGTTCATCCTTCTCCTCGTACTGTGCCTTCCTCCCCTGTCCCCTCCCAAATTTCTTTCTCTTCTGCCACCTCTCAGGTTTCTGCCTCTTCTGTCCCCTCCCACACTTCTCCAGTTCCTTCCACCCTTTCGGCCCCCCTACCTTGGTACAGTCCATTACAACTCCGATCTTTACTCAAACTCCTCCTGCTTCCATCTCCAATATTGTCTCCCATACGACGTCTCTGAACTCCGAAACACTTGAAGCAATCTCTGAATATATTGCAGAGACCAAACCATCAATGGACACTGATCCACCCTCTGTTCCTTCTCTTTCCTCTTCTCCATCTGTGCAACTCCTTTCTTCGCAACACGCCATTCCTTCACTACTCGAACGTTTTCCTTTGCCTCCGCATGTGGACTTTTCTAACCCCTCTAGTCCGTAAGTACCCTTACCTGCGGATTTCAGGTATCTTTATCGTTGCCAATCATGGCCTATTTACAGTGGAATATTCGCGGCCTCTGGGGTAATCGGGGTGAGCTTCAGATGTTGCTCTCCCAGTTTTCCCCTGTTGGTGTTTGCTTACAGGAACCAAAATTACACTCTGCCGTTATCTATCCTATCTCAGGCTATAATTTACTGTATTCTTCAGATCCTTTTCCTGATGGGACCTTTAACCCTTTGAGGGTTTTGGTCGTACTAGTACGTTTTACGCGTAGGGGTTTTTGACGTACTAGTACTCATAAATTCTAGCGGCCTCAAATCTAGTGGGAGAAAGCTGGTAGGCCTTCATGTGAAAGAATGGGTCTATGTGGTCAGTGTGCACAGTCTAAAAAAAATCCTGCAGCACACAGTGCATAATGAGAAAAAAAAAACTTTGACCATTTTTTTAATAAATCAGCGACTTTGCAGTGTATTTTCGTATGGTATTTATTGTTGTATTCTAGTTTTCTTGGTCTCATTTTATAGAATGGAAGACATATTACAGAAATTGAGATGATTTTGACTGGTTTTACAATGAAAGGTGCCTTGAAATTGAGCTCAAAGTAGCAGAAATGTTCGATTTTTACCAAACTTCAAAAGTAAACAAATCGTGCCAAGCGTGCAATACACGTCAACTGGTGAGTCTAATATTCTTTTACAAGTGCACCAATAATATTTATACCATTTTTTACACTAATGCAGTAGTCTGCATAACAGTAAATCTTATATTTTTTGTGAGAATAAAAATTCAAAGTGGAAAGCAAAAGGATATAAGAGGGCCCTTGAGACGTGACTAATGACTAGAGGAAATGTCATTTTAGTGCCAGGAATGTCTTTCTTGTTTATTCTGGACCCTATTCGGAAATTGGCATCTTTTGAAATTTGTGTGAAATTGGCAAAATTGCTAAATTCTGACCACTGTACTGGATAGTTGAATTTATAAATGGGTGGTTTCTTGCACCCATTCGATAGAAAAAATGGAGTTCTAGCGAAATATTCATGTTTTTTGTCGACTAGTACAGTGAAATTGGCCGAAAATGGGGCTCAAAGTGGGCAAAATCGCCGATGCGTAAATATCGCCGTGACCGCTAACTTTGCGAGAGCATAATTCCGTAAGTTTTCTATCAAATTTCAAACTTTTGGTGTCTTTATGATCGGGAAAAGATTCTCTATCTTTTCATAAGAGAAAATAATTTTTTTTTTTTTTAAATTTGGCCGACCCTGAGAACGAATTTCGGAGAGGGCCTGTCGACCCTCAAAGGGTTAATGAAAGTACCCTTTTTCTACGCACTGATATTCCGTACCATCAGCTATTTGTTCGTACTTCACTGCATTACACAGTGTATTATCTCTCTCCTTGGGCATTATCTATCCCAGATATTACCTTTCTTGTTTCGTCATTACCGCCACCAGTTCTGTTACTTGGCGATTTTAATGCTCATCATTTCCTCTGGGGGGGGGTCTCACTGTGATTCCCGTGGCATTCAGTTAGAGGCTTTTCTTGCTACCCACCCCCTCCATGTTTTAAATACAGGTGCTCACACCCATTTTGATCCTCGGACTCATACTCTCTCTTGCATCGATCTCTGTCTGCTCTTCCTCCACCGCATTAGACTTCACCTGGTCTGTTCTCCCGGATTTACATGACAGCGATCATTTCCCAATCATTATTACTTCCCCTTCATATTCACCACCTCTTCGTAACCCACGCTGGCAATTTGATCAGGCAAATTGGAGCCTTTACTCACTTAACTGTTTTTAGTGAGGTTCCATCTTCGTCCTCCATTGATGAGCTTTTTTACACCTCTTCTCGCCCTCAGTTTTAACAGTAGCTTCTCATTCTATACCCCAAACCTCGGGCAGGCATTCTCAGAAATGCGTGCCTTGGTGGTCTCCTGCTTGTGCTCGTGCAGTACATTTGAAACGTGCTGCATGGGGCAGGTACCGGTATAATAGAACCATGGAGAGACTTGTTGATTTTAAGCAGAAGCGTGCGATCGCTCGCCGTGTCGTCCGTGACGCTAAACATACTTGCTGGCGAGATTGTCTCCACCATCACCTCTGCTTCCTTTATGAGTGCAGTCTGGAAAAAACTACGGAAACTGAGTGGTAAACATTCTCCTGACCCGGTTCCTGTTCTGCGGGTTGCTGGTGTTGATATAGCAAACCCTCTAGATGTTGCCATTGAAATTGGCAATCATCTGGTCCGTATTTCTCTGGGGCTCCATCTCTACCCCTCGTTTCTTTCCTCAAAGTCTGCCAGAGAGTTAGCACCCTTGGACTTTTCTTCTCTTAGAGAAGAACAGTATAATATGCCTTTTACACTTCAAGAACTGGAGGCAACACTCTCAGCTTGCCGATCATCGACAGCTGGGCCCGACGACATTCATATTCGTATGTTACAACATTTACATCAGTCAGCCCTTGCAGTCCTCTTATGCCTTTTCAATCTTATTTGGTCACAAGGAGTTCTTCCCCAGCTGTGGAAATCTGCCATTGTTCTCCCTTTCCACAACCCGGGTACTACGGGACATGAAGCCTCCCACTATCGTCCATCAGTCTTAACAGTGCAGTTTGCAAAGTGATGGAACATCTGGTAAATAGACATTTAATGTGGTATTTAGAGACACACAACAGTCTCTCCACTCATCAATATGGCTTTCGTAAGGGTCGTTCTACCATACACCCCTTACTACGTTTGGATACATATGTTCGTAATTTTTATTTTTTTTTATTTTCACACTGGCCGATTCCCACCAAGGCAGGGTGGCCCGAAAAAGAAAAACTTTCACCATCATTCACTCCATCACTGTCTTGCCAGAAGGGTGCTTTACACTACAGTTTTTAAACTGCAACATTAACACCCCCCCTCCAGAGTGCAGGCACTGTACTTCCCATCTCCAGGACTCAAGTCCGGCCTGCCGGTTTCCCTGAACCCCTTCATAAATGTTACTTTGCTCACACTCCAACAGCACGTCAAGTATTAAAAACCATTTGTCTCCATTCACTCCTATCAAACACGCTCACGCATGCCTGCTGGAAGTCCAAGCCCTTCGCACACAAAACCTCCTTTACCCCCTCCCTCCAACCTTTAGGAAAGGTTGGAGGGACCCCTACCCTGCCTTCCTTCCACTAGAGACTGATACACTCTTGAAGTCACTCTGTTTCACTCCATTCACTCTACATGTCCAAACCACCTCAACAACCCTTCCTCAGCCCTCTGGGCAACAGTTTTGGTAATCCCACACCTCCTCCTAACTTCCAAACTACGAATTCTCTGCATTATATTCGTACCACACATTGCCCTCAGACATGACATATCCACTGCCTCCAGCCTTCTCCTCGCTGCAACATTCATCACCCATGCTTCACACCCATGTAAGAGCATTGGTAAAACTATACTCTCATACATTCCCCTCCTTGCCTCCAAGGACAAAGTTCTTTGTCTCCACAGACTCCTAAGTGCACCACTCACCCTTTTCCCCTCATCAATTCTATGATTCACCTCATCTTTCATAGACCCATCCGCTGACATGTCCACTCCCAAATATCTGAATACATTCACCTCCTCCATACTCTCTCCCACCAAACTGATATCCAATCTTTCATCACCTAATCTTTTTGTTATCCTCATAACCTTACTCTTTCCTGTATTCACTTTTAATTTTCTTCTTTTGCACACCCTACCAAATTCATCCACCAATCTCTGCAAATTCTCTTCAGAATCTCCCAAGAGCACAGTGTCCAGCAAAGAGCAACTGTGACAACTCCTACTTTGTGTGATTCTTTATCTTTTAACTCCACGCCTCTTGTCAAGACCCTCGCATTTACTTCTCCTACAACCCCATCTATAAATATATTAAGCAACCACGGTGACATCACACATCCTCGTCTGAGGCCTACTTTTACAGGGAAATAATTTCCCTCTTTCCTACATACTCTAACTTGAGCCTCACTATCCTCGTAAAAACTCTTCACTGCTTTCAGTAACCTACCTCCTACACCATACACCTGCAACATCTGCCACATTGCCTCCCTATCCACCCTGTCATACGCCTTTTCCAAATTCATAAATGCCACAAAGACCTCTTTACCCTTATCTAAATACTGTTCACTCTTTACTGTTTACTGTTCACTGAAAGCAGTGAAGAGTTTTTACGAGGATAGTGAGGCTCAAGTTAGAGTATGTAGGAAAGAGGGAAATTTTTTCCCAGTAAAAGTAGGCCTTAGACAAGGATGTGTGATGTCACCGTGGTTGTTTAATATATTTATAGATGGGGTTGTAAGAGAATAAATGCGAGGGTCTTGGCAAGAGGCTGGAGTTAAAAGAATAAAGAATCACACACAAAGTGGGAGTTGTCACAGCTGCTCTTTGCTGATGACACTGTGCTCTTGGGAGATTCTGAAGAGAAGTTGCAGAGATTGGTGGATGAATTTGGTAGGGTGTGCAAAAGAAGAAAATTGAAGGTGAATACAGGAAAGAGTAAGGTTATGAGGATAACAAAAAGATTAGGTGATGAAAGATTGAATATCAGATTGGGGGGAGAGAGTATGGAGGAGGTGAATGTATTCAGATATTTGGGAGTGGACGTGTCAGCGGATGGGTCTATGAAAGATGAGGTGAATCATAGAATTGATGAGGGGAAAAGAGTGAGTGGTGAACTTAGGAGTCTGTGGAGACAAAGAACTTTGTCCTTGGAGGCAAAGAGGGGAATGTATGAGAGTATAGTTTTACCAACGCTCTTATATGGGTGTGAAGCATGGGTGATGAATGTTGCAGCGAGGAGAAGGCTGGAGGCAGTGGAGATGTCATGTCTGAGGGCAATGTGTGGTGTGAATATAATGCAGAGAATTCGTAGTTTGGAAGTTAGGAGGAGGTGCGGGATTACCAAAACTGTTGTCCAGAGGGCTGAGGAAGGGTTGTTGAGGTGGTTCAGACATGTAGAGAGAATGGAGCATAACAGAATGACTTCAAGAGTGTATCAGTCTGTAGTGGAAGGAAGGCGTGGTAGGGGTCGGCCTAGGAAAGGTTGGAGAGAGGGGGTAAAGGAGGTTTTGTGTGCGAGGGGCTTGGACTTCCAGCAGGCATGCGTGAGCGTGTTTGATAGGAGTGAATGGAGACAAATGGTTTTTAATACTTGACGTGCTGTTGGAGTGTGAGCAAAGTAACATTTATGAAGGGGTTCAGGGAAACCGGCAGGCCGGACTTGTCCTGGAGATGGGAAGTACAGTGCCTGCACTCTGAAGGAGGGGTGTTAATGTTGCAGTTTAAAAACTGTAGTGTAAAGCACCCTTCTGGCAAGACAGTGATGGAGTGAATGATGGTGAAAGTTTTTCTTTTTCGGGCCACCCTGCTTGGTGGGAATCTGCCAGTGTGATAAAAAAAAAAATAATTATATGTTTCACTGTAAACACCTGGTCCACACACCCCCTACCTTTCCTAAAGCCTCCTTGTTCATCTGCTATCCTATTCTCTGTCTTACTCTTAATTTTTTTTTTTTTTTTTTTTTTTTTTTTTTTTTATTATTATCACACCGGCCGATTCCCACCAAGGCAGGGTGGCCCGAAAAAGAAAAACTTTCACCATCATTCACTCCATCACTCTCTTGCCAGAAGGGTGCTTTACACTACAGTTTTTAAACTGCAACATTAACACCCCTCCTTCAGAGTGCAGGCACTGTACTTCCCATCTCCAGGACTCAAGTCCGGCCTGCCGGTTTCCCTGAACCCCTTCATAAATGTTACTTTGCTCACACTCCAACAGCACGTCAAGTATTAAAAACCATTTGTCTCCATTCACTCCTATCAAACACGCTCACGCATGCCTGCTGGAAGTCCAAGCCCCTCGCACACAAAACCTCCTTTACCCCCTCCCTCCAACCCTTCCTAGGCCGACCCCTACCCCGCCTTCCTTCCACTACAGACTGATACACTCTTGAAGTCATTCTGTTTCGCTCCATTCTCTCTACATGTCCGAACCACCTCAACAAACCCTTCCTCAGCCCTCTGGACAACAGTTTTGGTAATCCCGCACCTCCTCCTAACTTCCAAACTACGAATTCTCTGCATTATATTCACACCACACATTGCCCTCAGACATGACATCTCCACTGCCTCCAGCCTTCTCCTCGCTGCAACATTCATCACCCACGCTTCCCCACCCATATAAGAGCGTTGGTAAAACTATACTCCTCATACATTCCCCTCTTTGCCTCCAAGGACAAAGTTCTTTGTCTCCACAGACTCCTAAGTGCACCACTCACTCTTTTTCCCTCATCAATTCTATGATTCACCTCATCTTTCATAGACCCATCCGCTGACACGTCCACTCCCAAATATCTGAATACGTTCACCTCCTCCATACCCCTCTCCCTCCAATCTGATATTCAATCTTTCATCACCTAATCTTTTTGTTATCCTCATAACCTTACTCTTTCCTGTATTCACCTTTAATTTTCTTCTTTTGCACACCCAAACCAAATTCATCCACCAATCTCTGCAACTTCTCTTCAGAATCTCCCAAGAGCACAGCGTCATCAGCAAAGAGCAGCTGTGACAACTCCCACTTTGTGTGTGATTCTTTATCTTTTAACTCCACGCCTCTTGCCAAGACCCTCGCATTTACTTCTCTTACAACCCCATCTATAAATATATTAAACAACCACGGTGACATCACACATCCTTGTCTAAGGCCTAAATTTTACTGGGAAAAAATTTCCCTCTTTCCTACATACTCTAACTTGAGCCTCACTATCCTCGTAAAAACTCTTCACTGCTTTCAGTAACCTACCTCCTACACCATACACTTGCAACATCTGCCACATTGCCCCCCTATCCACCCTGTCATACGCCTTTTCCAAATCCATAAATTGCCACAAAGACCTCTTTAGCCTTATCTAAATACTGTTCACTTATATGTTTCACTGTAAACACCTGGTCCACACACCCCCTACCTTTCCTAAAGCCTCCTTGTTCATCTGCTATCCTATTCTCCGTCTTACTCTTAATTCTTTCAATTATAACTCTACCATACACTTTACCAGGTACACTCAACAGACTTATCCCCCTATAATTTTTGCACCTCTTTTATCCCCTTTGCCTTTATACAAAGGAACTATGCATGCTCTCTGCCAATCCCTAGGTACCTTACCCTCTTCCATACATTTATTAAATAATTGCACCAACCACTCCAAAACTATATCCCCACCTTCTTTTAACATTTCTATCTTTATCCCATCAATCCCGGCTGCCTTACCCCCTTTCATTTTACCTACTGCCTCACGAACTTCCCCCACACTCACAACTGGCTCTTCCTCACTCCTACAAGATGTTATTCCTCCTTGCCCTATACACGAAATCACAGCTTCCCTATCTTCATCAACATTTAACAATTCCTCAAAATATTCCTTCCATCTTCCCAATACCTCTAACTCTCCATTTAATAACTCTCCTCTCCTATTTTTAACTGACAAATCAATTTGTTCTCTAGGCTTTCTTAACTTGTTAATCTCACTCCAAAACTTTTTCTTATTTTCAACAAAATTTGTTGATAACATCTCACCCACTCTCTCATTTGCTCTCTTTTTACATTGCTTCACCACTCTCTTAACCTCTCTCTTTTTCTCCATATACTCTTCCCTCCTTGCATCACTTCTACTTTGTAAAAACTTCTCATATGCTAACTTTTTCTCCCTTACTACTCTCTTTACATCATCATTCCACCAATCGCTCCTCTTCCCTCCTGCACCCACTTTCCTGTAACCACAAACTTCTGCTGAACACTCTAACACTACATTTTTAAACCTACCCCATACCTCTTCGACCCCATTGCCTATGCTCTCATTAGCCCATCTATCTATCCTTACTCTTAATTCTTTCAATAATAACTCTACCATACACTTTACCAGGTATACTCAACAGACTTATCCCCCTATAATTTTTACACTCTCTTTTGTCCCCTTTGCCTTTATACAAAGGAACTATGCATGCTCTCTGCCAATCCCTAGGTACCTTACCCTCTTCCATACATTTATTAAATAATTGCACTAACCACTCCAAAACAAACTCAAGAAATCGTAATGACACGATTGCAAACAAACCATACCCCCAGCCGGGATTGAACCCGCGGTCATAGAGTCTCAAAACTCCAGCCCATCGCGTTAGCTACTAGACCAGCTAGCCACAATAGGATTCATCTAACTAGGTATATTTCTACACCATAGGAAGGTTAGCACAGGCACCTCTGTGACCACAAATGCAAGTTTTTACAGACGAATCTCCAGCTAGCGTGGCCGTGACGAACTCTAGCTCACGAACTCTGAGCTAGAGTTCGTCACGGCCACGCTAGCTGGAGATTCGTCTGTAAAAACTTGAATTTGTGGTCACAGAGGTGCCTGTGCTAACCTTCCTATGGTGTAGAAATATACCTAGTTGGATGAATCTTATTGTGGCTAGCTGGTCTAGTGGCTAACGCGACGGGCTGGAGTTTTGAGACTATGACCGCGGGTTCAATCCTGGCCGGGGTATGGTTTCACTCCAAAACTATATCCCCAACTGCTTTTAACATTTCTGTCTTTATCCCATCAATCCCAGCTGCCTTATCCCCTTTCATTTTACCTACTGCCTCATGAACTTCCCCCACACTCACAACTGGCTCTTCCTCACTCCTACAAGATGTTATTCCTCCTTGCCCTATACACAAAATCCCAGCTTCCCTATCTTCATCAACATTTAACAATTCCTCAAAATATTCCCTCCACCTTCCCAATACCTCTAACTCTCCATTTAATAACTCTCCTCTCCTATTTTTAACTGACAAATCCATTTGTTCTCTAGGCTTCCTTAACTTGTTAATCTCACTCCAAAAGTTTTTCTTATTTTCAACAAAATTTGTTGATAACATCTCACCCACTCTCTCATTTGCTCTCTTTTTACATTGCTTCACCACTCTCTTAACCTCTCTCGTTTTCTCCATATACTCTTCCCTCCTTGCATCACTTCTACTTTGTAAAAACTTCTCATATGCTAACTTTTTCTCCGATACTACTCTCTTTACAACATCATTCCACCAATCGCTCCTGTTCCCTCCCGCACCCACTTTCCTGTAACCACAAACTTCTGCTGAACACTCTAACACTACATTTTTAAACCTACCCCATACCTCTTCGACCCCATTGCCTATGCCCTCATTAGCCCATCTATCCTCCAATAGCTGTTTATATCTTACCCTAACTGCCTCCTCTTTTAGTTTATAAACCTTCACCTCTCTTCTCTGATGTTTCTATTCTCCTTGTATCCCATCTACCTTTTACTCTCAGTGTAGCTACAACTAGAAAGTGATCTGATATATCTGTGGCCCCTCTATAAACATGTACATCCTGAAGTCTACTCAACAGTCTTTTATGTACCAATACATAATCCAACAAACTACTGTCATTTCGCCCTACATCATGTCTTGTATACTTATTTCTCCTCTTTTTCTTAAAATATGTATTACCTATAACTAAACCCCTTTCTGTACAAAGTTCAATCAAAGGGCTCCCATTATCATTTACACCTGGCACCCCAAACTTACCTACCAAACCCTCTCTAAAAGTTTCTCCTACTTTAGCATTCAGGTCCCCTACCACAATTACTCTCTCACTTGGTTCAAAGGCTCCTATTCATTCACTTAACATCTCCCAAAATCTCTCTCTCTCTCCTCTACATTCCTCTCTTCTCCAGGTGCGTACACGCTTATTATGACCCACTTTTCGCATCCAACCTTTACTTTAATCCACATAATTCTTGAATTTACACATTCATATTCTCTTTTCTCCTTCCATAACGGATCCTTCAACATTACTGCTACCCCTTCCTTTGCTCTAACTCTCTCAGATACTCCAGATTTATCCCATTTATTTCTCCCCACCGAAACTCCCCTACCCCCTTCAGCTTTGTTTCGCTTAGGGCCAGGACATCCAACTTCTTTTCATTCATAACATCAGCAATCATCTGTTTCTTGTCATCCGCACTATATCCATGCACATTCAAGCATCCCAGTTTTATAAAGTTTTTCTTCTCTTTTTTAGTAAATGTCTACAGGAGAAGGGGTTACTAGCCCATTGCTCCCAGCATTTTTGTCGCCTCATACGACACGCATGGGTTACGGAGGAAAGATTCTTTTCCACTTCCCCATGGACAATAGAAGAAATAAAGAAGAACAAGAGCTATTTAGAAAAAGAAAAACCTAGATGTATGTATATACAGGAGGGCCCCACTTATACGGCAGGTTAGGTTCCAGGCTACCGCCGTAAAGCGGAAACCGCCGTAAAGTGGAACACCCTTTTTTTCCACTTACAAATGCATACAAACACTAGATAACAAGTTTACACTAACATATATTATGTTAGCAATAGAACCAGGCATCAAAAAACAATAAAAAGTACAATACACACATAGTGCACTCATTACTTACCTTAAAATATTTATAGTCTTAATCTAGGGTGAGACAAGTAGTATTTATTGTAAGAAATCAAGTGTGGTATGTATGGTAGTCAGCCAGGCTACCATACCAGGCCAACCCACCCACACATACTATTCTATGATATTTAAGCATCCCAGAGCGATAAAATGTATATACAGTTCACTCATTACTTACCTTAAAATATAGGGTGTGAGATGAGTAGTATTTATTGTAAAAAATCAAGTGTGGTATGTATGGTAGTCAGCCAGGCTACCATACCAGAGAGAAAGAATGAGTGCATGAGAGAGTACAGGCGCAGAGTTATGTAAACAAACCAGGCGAAGGTAAGTTTTGTAAACAGTGTACACGTCTGGTTTGTGTACGAGTTACATTGTGTACAGGTTGTCTCTACATTGATACGGTAGAATAAATAAAGAAGAACACTCCCATTCTCATGTAACATCAT
This sequence comes from Cherax quadricarinatus, assembly GCF_026875155.1. NCBI lineage: Eukaryota > Metazoa > Arthropoda > Malacostraca > Decapoda > Parastacidae > Cherax > Cherax quadricarinatus. Next base: position 19,173,333 of record NC_069483.1, on the reverse strand, counting down.
TTGAGAAGAAATGCTGCTCTGAGTGAAGCAATGGAAGTAAGTCACTCTGACTTTTTTGGGTTATCCTAGGTTCTCTACACATATGTTGTTATGTATTTATGTTATGTATCGTGTTTATTATATAATTTTGAAAAAATTATCACGGATGGATTAATGAAAATGTGTATATTAACGTAATATACAACATTTAATGATACACCGAGCTCAGACAGCGTAAACAAACAAACTGAACAGGTTGTGGACGATCACTCGGTCAGGCGAAATAGACAGTATTAATACGTGTCCAGTTTTAGTTCATTCATGTACATTTGTAAGAGTTTGTGAAACTTTTACCTTATAATATTTTTATTATTATTATAATAATTAAATCACGAAACAAATACTCTTACACTGTGTACAAGTTAGTACAGAATTATAGCTATAAAGTGAAGGCATACGAAAGGAATATTTTTTCTACAGTTATCCCTAGTAACAGGTGACGGGCTAGAGAAAACGTAATTCTTCCGACACTTCTACAAACCGTTTGGTAAACATCTCATATATATTTGTATAAATTTTTTATACTGTGGGTGCATGTATCATGTTTGTGTGTTACATAATGTGTTTTCTTATAATTTTGAAAAAAATATCATAGATTAAGGGAAATGTCTATATTAACGTAATATGCGACATTAATGCGCCCAAGAGATTATTATTATTATTATTATTATTATTATTGCATCAAGAGTAGAGAGACTTAGTGATTTTAATGTGTACCTACATGCCAGCACAGTGTGTAAGTTTATTTAGGTACAGGTGTACACAAGTTTAATTATCAAGTACAATACATATAAAATATACAATAACTTTAAAACACTTGAAATTTTGGAAAGTTTCCAGACATAATAAGGAGATGTGCTCAGGGAGAATGTAAACAAACTCGGTGGGCAGCTGTGACCGTATTAGAAAGACAGGTGGGGGGAGCCGTATAGCAAGTTTTGGTCATAATTTGAAATGTCCGTATTAGCGGAACGCCATAAAGCGAACCGCCGTAAAGCGGGGCCCTGCTGTATATATGCATGTGCATGTCTGTGAAGTGTGACCAAAGTGTAAGTAGGAGTAGCAAGATATCCCTGTTATCTAGCGTGTTTATGAGACAGAAAAAGAAACCAGCAATCCTACCATCATGCAAAACAGTTACAGGTTTCTGTTTCACAGTCATCTGGCAGGACAGTAGTACTTCCCTGGGTGGTTGCTGTCTACCAACCTACTACCAATATGTTCGTAATGCCTTTGCGAATAACCACTCGGTTATTGCCATATTTTTTGACCTTGAGAAGGCATATGACACAACTTGGAGGTATAATATTTTGGCCCAAGCCCACTCCTTAGGCCTCCGAGGCAATCTACCATCTTTCCTTAAGAACTTTTTAACTGACAGACATTTCCGTGTTCAAGTCAATACTAATGTGCTCTCCCCGGACTTTGTCCAAGCTGAAGGTGTCCCTCAGGGATGTGTTCTGAACACAACACTTTTTCTCCTTGCTATAAATGATTTGGCCTCTGTTCTTCCATCCAATATTTGGTCATCACTCTGTGTAGATGACTTTGCCATTGCTTGTGCAGGCGCTGTCTGTCACCTCATTACAGTTTCTCTCCAGCATGTGGTCGAGCGTGTTTCCAATTGGGCCACCATGCATGGGTTTAAATTTTCCAGTACCAAAACTCACCAAATTGCTTTCACTAGACACTCTGTCATCTCTGATCATCCTTTGTACCTCTATGGCACCCATATCCCTGAACGTGATAGTCAGGTTTCTAGCCTTCTCTTTGACTGTAGGTTATCCTGGAAACCTCACATCACCTCTCTGAAGGCAACTTGTCACAGCCGGCTGAACCTTCTTAAAACCCTTGCTCATCTTTCATGGGGAGCTGATCGTTGAACTCTCCTTCGCCTACATTCAGCCCTCATTTTATCAAAACTTGATTATGGTGACCAGATCTATTCAGCGGCCTCTCCTGCTACTCTCTCTAGCCTTAACCCCATCCATCGCCAAGGATTACGTTTTTGCCTTGGTGCTTTTCGCTCCTCCCCTGTTGAGAGCCTCTATGCAGAAGCGAATGTTCCATCCTTGTCTGATCGCCGTGATGCCCATTGCCTTCGCTACTAAATGCGCTCTCACGATCTCCGCAATCCTTCAATTTATAAAATGGTCACTGATATTAGTAGACATTCTTTATTTGTTCGCCGCCCGTTTGCTCCATCCCTTCTCTCTTCGCCTACATTCGCTCTTGTCTTCCCTTCAGTTACCGCCTTTATATGTTCATGTTGCATCTCACTTTTCCCTACCCCCCTGGGAAGTTCCAGCTGTTCGGGTCTGTTCTTTCTCACTCCCTTACTCGAAAGCCCAACTGCCTACAGTGGCTTCCCGCTCTCTTTTTCTTGACCACTTCCACTCTCATTCTCATGCCATCGCCGTGTACACAGATGGCTCTAAATCTTCTGACAGCGTCGGATTCGCAGCAGTGTTTCTGGACAGCATCGTGCGAGGGCATTTACTCTCTTTGGCTAGCATTTTTACTGCTGAATTGTATGCCATTCTTGCAGCACTTATTTGTATTGCATCTATGCCTGTGTCATCATTTGTGGTTGTCTCAGACTCCCTTAGTGCTCTACAGGTTATACGGAAATTTGATACACCTCACCCCCTAGTTCTCTGTATCCAACTTTGGCTACGCCGTATCTCTACCAGGCGTAAAGATATTATTTTTTGTTGGGTCCCTGGTCATGTTGACGTACAGGGCAATGAACAGGCAGACACTGCTGCGCGGTCTGCAGTATATGACCTACCAATTTCATATAGAGGTGCTCCATTTCTGGACTATTTTGCTGTAATAGCTACCCACCTTCACACCCGTTGGCAACAACATTGATCTGCTTTGCTCACTAACAAACTTTGTTCTATTAAATCGAGTATAGGTTACTGGCCATCTTCTTGTCACCAGTGTCGAGGTTGGGAGACTACTCTCTTCCGCCTTCGCATTGGCCATACTCATCTTACTCATGGATATCTCATGGAGAGGTGCCCTGCTCCTCTCTGTGAGAATTGTCAGGTTCCATTATCGGTCAGCCACATTCTGTTAGACTGCCCACTTTATCAACGAGCACGCAGAATTTACCTCCAACGTCGTCTTCGCTCAGCTGCTCTCTCTTTACCTTCCCTTCTTGCTGATGGACCAACCTTTCATCCAAACTCTCTCATTGACTTTTTGACAACAACTGACTTACTCCACAAACTCTGATACCTTCAGCCTTTTCTACCTCAATCTCTTGCTACCCTCTACCCCCGCACTGTCCCCTGCCCCGCTGTTTTCTGTAACCTACTGATCATCCCTCCCCCCTTCTACTGCCCAATGCCCTCGCTTCCTTCCCTACCCTGCAGTGCTGTATAGCCCTTGTGGCTTAGCGCTTGTTTTTGATTATAATAATAATAATAATAATAATAATAGAGTTTTCAGGCAGGGAGTTCCAGATTTTAGGTCCTTATGTGTAGATTGAATTTTTGTAGAGGTTTACCCAGACACAGGGAATATCATAGAGATTTTTGTGTCTGGTATTGTGTCTATTGGTCCTGTTGCAACTGTCAAGAAAGCGTTTTAGTTCAGGGTTAATATTAGAATTTTAGGTGCGAATGTCCTGTATGGCGAGTAGGTTTAGATCTTTGAAGAGTGGGGATGTGTGTTGTCTTGCATTGGATTGCATGATAATTCTTACTGCGGCTTTAGGTGAGTTGCTGCTGTTGACCCCCAGGCACAAATAGCATAGGTGAGGTAGGGATAGATGAGTGAATAGTATAGTGTGAGTAGGGCTGATTGTGGTACATAGTAACATATCTTGGAGAGGATCCCAGCTGTTTTGGATACTTTTTTTGTTATTTGTTGGATATGGGTGTTGAATTTCAGGTTGCTGTCAAGGTGCAGGCCCAGGAATTTATATTATGTTCAGCTGGGCAACACCTGTTCTGTTCCCAAACAGAATGTAGGTTTTTGTCAATATTAAGTGTAATTTTATTAGCAGTCATACAGGTCAATATTTTTACTAGTTCTTTGTTAGCAATAGTGTTGAGTGAGTTAAGATTAGGGTGGGAAATGACATAAGTCATATAGTCAGAAAAGACATTAGGTTTAAGGTGTTATGATATTCATGTATTAGGAAGATCATTGATCTATAAGAAGAAGAGCAGGGGACCAAGGACACTTCCCTGTGGTACTCCAGTGTCCAGCAGTCTTATTGATGAGGTTGTGTCCTTAGTAGAGACATACTGCTGCCTGTTAGTAAGGTAGGATTTGAAATATGTAAATGCATGGCCCCTTATGCCATAATTATCAAGTTTGTGGAGTAGAATGCTGTGGTCTACTGTATCTATTACAACCCAGGATTCCAAATGGCCTGTTATCCCGGGTGTAATGGGAGCAAAATAAACACAGCAGAAAAAGTTTAGACTTATATTATCCTTCACCAATTTAGAACAGCAATATGTACACTATGTACAGTGATAAGTATAGTGCACTCCACGGTAAGCAAGGCAGAAATAGAAGCCACAAGATAGCAGACCGTGCTTCAACCAGCTCTAGAACGGGAATGACAAGGGCAGACAGGAGAGTGGTACCCACATAACCTCTGCGATTGCCAAAACCATCTTCTTATTGGCTAGAACCTGGTCACTAGTTGAACGACGGGGCCCCATCATCAACTCTAGCAACCTGGTTCGCTGGTTGGGGGAGATAGCCTGCAAATGAGGGTGTGTACATGCGCCGAATGAAGGTTACGTACTCTTTGCATGCCACCCCCACCCCGAGAAGGCTCAGGATTAGGCTGCCACCTCCCAGTGGTAACCGTGCCGCCATGGCACAAAATAATGGGACCGCCTTTCCTCTCCACCATCCAACTCTTAGATAGAGCTCAGCTTTTCTCATGACAAAAAGCCAAACCCTAAACTCAAAGTGAGACAGCAGTCAGTCAGGCTAGCATAGGTCCAAGATACAGGCGGCCGGTAGCCCGCATCCCCTCACTAAAAAAAAAAACCCACACCAGGGGATAAAAAAAAAAAAAGTGTGAAAAGGGGTTACCACAAATAATATTACATCCTAACCTAAATAAATAAAAATATTAGACTCTAGATAAAGAGTCTGCCAACATATTTTCTTTGCCGGCAATATATTTAATGGAAATATTATAGGGGTGCAGCCTTAGCGTCCAGCGCATAAGCCTTGTGTTGTGGTTCTTCATGGCTTGGAGATATACTAGAGGATTGTGATCACTGTAGACTGTGACCACCTGCGATGTCTGGCCCACATAAACATCGAAATGCTCCAAAGCCAGTACCAGCACGAGGGCTTCTTTTTCAATGGTAGAGTAAGCCCTCTGATGTGGCTGGAACTTGGCTGAAAAGAAGGCTACAGGCTGCAACTCCTTGTTCCCGATTTGTAATAGTACTGCCCCAACCCCAGACTCATAAGCATCATCCTGTAATGAAAAAGGTTTGGAGAAGTCTGGAGACAAAAGAATGGGTGCAGTACACAATAATCTTTTTGCTTTATTAAAAGCAGTGTTACAGTCTGAGGTCCAATTAAAGGGAACTTTGTGACTGGTAAGAGAGGTAAGAGGGGCTACAATATCTGAGAAATTCTTACAGAATCTTCTGTAAAATCCTATCATGCCTAGGAAACGTTGAAAAGATTTCCTATCATGAGGAACTGGATAATCTTTAATAGCAAGAACTTTAGCAAGTTTAGGTGCAACTTTACCACTACCTACTTCATGGCCTAGAAAAGTGATAGTGGCCTGGCCAAAGGAAGATTCAGATAAATTAACTGTTAAATGGGAACTCTTAAAGGTCTCAAAAAGAGCCTTAAGTCTAAGTAGGTGTTGATCCCAAGTATCAGACACCACAACAATATCATCTAGGTACGCTGCCGTGCCTTCAAGTCCTTTAATAGCCTGATGGATAAGTTTCTGGAATGAAGAGGGGGAATTTTTCATTCCGAAGGGGGTAACTGTGTATTGATAATGACCTCCTGGAATTACGAAGGCAGAGATTTCCGTCGCCTTATCCGTTAAAAGTACCTGATAGTAACCTTTAAGGAGATCTAACTTGGACACAAAAGTAGCCTTACCCACAAAGTCAATTACGTCATCCAGACGAGGAAGAGGGTAAACATCTGTAATTGTGACCTCATTCACCTTACGGTAGTCTGTACACATACGAAACCCTCCATCAGCCTTCTTAACAAGGATGCACGGTGAAGCCCATGGACTAGATGACTCCTCCACTAAACCATGCTTTAACAAAAATTCTACTTCCTGCTGAAGTAGCCTTTGCTTTTCAGGATTAGCTCTGTAGGGGGAGAGTTTAATTGGGTTAGAGTTTCCCACATCTACATCATGATAACCTAACGTACATTTTTTTGGCACATCCGAAAAAATATTAGGATATGACTGTAGAAGCTCCGTTAAATTTGTTGCTTGCATTTCAGAGAGTCCCTCCATTAAAGGGCTAGGATCCTTGAGGAGGACAGAATTTGAAAGTTTAATATTAATTTCAGAGATAGAGTGCAAAGAATCAGAGACGTCCTCAGAGGTAGAGGACAGAGTCATTACTGGGACTTTATCTGGTGTATGGAAATATTTTAATTGATTAATGTGGTAAGTTTTAGTTTTTGAGGTCTTATCAATGGGAGCTACCACATAATTTACATCAGATAATCTACTTACAATCTGCATAGGTCCCGTAAATCTAGCTTTCAAGGTGTGGCCAGGTATAGGTTCCTGCACCAACACCTTGTCTCCTGGATGGAAGGAGCGGAATTTTGCACTTCTGTCATACCTCTGTTTCATCTTACTTTGAGCTGTCTTTAGGTTAGCCTTGGCTAACTGACGTGCCACCTGCAACCTTGAAGATGGGTTGTAGAGTGTTGAGCTAACGTCTTCTCCCATCCATCCTTCTTTGAGCACCCGAAGAGGACCTCGTACATTGTGCCCAAAGATCAGCTCAAACGGACTATACCCTGTAGACTCTTACACCGTCTCTCGTACTGAGAACAGCAACGAAGGTAGTGATTCATCCCAGTCTGTAGGAAAGTGCATGCAAAAAGTTCTCGTCATGGTTTTTAATGTCTGATGGAATCTTTCCAAGGTGCCTTGGAACTGAGGATGATAGGCAGTGGATAAGTTGTGGATTATCCCTAACCTAGTTAATACTTCCCTAAATGCTTTGGCAGTAAAGTTAGTACCTTGATCACTTTGAATAGTTTTAGGAATGCCAAAACAAGAAATGAATTTGGTTAAAGCTTTGAGAATAGCTTTAGTATTAATACTACGCATGGGAATTGCTTCAGGATATCTTGTTACTTTATCCATAATCATAAATAAATATTGATTTCCAGACTTTGACCTAGGTAGTGGACCTACACAATCTATAATTAAATCTGCAAAAGGTTCTCCATCAGCAGGTATAGGTTGGAGAGGTGCGGGTTTAATGGAATGTCCAGGTTTCCCTACTTGCTGACATTCTCGGCAACACCTAGTATGATTCTTCACATCTTTCTTTAATTTTGGCCAATAAAATTCTTTTGTGATTCTATACAAGGTTTTTGTAATTCCTAAGTGACCTCCTAATGAAGTATTATGAGCTATATTTAATATTTGAGGTCTATACTTGGTTGGAACCACTAACCTGTCATACAATTGCCGGCCCTCTATCTCCTTACCAGTCTCAGTGCAGATCAAATAATCGTTTTTAACTTCATACTTGACCGGATGACCCAAAGAGGATTTACCCATGGCTGCCTGAAAAGCGAATTTTAAAGAAGGGTTCTTTCGTTGTTCCTCCCGGAAGGACAGTCCCTCGGGCATGGAAACAGACATATCTGGCAATCCTGCAACCTGGGAATAGGAAGGCTTGATCAGGGTCTGTTCACTTGATTTATGAGGCTCCGGCCGGTGTGCCTCATAAAACAACGTGGCTATTCCAAGATCGGAGTAGTCCAAGGATAGGTCAACATTCTCTCCAGACAACCCTTGGGATGTTGCCCGAGTTATGGCCAACACCGGAGAAGAATTACTCATTATAGGTTCAGGACACGCACTAACAGTAGTAATGTTATTACTCAGTAATAACATGGCATCTTTCATGGGGAATCCTTTTGAGACACCTACAGTCAAGTACCCAGTGTAATATTTGCACTGTACATAAATTTTATGCAAAGGGACAGAATATATAGCTCCTCCAAATGCTTCTAATAAAACTTTGACACTGTATAGAATCAGCCCAAGCCATAAGCCTGTCACCTCTGGTTTGTATTAACTGTATGTTGGGACGCCATACGTTATCATCGCCAAGCTCTCAGTAGTATCAGTTACCAGTAACCAGTTACCAGTGTCAGTAGTAATGACTCGCTACTAACCGTCTGTGTGAATCACTTGTTATTTACTGACGTTACTGCCGACCCTAGCATGTTTTGAATACCGCTCACCTGCTAGGCATCATTCGTAAGCAGTTGAAGGATGCAGGTCAGGCTTGATGCTTCCCATATAGTCCGTCGAACATAGGTACTTACCGCCTACACGAGTGTTATTACCCAATCCATGTTTCGGAACCCACAGGACAAATATTTTTTTTTAAGTGATGTGTAAAGCAGGTCTAACATTTTTACAATTGCATTATTTGTGCTTTTGCTTTTCCTGAATCCAAATTAGCAGGGGTTGAGGATGCTTTGCATTGTTATAAAGGAATATAATATCTTGTGCACAAGTTTCTCGAAGATTTTGGATACCAACAGTAAGTTTGAAAGTGGCCTGTAGTTTACATCTGTGGGGTCACCACATTTGTGTATTGGTGTGACCCTTGCTATCTTGAGTAGTGTCCGGAAAGTGCTGGTTTCTAGTGATTTGTTAGAGTAATGAAATAGCAGGTGAGAGAACATGAGCCGTTCGTTTGTACAGTAATGGATGAACTTGAGCCAGATTTCCTGATTTATTTTTAAGAGATTTAATAATTGTAGCGACCTCAGTGGGCTCGGTTGGTGCAAGATAGGAGGAGGTTGGGAAATTCTCATCTAAGTAATTGCTGCCTCAGGCGTTAGTACCTGGGATTTTGCTGGCGAGATTTGGTTCTATGGTTGAGAAAAAATCCTTTATCTTGTTAACTGTATCAATAGGCTGTAGTTGGGCTTCATTCGGCTTAAGACAATATCCCTAGTACGTATTTTTTCAGTTTGTGGGTGCCTAGAATCTGAGAGAGTGTTTTCCAGGTCTTTTTTATATCCCTTCTTGTTTTGGTGAATCTATTGGAGTAGTACAATTGCTTAGCCTTTCTTATTAGGTTGGTGAGAACTGATGCATAATGTTTAACAATAACTTTGTTTATTAACCCTTTGAGGGTCCGTGCCGTAGATCTATGGCTTTACGTTGAGGGTCCAAACTGTAGATCTATGTCATGAGCTCAGCTCACTCTGATAAGTGGTAAATTTTGGCCTAGATATGAGAGAATACATATATGTGGTATGTGTGCACCACATAAAACAAATCCTGCAGCACATAGTGCATAATGAGAGAAAAAAACAGAGACCGTAATTTTCGATTAAAACAGCAACTTTGCAGTGTTTTTTCATGTGTGTTTTTATAGTTGTATTTGCAATTTCTTGGTCTCATTTGATAGAGTGGAAAATATATTCCAGAAATAGGGATGATTTTGATTGGTTTTAGTACTGGAAATGGCTTGAAACTGAGCTCAAAGTAGCGGAAATGTTAAATTTTTGCCGATGTTCAAGAGTAAACAAATGACCTCACATCTAATACTCGCCAGCTGGTGGGTCTAATATGCATTCACAAATGTGGTGATATTATTTATACAATTATTACAATATTGCATAACAGTAAATCTTCTATGTTTTTGGTTTGAATAAAAATTCATTATGTGAATAAAAAATCAAAATGGAATTCATTAGTAAAGCCAGAAAACGTAACTAATGAACAGAGGAAATGTTAGTTTAGTGCCAGGAAATGCCTACATTGTTTATTCTGGACCCTATTTTGAAATTGGAGAATTTTGAACTTTGCATTAAATTGGCCAAATTACCAATTTCCGATCACTTTATTTTGTAGTTGAACAGTTGACTTGGTGAATTCTTGTGCTCAATTGATAGAATAGAAGTAATACTAGCGAAATAGCTAAGAATTTGGTCGACTGGAATAATGTACTGTAATTGGTCTAAAATGGGAGTCAAAGTTGGCAAAATTGCCAATGTGTAAATATCGCTGACACATCAAAATTCGCGAGAGCATAATTTTGTCAATTTTCCATCAAATTTCGTAAGAAAAAATAACAAAATTATTTTTTGAAAATTCTTGGACACTGGTGCACACTTTGAAATTTGGCCTCTGGACCCTGAAAGGGTTAAGCCCTGTCTATATTGCTTTCCATATTGATGTTTCTTATCAGTGGATCCTAGTATGCTGTTAGTTAGCCATGGGTAATCTAGTCGTTTATTTGTAATCTGTTTCGTTTTTGTGGGACAATGTTATATAGTCTAAGTAGTTTAAGAAATACTGTATGTCTATCCAATCACTGATTGTAGGTGAATGGTTCAGAGAACCAACACGTTGATAAATTAGACACATGTGCAACTCTTTGGTATCTTTATTGATACCCAAGAGTTGCACATGTGTCTAATTTATCATCCAATCATTGATACTATTAGCTTTGGAGAATTCTGTAGGCCAGTCAGTCGTACCTAGCTCTGTTGTGAAGTTACTTATTGAAGCCTCGTCATGGAGTCTAAAAGAGACCTTGTTGTATTCCAGTGGTTGTTTACCAGTGTTTGTTAAGAGGAAGGTGGGGTAGTGGTCAGTAGTGCTGTCTGTGATTATCCTTGATTTAAGGGGAGCTAGTATATTAGTCCATATATGGTCAATTATGGGTGCACTTGTCTTGGTTAGCCTGGTTGGTTTTGTTATAGTTGGTACTAGTAGTGTGTTGTTCATATTGTTGATGAAATCAGTTATTGGCCAAGGTTAATGTTGAAGTCTCTGGCTACAAGAAGGTGGTGCTTGTTCATTTGGTTGTTTGTGATTAGTGTCTTTAATTTATTGCTAAAATTTGGGAGTTTGTATGAGGCATCCGGTAAATGGCACCGATTGTTATGGGGCTCTTAAGGTTTTTTTACAGTAAAATTTACAAAAATGTCTTCTCCAGATTCATCACTATAGCAAGTGGTGTTACAACATGATAGTTCATTAGATTAATAGACGGCAATACCACCCCCAACTTGGTAGGGTCTGCAGTTGTCGATTGCTGTGTATCCTGGTAATGAGTTTATATTATTGTATCCTGTTTAAGCCAGGTTTCAGTGAGAATAATACAGGAGAAGGTTGTCTTTAGGGACTTGAGGAGTGCGAGGGAGGTCATAGTGTTTACTTAGGGACCTAATATTGTAACTGAGAATTGTAATATTTCTGGCATTACTTAGGACAGTGCTGGCTTGTGATGCTGTATAATAGAGGCAGTTACTTTCCATTAAATTTTGATTGGGAGTTAGACTATATGGAATTAGATCTGGGTCTACGTGATCATTCAGCATTAGGAACAGCATAGGAATGGAGCTCCATTAAGTGACTAGAGGCTGTATATGATATTTAAAACAGCCCAGAGATATAAATATACATACAATACACCCATTATTTACCTTAAAATATGTGTAGTCTCCAGGTAAACTCCAGTCTTAATGTAGTATGATAGTTGAGTAGCATTTATTTGTAGGAAATCAGGTGTAGGTAGCCAGTAGATGTAGGTATGTAGTACGCCTGGGCTATGTAGCTACACCTACCTACATAGCTATGTGATACTTAATGCGGCCCAGAGCCATTTTATTACCATCGACATATCTTGTTCACCGAGTTAAATCATTTCTAACAACTACCTTTAGATGCCATCACAAACAAAGGGAGAAGTAATGTTTACAAGAGAGGGATTTTAAAGGGTTTGGGGCTGACCCTGACCGTATGCCAGTTGCAGAATCTATTGTGGCATGAGGAATTCCATGGGGTTGGATGAGAGTTTGGAGTATGTGGAAGAGTTGGTAGAGGACCACGATGAAGAGCTAACCACTACAGAGCTGCAAGAGCTTCATCTGCAACAGGCCACAGCTTAAGAAACTGCTTCAGAGGAGGAGGAAGAGAGATGGAGGAGGTTGCCTTCTTCAAAGATTAAGGACATGTGGACAAAGGTGCAAACATTTATGGATGAACATCACCCTGACACAGCAGTAACAATGTTACTGGGTTTGTGTCAACCATCTATATTGTTTTAATGTCACCTTTGCACCATTTGTAACATTTTTACTATATTTTTAAATGTTTATACAGTGGTGTACTGTATAATGTAATAAACAGAATGGAGGAAATCAGTTCTAATATACATTATTTAGGTATGTATACTGGTCAGAGAGCCCATCATAAGTCCGAGTCATCGGTAATGAGTACGTCAGTAAGTGAGGAGAGGTTGTAATATAGTGCTGTATGATCCTTGTGGGTTTAGCACTTAGCTTGATAATAATTTCCCTAACTTTGCAGTCACCATTATCCTAGGGTAAGGCCACAATGGCACAGTCAATTTTGTGTTTGCTCAACATTTGATATTACAGTTAATAATGGCTGTAGCTGCCTGTTAGATATATTAACAAAGTACTACAGTGGAACCTCGGTTTTCGTAATTAATCCGTTCTAAAAAGTCTGACGAAAGCCAAATTGTACGAAAACTGAAGCAATATTTCCCATGAAAAATCATATAAATCCAATTAATCCGATCCAGACACTCAAAAATATAAACAAAAAAATACATTATAGAGAATAACTACAGTTTTACATACAGAAAACAATGAGAAATAAATATGACTAATGAAATAGATAAATGAACATTTAACATCACTATTACCTTTATTTGATGACTCTTGTTGGCGTATGAAAGACGGCGAGGAGGGGAGAGGGAGGTGGAGAGGTTATTGTTTGGAAGGGGAATCCCATTCCATTAAGGACTTCAGGTATCAAGGCCCTATCTGGGGTTACTTACATTCTTTGTCTTTTACTGGCACCAGGATTAGCTTCGGAGTCACTGTACCCCTGTTGCACAGAAAATTTGTCCAGAGAGGTTTATTTCTGGCATCTCTTTGAGATTTGCCTAAAATGGGACAAGGCATTGTCGTTGAACATGTTGCAGACATGACTAGGGTGATGTTTCTCCACAAAACTTTGCAACTCATTCCACTTTGTCCTTAATTACTGAAGAAGGCACATTCTTCCCTCTTTCTTCCTCCTCCTTTGAAGCAATTTCCTCAGCTGCAGTCTGTTGCTGTTCCAGTCGAAGGTGTTGCAGCTCTTCAGTGGTTAGCTTTTCCCTGTGGTCATCCACCAACTCTTCCACATCCTGGCCACTCACATCCAACCCCATGGACTTCCCCATAGACACAATATGCTATCATGTTTCTCGCCTTCTTTATCAAAGGGCTGGCACTTGGAACTTTCTTTGGCCCCGTGGTGGCTTATTTAGCAGTCGCACTCAATAAACGGGCACAAAAAACAATGGATTATTACGAAATGTTTCGGATAAACACATGGGGTGATGCTCGCTCAGTGAGAAACAAAGGCAGACTGAGTCACAAATGCATGGGATGCTTTGTGTGGGCGCTTGAGTGGCTGAGTCATGTGGACACATTTGGTACGGACTATTTTCAACTCTACGAAAACCAAGTGGGTGTACGAAAACTGGGACAAAATTTTGATGAAAAAAGTCGTCGAAAACTGAATCCTACGAAAACTGGGGCATACGAAGACTGAGGTTCCACCGTATTTTGGACATACCTGGAGTATACTTGGAGAGGGTTTTGGGGATCAGTGCCCCCCACAGCCCAGTTTGTGACCTATTTACTATTACTCATTGTGTTCTATTTGTTAGGAAGTTATAGATCCATCTACCAACTTTTCCTGTTATTCATATATCATGCATTTTGTATGCTATTACACCGTAATCACATTTATCGAAGGCTTTTGCAAAGTCTGTGTTTACTACATCTGCATCTTGTTTTTCTTTCAGAGCATCCAAACCATGTCATAGTGGTCTAGTAGTTGGGACAGGCAGGAGCAGTCTGCTCTGAACCCATGTTGCCATGAGTTGTGTAACAGATGAGTATCTAGGTGGATGGCAATCATGCTTCTTAGAACCCTTTCAAAGATTTTTGTGATATGGAACGTTAGTGCTGTCGGTCTGTAATTATTTACTATTGCTTTACTGCCACCTTTGTGGAGTGGGACTATGTTGTTTTTAGTGACTGTGGGATGACCCCTGTGTCCACGCTCCCTTTCCATAGAATAATGAAGGCATGTGAAAGAGGCTTCTTGCAGTTCTTGATGAATATGGAGTTCCACAAGACTGGGTCTGGGGTTGAGTGCATGGGCATGTATGTCATTTATTGCTTTTTTGAAGTCTTGTGGTGTTACGATAATATCAGAGAGCTTTGGATTGATCAAATTTTGAGTCTCGGCCATAAAAAATTCATTTACATTTTCGACTCTTAATCCAGTTAATGGCTTGCTAAACACTAAGTTGTACTGGGACTTTAGTATCTCACTCATTTCTTTGCTGTCATCTGTGTCGTCCCATTATGTCTAAGCAGGGATCCAATACGTTGTTTTTGCCTTAGATTTGGCATAAACAAACATTTTTTTTTTTTCAATTTCATTGATGGCTTTAAGTTCTTCCTGAGTTTCTTGTCTCCTGTATGAATAGCAAATATTGAACTTAAGTTCGATATTTGCTATTTCTTTGACCAGTGCGTGCCTTCATATTTCAGATATACTGGCCCCTTTCAGCAGCTCTGTGATTATTTGTCTTCACCTGTATAGGGAACATTCTCTCATTTACATTTTCACTTCCTTTTTTTAAAGGAATGTGCCTTGAGCATATCTCAGGTGCCACAAGAGTTAATTCTTTCTAGGCAAAGGTTTGGATTTGTATCATTTAGGATATCTTCCCAACTTGTTTCATTTAGGCCATTGTTGACTTGATCTCACTATGTTTTTGTTATTAAGGTTGAACTAGGTGAAGGCACCTTCATAACTGGTAACCCTTTGCTGGTCAAGAGCCCTGTGGATGTATGTCTGTACTTCATATTACGTATATTGTGATCTGAGTGTATTATCTTTGATACTGTTATATTTTGTATTAGATCATCATTGTTGGTGAAGATGAGGTCCAGTGTATTTTCCAGTCTTCTTGGCTCTATTATTTGCTGTTTTAAGGTAAATTTGTTGCAGAGATTTAATAGCTTGTATGTGTGAATGTTCCTCTGAGTTGCTTCCTGGGGCTATCTCTGCTGAAACATTATTTGCTACATTCCTCCATTTTAGGCATTTTAAGTTGAAATCACCCATCAGCAAAATGTCTGAGGCAGGAGTTGGGAGATTTTCCAGACAGTGGTCAATTTTATGAAGATGTCCTGGAATTGTTGGGAAGTAGCATTTTGAGGTTTGTATTCAACCACAATGACAAGCTTTTAGTTTTTGATCTTAACTGCCAAAACTTCAACTACATCATTTGGGGTGTATAGTAGTGCGAGCAAATGAGCAACTCTGTGACATACAGGCCAACCACCCGGCCCCCCCTTGTTGCTTGTTTATTCTGTCGCATCTGAATAGGCTATAACCTGGGATCCCTATTTCGTTGTCGAAGTGATCCTTTATGTGGGTCTCAGTAAAAGCTGCAGTGTTTGACTTTATGAGCAGTCCATTGATGAAAGGTATTTTGTTGTTTGTTGATGGCTTTAGACCCTGTATGTTGGCAGAGATAAATGTTGTCATATTAATGGTATATAGGGAAGCTTTGTTTGCTGGCACTAATATCTGTTGTTCTGAGGTGGAGGCCAGTGACAGTACCTCTACTCCAGAAGTGTTTTGAGCTGGAGTAAGATTTCTGTCATTTCTTGCCATTGTGCTATCCAGTTCCCTGTGTCTCAATGCATTTGACTGGAATACTAGTACAGAGTGTAGCTTAAGTTGATAATGCAGTTAAATGACTCATGAAATCGTAATAACATGATTGTAAACGAACTACGGTATGGGTGGGGTTAGAACCCATGGCAACTGAGTCCTAAAACTCCAGGCTAGTACGTAATCACTGGACCAGCTGGCTACAGTTACATATTAGCACTGAATAGTGAAGGACATCAGAAGAAGCATTCATAAGTTATTTGGAAACTTATAACCAAATTAGGACATGCACAGATCAAATCTAATTCAAATTTTTTAAGAGGGACTAAAGAAACCAATATCCTTCAATATACAAGCACATCAAGCTTAAAGACGCTCAGATGTTGCACTATCATGTAATCATCTTGTAAAGGTTGAAACTAATCAGATGCGTGATAAACAGTTTAAAATTTTCCCAATTTCTTCTGGAAAAGCAATTTAGAACCTACACAGGCCACAATCAATTAAAACTTCTTTCTAAAAGAAAGTAAACTTAGTGTACATAGCTTGAAGAAAGTATATCAGTACTGGTAGGAGCTAGAAGAGCCATATCCATCAAAATGAAATGTGTCAAACTGAACATATCTGTGGAGAAAGTAACAAGTGTTTTTGGTCCCACTTGCATGGGCAACTAGGTCTCATGCAGTGCTCCTTTTTTCTTTTTTGTCTCTTGTCCTTAGACTACCTCCACTACTACTATTATTGCCTCATTAACACTCCACTCTCTAACTCTTTGTGTCACTACCACTACCGCTGCCACCATTTATCATAGGGGTTCTTAAATGGAGATATCGAGGGTTGAAGGTAGACACACTGGTTGGATGGTAACGATATATTGTCAGACTGTGATGATGGGAGATGGAGCCCAGCCTTGCCGTGTTCTAGCCTGGATGTCTAACGCCGACTGAGAGGAGGCAGAGGTACGAACGTACACATGCGCATCCCGTAACATCACACAAACAGTCACAGGCCTAGGGATCTCCTATCTAAAGCACATGGATTATACTGATATGCTATACAACACAGGGATCAGCAACTATGCTGACATTATTACCACCTCTGCCACTATTACACTGCTTACTAACTACGGTATGGATGGGGTTAAAACCCATGGCAAGTGAGTCGTAAAACTCCAGGTCAGACCATAAGCCACTGGGCCAGCTGGCTACAATAAGATTCATCCAACTAGGTAGGTATATTTATACACCATAAGAAGGTTAGCATGGGCCCCATTGGGACCTTAAATGCAAGTTTTTACAGCTAAATTTCCTACCAGCAAGGTCATGATGAACTCTTATTCCTGTAAGAAAAAGGAGGAGTAGATGTAAAATAGAAAGAGACAGGCGCTCCCTTTACAGGCGACGGAAAAGAATAACAGAGCGGCTAAAAGAGGTCAATATATCTGAAATGCGTAGGGAGACACTGGTCAGAGAAATAGCAAGCATCGAACTTAAGCTAAAAGAATCCTTTAGGAGTCAGGAATCGCGGGAAGAACTAAAAGCCATAAATGAAATCGAAAGAAACCCAAAGTATTTCTTCTCCTATGCCAAATCAAAATCGAGAACAACGTCCAGTATTGGGCCCCTACTTAAACAAGATGGGTCCTCACAGATGACAGCAAGGAAATGAGTGAGCTACTCAAGTCCCAGTATGACTCAGTTTTTAGCAAGCCGCTAACCAGACATGAGAGTCGAAGATCAAAATGAATTTTTTATGAGCCACAAAATTTTGATTAACACAAGCCTATCCGATGTTATCCTGACGCCAAATGACTTCGAACAGGCGATAATGACATGCCCATGCACTCTGCCCCAGGGCCAGACTCATGGAACTCTGTGTTCATCAAGAACTGCAAGAAGCCCCTATCACGAGCCTTTTCCATCCTATGGAAGGGAGCATGGACACGGGGGTCGTCCCACAGTTACTAAAAAACAACAGACATAGCCCCACTCCACAAAGGGGGCAGTAAAGCAACAGCAAAGAACTACAGACCAATAGCACTAACATCCCATATCATAAAAATCTTTGAAAGGGTCCTAAGAAGCAAGATCACCACCCATCAGTTACACAACCCAGGGCAACATGGGTTTAGAACAGGTCGCTCCTGTCTGTCTCAACTATTGGATCACTACGACAAGGTCCTAAATTCACTAGAAGACAAAAAGAATGCAGATGTAATATATACAGACTTTGCGAAAGCCTTCGACAAGTGTGACCATGGCGTAATAGCGCACAAAATGCGTGCTAAAGGAATAACAGGAAAAGTCGGCCGATGGATCTATAATTTCCTCATTAACAGAACACAGAGAGTAGTCAACAGAGTAAAGTCCGAGGCAGCTACGGTGAAAAGCTCTGTTCCACAAGGCACAGTACTCGCTCCCATCTTGTTCCTCATCCTCATATCCGACATAGACAAGGATGTCAGCCACAGCAGTTAGTTTATTATGCACCCCATACCCATCCAATGGGCGGTAGTCAAAAGATTACAGAGGTACATAATGGGTCCAGGGACTGGGCCTCAAAGTTTTGATAGCTGAGCAAGTTACAGAGGTAATGAATTCACAATTTACAAAGGTAATGAACTCACAATTTACAAAGGTAATGAACTCCAGGTAGGTCTAGTCACAATCATGACAAGTTACAAAGGTATTTACAGATTACAGAGGTACACAATGGGTCCAGGGACCGGGCTCCAAAGTTTTGATGGCTGAACTAGGTACAAGGTAATGAACTCACAAGTTACAAAGGTAATGAACTCACAAGTTACAAAGGTAATGAATACTGTAAGAATGGTTACTTACGTGTATACATGGCTGCAATCATGAACAAATTTTAGAGTAATGAGCAATTCACACTTCCACACCCGGTCACAACTGGAGTGAGTTATTGGTGCAAATGTTGATTGCTGAGTCTCTCTCTCTAACACACACACACACACACACACACACACATACAAATTCATACACACACACACATAATCACACACACACACACATAATCACACACACACACACACACACACACACACACACACACACACACACACACACACAACACACACACAACACACACACACACACACCGTGTACGTTAGGCCCATATTGGAGTATGCGGCGCCAGGCGCCGAGGATCTTAGTGCTTTTAGGGCGTGTTTCAGCAGTTAGAAGCAACCAGTGTTAGTGACAACGTCAGTGAACAACCCTACAAGTGATAACCAATGTATTAGCAAAAATAAATAAAATAAAGGCGAGAGAAAGCCTGAAATTATACAACAAAAATTTCAAAGTGCCAGTTTCATTGAGGCCTAGTTGGCACCTGTTCCACATTTTTTAACATATCAAAATACAAAGCGAGTGACTAAAGAAAAGA
>NC_069483.1:19027502-19153407 GCF_026875155.1 Cherax quadricarinatus | reverse complement strand
GCGTCCTTGTGTGATGCTATTTGTACGCTCTGTGCACATGTCCGTGCGTGCGCCCTTGTGTTTTGGGGTGCGTGCGCGCGCGCGCTAGTGCGAAGTTTAAATATTTGTATTTATAACTCATTACAATTGTGACCAGGTGTGGGAGTATCAGTGGTTCATTACTTTGTTTAAATTTTTTCATGACTGTAACCATGGTATAGGAGTGAAGCTGATTCATTACCCCTGTAACTTGCCATGATTAGTGACCAGATTACCTGGAGTTCATTACCTTTTTAACTAGTTCAGCTATCATAACTTTGGGGTCCAGTCACTGGACCCATTATGTACGTTTGTAAACTTTTGACTACCGCCCACAGGATGGGTATGGGGTGCATAATAAAGATATTAAACTAAGTGTGTGTGTGTGTGTGTGTGTGTGTGTTGTTGTGTTGGGGTACTCACCTATTTGTGGTTGTGTGGTGTGTGTACTCACCTATTTGTGGTTGCAGGGGTCGAGTCTTAGCTCCTGGCCCCCGCCTCTTCACCGTGTGTGTGTGTGTGTGTGTGTGTGTTTTTGGTGTGTGTGTGGGTGTGGAGTGGTGTTGTGTGTGCCAGGTGTGTGTGTGTGTGTGTGTGTGTGTGTGTGTGTGTGTGTGTGTGTGTGTGTGGTGTGTGTGTGTGGAGTGGGGTTTTTGTGTTGGTTTCCAGTGTGTTCGTGGGTGTGTGTGTTGTGTGTGTGTGTGTGTGTGATGTGTGTGTTGTGTTGCCAGTGTGTGGTTGTGTGTGTGGTTGTTTTGTGTGGTGTTGTGTGGTGTGTGTGTGTGTGGTGTGTGTGTGTGTGTGTGTGTGTGTTTCAGCAATCAATATTTGCACCAATAACTCCCCTACAGTTGTGACCGGGTTGTGGAAGTGTGAATTGCTCATTACACTATAATTTGTTCATGATTGTAGCCATGTAAAAAACGTAAGTAACCATTTTTACAGAATTCATTACCTTTGTAACTTGTGAGTTCATTACCTGTGTAACTATGTTCAGCTATCAAAAACTTTGGTGCCCAGTCCCTGGACCCAACACGTACCTCTGTAATCTGTAAATACCTTTGTAAACTTGTCATGATTGTGACCAGACCTACTGGAGTTCATTACCTTTGTAAATTGTGAGTTCATTACCCTGTAACTTGCTCAGCTATCAAAACTTT
Source organism: Cherax quadricarinatus (assembly GCF_026875155.1). Classification (NCBI taxonomy): domain Eukaryota; kingdom Metazoa; phylum Arthropoda; class Malacostraca; order Decapoda; family Parastacidae; genus Cherax; species Cherax quadricarinatus. Next base: position 19,152,229 of record NC_069483.1, on the reverse strand, counting down.
GGAGTCCAGTCCCTGGACCAATTATGTACCTCTGTAATCTTTTGACTACCGCCCACAGGATGGGTATGGGGTGACTACCGCCCACAGGATGGGTATGGGGTGACTACGCCCACAGGCAGGGTTTGGGGTGCATAATAACATATTAAACTAAAACTTCTGCGCAGGCGCAGGCTCAGTTTCCCATTTTCCATAATATAATTTTTATTAAATACAATATAGGCCATCTATATACCTATAAATTACCGTATTTATGGAAAATATATACAGTATTTTCCACAGGTATATTACAGACCATTCTGGAGAAATACCCTGACTTTGCTAGCTGTAAATAAAGCATTACCACGTGTGTGTGTGTATACTCACCTAATTGTACTCACCTAATTGTGGTTGCAGGGGTCGAGACTCAGCTCCTGGCCCCGCCTCTTCACTGATCGCTACTGGATCCTCTCTCTCTCTGCTTCCTGAGCTTTGTCATACCTCTTCTTAAAACTATGTATGGTTCCTGCCTCCACTACACTTGCTAGGCTATTCCACTTGCTGACAACTCTATGACTGAAGAAATACTTCCTAACGTCCCTGTGACTCGTCTGAGTCTTCAGCTTCCAGTTGTGACCCCTTGTCCCTGTGTCCCCTCTCTGGAACATCCTATCTCTGTCCACCTTGTCTATTCCCCGCAGTATCTTGTATGTCGTTATCATGTCTCCCCTGACCCTTCTGTCCTCCAGTGTCGTCAGTCCGATTTCCCTTAACCTTTCCTCGTACGACATTCCCTTGAGCTCTGGACTAGCCTTGTTGCAAACCTTTGTACTTTCTCTAACTTCTTGACGTGCTTGACCAGGTGTGGGTTCCAGACTGGTGCTGCATACTCCAGTATGGGCCTAACATACACAGTGTACAGTGTCTTGAACGATTCCTTATTAAGGTATCGGAACGCTATTCTCAGGTTTGCCAGGCGCCCGTATGCTGCAGCGGTTATTTGGTTGATGTGTGCCTCCGGTGATGTGCTCGGTGTTATGGTCACCCCAAGGTCTTTCTCCCTGAGTGAGGTCTGTAGTCTTTGTCCACCTAGCCTATACTCTGTCCTGCGGTCTTCTTTGCCCTCCCCAATTCTTCTTACTTTGCATTTGGCTGGATTGAATTCGAGAAGCCAGTTTACTGGACCACATGGCCAGCCTCTCCAGGTCTCTTTGCAGTCCTGCCTCATCCTCGTCCGATTTAATTCTTCCATCAATTCATGTCTCTGCGAACAGGGACACTTCAGATCTTTTCTTCCATCATGTTGTTCACATATATCAAAAATAGCACTGGTCCTAGAACGGGACCCCTGGGGGACCCGCTCGTAACAGGCGCCCACTGTGATACCTTTCACGTACCATGACTCGTTGCTCCCTCCCTGTCAGGTATTCCCTTATCCATTGCAGTCCCCTTTCCTTTTACGTGTGCCTGATCCTCAGCTTCTGCACTAATCTCTTGTGGGGAACTTTTGTCAAAGGCCTTCCTGCAGTCTAGGAAACGCAATCTGCCCAACCCCCTCTCTCTGTCTTACTTCTGTTACCTTGTCATAAAACTCCAGGAGGTTTGTGATTTCAAGATTTGCCTTCCATGAACCCATGCTGGTTTTCATTTTTAATCTTGTTCCTTTCCAGGTGTTCGACCACTCTCCTCCTGATATCTTCTCCATGACTTTTGCCTTGATAATGTCAGAGACACAGGTCTGTAGTTTAGTGCCTCGTTTCTGTTTCCTTTTTAATTGGGGATACTTGCGTTTTCCCATTTTCAGGTAGTTGCCCAGTTTAAGGGATGTTTTGAAGATTGTGGTTGGGGAGGCACACACAGCATCTCTGTCTTTCTAAGGACCTGGGGAGTTTTGCGGCCCCATCCCCTTTTGAGTGTAAAAGGTCATTTAAAGGCTTTTTCCCCTCCCCCTCAGTTTTTCGTTTGTCATCCAACTTTTTTGGGTTTTAAATTCCTCTTTGATGTTCCCTTCTGTTCGTTTCACACCCCTTTTCCTGTCTCTCTGTAAAAATTCCCTTTAAACTCCGTCAGTCCTAAATACCTCCTGATCATTTCTTGTGAGTTCTCCACCTTCTGTTTCCCCTTTTTTTTTTGGGACTGTTGTCTTCCTCCTGTGTGGCTATAAAAACAGTTTGGGTCAGTATTGATTTCGTGTATGTCATTTTCATACTGTCGCGGGGCCCCTCCTCCTTACTGTGTGTACTCTTCCCTGGTCTGGACGATCTCCCTATTTTCGGTGTTCTTGTTCTGTACTTTTTCCATTCTTATTGCCTTTGTTTTTCCCTCCTTACCCGTGGGTGAACCGGGGCTTTTCGGGGTTTCCGTTGTTACTGTTCCCCTTGGGAATGAACCTTTCCACTGCCTCCTTGCATTTTTTTTTTGCTACATATTCCATCATTTCATTTACTGGCTTTCCCCCCCAGTTCTCTGTCCCATGGACCCCCCGCAGGAAGTCTTCAACCCTATGTGTCCCCTCTTTTATAGTCGGGTTTTTTTCCCATTCTACTCCTGTTTTTCTCCCCCACTTGCGGTTTACTAGTTTTAAAAAGCACAAAACCCCCCATGGTCGTAGCTCCTAGGGGACTTCATACTTGATGTCCCAATGTCTGAGCTGCCCAGGGTGAAACAAGGCCCAAATTTTGTGGTTACCCTCCCCTTCACTGGTAGTGCCCTTAACATGTTGGTGCATGAGGTTTTCCAGACACGTCCAACTTTCCTGGCTCTCCATGTTTCGGGACCCCTGTGGCCCCAGGTTTTCCCGTCAATCTCCCCTGTGGTTGAAATCCCCAAAAACCAGAACTTTGCTCTGCTGGAGTGAGCTCTTTTGCCCCCTCAGCGTGTGTCCACCATTGCTCTTTGCTCTCTTCATATTCCTCTCTTGGCCTCCTGCAGTTTGTGGTGGATTTACATCACTGCAATGCCCACTTTGTTTTCCCCCAGATAAAGTGTCCCTGCTATGTGCTCTTTCTCCCGTTATCTATTCCTTCCTTTTTCTCGAATTTCCATCTTTTTTTTTACGAGCGAGCAACCCCCCCCCCCCTCCCCCTTTATTTTCCCTCATGTTTGGGTTTCCCTGGGGGGAGATTGCTCTGTTTTGTCTCCTGAGTTTTTTTTCTGAAAATGCTATGATGTTTGGGGATTCTCATTGATTTTTCTTGCCTTTCCCTCATGTTTATTCTTTAAATCCATCGCTTTGTGTCCCAAAACCCCTTCAATTTTTGTTTAATCTGTAACGTGGTGCGGGGGGGGGAAACAGAGGGATCAGTGTGTTAGGTTGGTTTGGTTTGTTCAGTTGCCTTGGGGGTGTTGGCGGGAGTCCTTCTGCAGGTGTTTCTGGAGGGTGCGCTTGTCTTCCCATTTGACCCTGGGTTATTTGCTCCCCTTTTTTTAAATTTCCTCCCATTTTCCTTTCGTTTTAGAACTCTCTCTTTCATTGTTTTCCCTTTCGTCCTGTGTTCTGTCTCGGTCGGGGGGTACACACTCCGGAAACTCCTGCTTGCCTCTCAGCCGTGTTTTCTCCTGCAGGTATGGTTCGGTTTTGCCCTTGCCTTAAAAATTACTTTGAGAGGCCGATTCCTTTTCTTTTGTGCCCCCAATTCCCCGAAAATTTGCCCCTGGGTCAGTCCCCTCACCTTCCCTTCAGAGTCTTCAATCCTTTTTTCTCTGCTTTCTTTTCATATAAGTTCCCCTTTAGCTTCTCTACCCCCATAGAAAACACGGATCTCCCCTTTCCACCCCCCACGGGGACTCATTGCTCCTTGAGTTTTTTTTATTTCCCTTCCGTGGAGTGTTCCTTTTCATCCTTCCCTCGTTTGGCCCCCTATGCCTGCTCCCCGCTCCGGGCCCCCCACAGGTTTTGGGGGAAAAGGTCCTTGCACAGCCCTAGTTCTTCGATGTTTTCCCAAACCCTCTTTTTCTGTCTGAGTGCTCCCTGTTTTGTTTCCCCCCTTTTGTGGGTTTGACAGGACCTTGCTACAGTTTGTTTCCATGTTTCCTTCGGACCTGTTGCCCGTGTTGATGTACCCTTTTCCCGATGCTATTTTGTAATATCTTTGTCTTGTGCTGTTTCGATTCTCAGCCCTTTTAATCTCTCTATTTGATTTTGTTCTGGGGCCCTTTTGCTTCCCCCTTCTGCATTCTGCTGCTAACCCTCTTCCTTTTCCCCCTTTCCGCTCATCTGTCCTTCCCAGTCTTCCCTCCCTTTTTTTTGAGCTTTATCCCCCATTCCTCCCTCTAGATTGTCCGGGAACCCCCTTGTCCTCATCCTGGTTAGGGGAAGGGGAATAGAGGGTTTTGGAGGGGGGGAGGGGGGTGGTTGTGGGGGAGGGGGAGGAGGTTATTGGAGGGGTAGAGATGTTGGGGGGGGGGAGTTAGAGGTTTTGGGGGGGAGAGAGGGGAGGATGGTTATGGGGGGGGGGGAGGTGGTTATTGGAGGGAGGGGGGGGGTTGTTGGGGGGGGGTTAGAGGTTTGGGGAGGGGTTAGGTGGTTTGGGGGAGGGGTAGGTGGCAAAGGGTTTGAGGGGTTTTAGGGAAGGGGTGGTACGTTTTTGGTCTAGTGTTTGTGTCAAGTGGGGGGTTTTGTGTGTGTGTGTGTGGTGTGTGTGCGCGTGGTGCGGTGCGTGTGTGCTGGTGGGTGTGTGGTGTGGTGTTGTGTGTGTGGGTGTGTGTGTGTGGTGTGTGGTGGTGTGTGTGTGTGTTGTGTGTTGTATTTTTTGTTTTGTGTGTGTGGGTGTGTGTGTAGGTGTGTTGTGTGTGTGTTGTGTGTGTGTGTTGTTAGTGTGTTTTGTGTGTGTAGTGCATGGTTGGGGGTTTGTGTGTGTGTTGTGTATGTGGGGGTTGTGTTGTGTGTGTGTGTGTGTGTGTGTGTGTATGTGTTGTGTGTTGGTGCATGCTGTGTGTTGTGTTTGTGTTGGTGTGTGATGTGTGGGGGGGGGGGTGTGTGTGGTGGTGTTGTGTTGTTGTGTGTGTTGTGTGTGTGTTGTGTGGGGTTTTTGGGGTTTTTTTTGTGTTTGGTGTGTGTGTGTTTAGTATGTTTTGTATGTGTGTGTATGTTTTTGTGTAGTGTGTGTATGGTGTTTGTGTGTGTATGTGTGTGTGTGTGTGTGTGGTGTGTGAGTGTCTACCTTGTGTGTGTGCTTGTGTGTGAGGGAGGGAGGGTTGGAGGGGTGGTGTGGTTGAAAGTTTCCATCTTTTTTGGCAAAAATTTAGTCTCTTTTATTTTTCCCCAATTTATGCTACTCTCTCTATTATTCCCCTTTTCGGGATTTCGTGTTAATGTTGCTGGTTATTACTTTTTTCCCTTGTTATTGGAGAGGCTTTCTAGCTTCCTAGTATTCTTACTGCTAATAATCCGGTAGAACCTGCTGTGTACATGTGTGTGTGTGTGTGAGTTGTGTGTGTGTGTGTGTGTCTTGTGCAGTGTAATTACGGGCCGAAATTCTTGTGCCCTGACACAACCCTCCTGGGCCCTCCCCCCTAGCACGGTTTACATGTTGCCTTAAAAAGCTTGTCCCACCTCCTTCCCCAAAACCTCGTAAAACCCAAATTTTTCCTATGTCTATGCTATTTCTATTTAATTCTGGAAATGTTGCAGGAGTGAGTGACCAGACAAAAAAGTTGCAAGGCCAGCCAGGGCCTCAACATGCAAACCACAATAGGCGAATAAACTTGCGGTGACAGTTGCCAGTGTGTGACGAAGTAGTCGTAGGCCTTAAATCCCTATTTTGGAGATCCCTTACCGTGATGATTATAACATATATTCCGTAATCCCCCTTCCCCACTTTACTCTTCACTGTGAAATATAACTTCAATTTTACATTCATTCATTGTTAATGGCACACAACTTGTCGTGACGTCCTTCATCGGCCCACCCCTACCCAAAGTGGCAACGCGCTAAAAACCCCCCAAAGGTTTGCGCTTTGAAATATTATGATTTCAGCTTTCCCCTACTTTTTTTTAATAATAACTTTAATTATCACTTGTGTATGTTACTGAGTTCCCCTTTTCCCCTGATTACTTCTAGTATTTTCGCGTCTTTCAAACGCTAAGGTTCCGGAGCCTTTTACCCCTCTTCACCCCGGGCCCCCGCGGCGTTGTGTGTGTGTGTGTTTGGTGTGTGTGTGTGTGGTGTGTGGTGGGTTTTTTGTGTGTGTGTGTGTGTGTGCATGTGCGTGGTGCGTGTACTCACCTATTTGTCTCACCTATTTGTGGTTGCAGGGGTGAGTCTTAGCTCCCGGCCCCCCCTCTTCACTGTGGTGTGTGTTGTGTTGTTGTGTGTTTGTGTATGTGTATGTGTGTGTGTACCATAGTTGAGGTTGAGGGGTCGAGCCGAGCTCCTGGCCCCCCCTCCCCTTTCCCGATCGTATAGGTCACTCCCTGAGCCGTGAGCTTTATCATTTCCTCTGCTTAAAATATGTTGGATCCTGCCTCCCCTACTCGCTTCCCAAACTATTCCACTTACTGACTATCTGTGGCTGAAGAAATACTTCCCAAATCGTGTGTGGTGGTGTGTGTGTGTGTGTGTGTGCGTGTGTGTGCGTGTGGTGTGCATGTGTATCACCATTTTTGGGTTTAGGGGGGTCGAGTCCCAGTCCTGGCCCTGCCTCTTTACCGGTTGCTACTAGGCCCTCTCTTCCCCGCCCATGAGCTTTATCAAACCCCGTCTTAAAACTGTGAATGGTTCCTGCCTCCACTAGTCATTTTCTAGGGTTTCCATGCCTTACAAATCGAGACTGAAGAAATTTCCCACTATTCCTGACTCATTTGTGTCTTCAAAATTCCAAATTTTGGCCTCTTGTTTCTGTGTCCCCTCCCCGGAAACATCCTGTCCTTGTCCACCTTGTCTATTCCACGCAGTATTTTATATGTATTTTCATGTCCCCCTGCCCCCTGTCCTCCGTGTCGTCAGGCCCATGTGCGTGGTGTGTTTCATGTGTGTGTGTGTTGTTGTGTGTGTTTGGTGTGTGTGTTGTGGTGTTTTGCGGGGGGCGCGCGCTTTTTGTGGGTGTATGACCCTTATTTTTGTATTTTAACTCATTAAATTGTGCCCGGTTGGAAAAATTAAAAAGTCATTACTTTAAATTTTTTCATGACTGGAACCATGTATAGGGTGAATGATTCATTACGTTTGTAACTTGCCCTGATTGTGGCATAGAGCAAAATGGCCCACGCAGCAGGTTGTGTAGCTGGTAGCTGCGGAATTTTCAAGGATGCTCCTGGTGGGTGAAGGCCCTTTTTGGGGGGTGGGGGGGGGGGGAAAGGGGGGCCCCGTGGTTTTTCGGGGGGCGGTTTTTGGGGGGGGGTTGAGGGGGAAGGTCGGCCCCCCCCCCTGGGGGGGGGGGGGGGGGGGCGGGGAAAAAGGGGTCCATGCCCCCCCCGGGTTGTAAACCCCCTAGGACCCCGGGGGCCCCCCAGGGGGGGGGGGTGGGGTCAAGGAATTTACTAAGGGGGCCCAAATGTGGAGTTACCGAGCGCGAGGGGCCCCCGTGTGCTCATTCCTAAAAATTAAATTTGTGCAAGAGGGTGGGTTTCAATCAACTTTGGCTCCCCAGGGGTGTGACCCTGTCCCTAAAGGGCACCTCCCCGGGCTGCTAAAAAAAGGGTCACTGGTTCTTAAACCCTTGGGAGGGGAGGGGCCGTCAAGGAATCCCGGGGCAACTTGGGTTTGCCAATGGCGCTGCGGGAAGCAGGCACCTAGCAACATCCCGTGGGGGCTGGATAAATTCCCCCTTGGTTAACTGCTCATTCCTGAATTTGTCTTTGGGTTGAATTGGATTTGTTTATCTTCTTACCTTTGAAAATTGTCTGTTTGCCCAGCTCTCCGGAAACCATTTCCTTTGTAAAATTTTATGATTTTAAAGGTTTGATTCATTACCTTTTAATTTTCATGTGTACCCGTTATGGATCATTACCTTTGAACTTGGTTTTTTATGTTTGACCGTCTGTTCATTCCTTTGTAATTCTCAGATAAATTTGGGGGGGCCCTCCTGGCCAAATTATTTTAAATTTTTTACCCGCCCACGGAGGGGGATTCTTTTAAAAATTTAAATAACCAAACTGTCCAAATTTCCTGGGTTTAACTTTGCTTTTGTATCAAAAATTTGGGGTTCGTCCCCGGACCCAATTATGTACCCCTAATCTTTTGTTTACCGCCCACAGGATGGGTATGAGGTACATAATAAAGATATTAAACTTAACTTAAAGCGATTTACAAGTTGCCCTGAGCCACACAAGTGTGGGGAGAGCCACAATTCTATAAGTGAGCTAGAAAGTGATACCTGGTGAGTGCAAATCAGAGTGGGAGGCTTAGTGTATCAGGGGATGTTGCCAAGTGTGTATCAAGAAAATGAAGTTGAAATGAATGTGTGACCAGTGAAAGAAATACAGTGTATACATTATATATCAACAAAAAATGGAAGTGGATATACGCCAGGACACCACATCGGTTGGACAATCCAGAGGCGTCGCTATATGTGTCACCCGGGGCGGAATCTGGTGTCACCCATTCAAATTCAAAGTTTATTCACTATTAAGGATTACAATGCTGAGTTTACAGAATTTGGTTATTGTGTGGTTTACATGTAGTAAAATAATAATTACAGAGTGCACAACTAGAACACCTAGCATTTCGGGCAGACTTAAATTAAATTTTAAGTTTAAAATATTACAAAATTATGAGGTAAGTTGGTATTATTTCTAAGTGACTAAATACTAGTTTGTGAGTTTAGCAATGTGAATGCTTTTGTTTTGGCACTATACATAGTTTCAGTATTGGAGTATCACAGGCCAACTTATGACTAGTTAAGATTCTATTTTGAGATTGAGATTGATATTTCTGTACAGTGCCTGCACTCTGAAGGAGGGGTGTTAATGTTGCAGTTTAAAAACTGTAGTGTAAAGCACCCTTCTGGCAAGACAGTGATGGAGTGAATGATGGTTAAAGTTTTTCTTTTTCGGGCCACCCTGCCCTGGTGGGAATCGGCCAGTGTGATAATAAAAAAAAAAAATTCTGTTTATGGTCAAATGGGTAATGAGTGTAAGTGTTAACCACCAGGTAGTATTCGTGTAATTAGTTGGCAGGGTGTATCAGGGAGATAAGATGTTTTCTGATGGTAGTTTTGAAGGTGATGAATGTGTCTGCAGTTTTAGAATTTTTCAGGCAGGGTGTTCCAGTTTTTAGGGCCTTTGACATGAATTAAATTTTTTGTAAAGGTTTAGTCGGACAACGGGGAATGTCATAGAGATGTTTGTGTCTGGTGTTGTGCCTGTGGGTTCTGTCACAACTTTTCAAGAAAGCATTTTTAGGTCAAGGTTAATATTGGAATTTAAGGTCCTGTGATGTAGTTTGGGCCACATTTGTAAGTGGGGAATGTCTGAACAGGGAGTAAGTTTGATCTATAAAAGAGTGGGGGGGGTGTGGGGTGTTGCCAGGGAGGGGATTTAGTGAATTATTTTACTGTGGCTTTTTGTTGGGTTTTTAAATTGGTTTTAGGTGTGTTGCTGCAGTTAAAACCCAAAGCACATAGAAATAGGTAGGTATGGATATATAAGTAAATTTGGTTTAGTGTGAGAAGGCAGTTTGCGGCAAAGAAAGGTATCTTTACTTGGGGGAGGCCCCAAACCCGTTTTGGACTTTTTTGGTTAGTGTTGGTATGGGTGCGGGAAATTTCGGTTGTTGTCGAGGTATGGGCCCTTTGGAATTTGCCCTCATTATGTCGGGCAATTAAGTGTGGTCGATTTAATGTTAATTTGGCATTCCTGCTCTGTACCAAATTTTAATGTAGTGGGTTTTTTGTCGTGTTAAGCTTTGGGTTTATTGGCTGTATCCAAGTCGAATTTTGATCAGCTCCTCTTAAAAATGGTTTTGGGAGGGTGGCAAGTTTTAGGGTGAGAGAGGGCATAGTCGGCCCATCAGAAAAGAAAAATGGGGTTCAGGTTTTGAGTTTCTTTTGGAAGATCATTGATGTATATGAGGAAGAGCAGGGGCCCAAGGACATTTCCCCTGGGGAAAACTCCGGAAACCCAAGTGGCTGTGTTGTTGGCTTGTTTTTAAATGGTGACATACTGATACCTATTATTTTAGGTAAGATTTTGAAATGTGCAAGCGCAGGGGCCTTTATACCTTTTTGGTCAAGTTTTGTGGAGTAGGATGCTGGGTCTACTGTGTAAAAAGTTTTTTCTTTGGTTAATAAAAATTCCTGTGGATATTCCCTTATTTTCCAATGCTGTGTAAAGCAATCTAGCTTTTTTAAAATTCCCATTCGTTATTTGGCTTTTATTTTTCCTGAACCCAAAATTTTGGCGGGGTTGAGTGTGTTTTGTGCCGTTATAAATGAAAATAGTCTCTGTGAAACGAGTTTCTAAAAGATTTTGGATAGCAATGGTAATTTTTGATATTGGCTATAGTTTTTTTAAAATTTTTGTGGGGTTCACCCCTTTATGTATTGGTTTTAACCCTTCCCGGGTTCTTGGTGTTTCGGGAAGGTGCTAGTTTCTAGGGGACTTTTTAAAAAAGAAAATGGATAGCTGGGGGGGGATGGGGGTTTAAACTCCAGTTTAGTCACTACTGCATGCCAGTGGAAAAATTTTTTAAAAACAATGAAACATTTAAAGGGGGCCATAAATAAACAGCAGAATCTTCTCAATTTTTTTAAATTTTGATAAAAGGGAATTAATCGTAGTAATATTGAAGAAAAAAAACTCAGATACCACTTTGAGTACAGCCAGGGAAAAAGGTTTAATGAACAGTTGTATGGTTTCCCTTCAACTTTGGATTACCCCCTTCATGAATAAGTTGATATGTTACCCAAGAAGAGTCCCCGGGGAGAATGTAGAATATAACTTTGGTTTTAATTGTGTCTAGCTTAGGAAAAAATTTATTAGGAGAGAAGAAAAATAATAAAAATGATTGTTATAGGAATGAAATTTTGAACCCTGGTAGATCTAAAAACCCACTATGAAAACATGAACGTAGATAAGTATGTTTATGGAGCAACGTGCAATTGGAACAGATGATTTTTGTAGTGGCCGGGCTTGGCTTTGGTTACAAGTACTTCTGGCAGTTTGGGAGACACCACAAGGATAAAAACAAAATTTGTAAATTATGTGTTTCAGGAAATTTTGGTCCCTCTTTAAACCCTAGTGTTTAAAAGGGTCCATTATTGAGGAATACAGAGACAGGCAGTAAAAAACCTATGTGAAATGTCAAGATTTCTTAATAATAAAATAAGATACCAGTTATACTAAGCAAATTTCCTAATTTGTTTGTAACAGAAAAGTGAACCATAGATTTGTAGATATAAATCCATATGTTTTCCCCTTTTAAACCCTTGGGGGCCTAGTTCCTGGGCCTTTTGTGTATCCTTATGCTCTTGCGCTCCCCGCCCAACAGGATGGTTTGGGGTGCACAAAAAAAACTACCCACTTGGGGTGGCAAAATCTAAAATCCAACAGATCCTAAAATTTATTCATCTTAAACCAATGCTAAAAAAAAAAAAAAATGGAAAAAAAAAAGAAAAAATAGCAATACCAGAGAAATATATTTCCCAAATTTTGACCTTGAGTACATGTAACATCTCAATGTACGATCTTACTTTTCCCTTACCTTAAATCCTAAAAAATATCTTTTCCCCTCACCCAAAATCAATTATTTTCCCTATATGGCTTATTTTTTTTTTGGGTTAATATATCATGAAAATTTGGCTTTTATAGAACGACGTTTTCTTCTTTTATGTTGGGGGCGGGCACTGATTTTGGGCATTAGGGTCACCTTCTTTTAGAGGCTATTGGTGTCCCCCAGGGTGACCTCCCGCTCCCTTAGGGACCCCCCCGGGGGACAATCTCAGACTGCTCCGGGCCCTTTATAGCAAGTATTCCCTATGCGGGTTTGAGGCAGTCAGGTGTGAGTTCCTTTTTACCCAAGCTGTTTTTTAATGGCCCAAAACTCCCCTTTGTATGATAAAAAAAATAGGATAAGTACTCATTTAGTAAATAGCGTTTGTGTTTTTAAAGTATAAGGGCGGCAGACAGGTGTTTATTAGGCTGGGGGAAGAAGAAATACGCATGGGAGAACAAAACCCTAGTAGGTGGGTGTGGGTCAAAACAGATAGAGCACTAAAGACCGGGGTAGGTGTGGTAGGTGAGGGGGGTGGGGGGTAAGCCAAGTAGGGAAAACCCATTTGCAAACTCCACATACAACTCATCACCAAACACAAAAACCCCAAACAAAATTTTTCACACACTTAAAAAACCCCACATATATTTCCCACACACCCCACACAAACACAAGGGGGGGAAAGAAGACTAAGGGACAGGCCAGCGTCCCGGGGAAGGTATATCTCGACCGTGACAGAACCAAGAAGAAAAAACCAAAACTAAAGAGATGGTACAAAGACAAAAGGGGGGAAAGAGGTAAAGATGGAGCGGACAAAACCCGGGCCCTCCCCTGGCCCCGGGAAAGTTTCCCTTTGGAGGGGATTTTCCCGGGGGTCAAACCCCCGGGGCCCGGGCCCTGTGACCGGCCCCCGGGGGGAAATCAGGCCTGATCCCCCCGGGCCCTGTTGTTGCGGGCCCTCCACGAAAAAACCAACTTTACGGCCACGCCCGGCTGTTTCAAAAAACCGATTTAGGTGTTGTCCAGGGGCCCATTTGAAGATTTGCCAGGGGTTGTTGGAAATTTCCCCTTATGTGTGCGGGGAGGCATTTTAACCCAGTCTCGGGCCCCGGGACACTTATTGTATGGTCTCTTAACGTGTGTGACACCCCTGCTTTTCTTTGGGGGGGATGGTGCTTCGTCTGCCAAGTTTTTGCTTTCTTTAGTGAGTGTTTTTTCATGTGAAAAATTTTTTCGGTACTAGCCCCTTTTGGATTTTCCGGTGTATAAAATTCATGTATCTCCCCCCTCCTGCTTTCCCGGGGGAATACGGGTTTAGGAACCTCAAGCGCTCCCAATAATTGAGGTGTTTTATGTGTTATGGCCCCCGGTTGAAAGTTTTTTCTGTAATTTTTAGGCGGCAAATTTTTTCCCGCCCTTGAAAGGTGCTTTAGTGTGCAGCAATATTCCAGGCCCAGATAGAAAAAAGTGACCTGAAAGAGTGTCATTTATGGGCTTGGGGCCCCCCTAGTTTTGAAGGTTTATTAAACCCTCCTTTTCATTTTTCTAGCGATTTCGGAGTGATACAATGTTATGGTCCCTTTAAAGGGGAGATCCCTCGACATGATCCTCCCCGGTCTTTGACGTTGGTGTTTCGCTTAATTTTTTGGCCCGAAATTTTTTTTGTACTTGATGAAGATTTAATTTCCCCCATGTTTACCCCCATTTTGAGTAATTGAAATTTCTCATCGTTGAACTTATATTGTTTCTGCCCGCCCCCTGAAAAAAATTTTGGGGTTTATGTCCGCCGGAAACTTTTTCAGTGGGCTGCAATGGAAGGAAATGTCATGCGAATTTGGGTGTCATCTGCAAAAAAAGGGAAAACACGGGGGCTGTGGTGGGCATCCTTTTTCTATTCGGATATGAGGATGAGGAACAAGGGTGGGAGAGAGTAATGTGCCTTTTGGAACAGGCTTTTCACCGTTTGCCCGCCTCGGACTTTCTCTGTTGACGACTACTCTTGTTTTTTCTGTTTGTGAGGAAAAATTTTGATCCTCGACCGACTTTTCCCGTTATTCCTTTAGCACCATTTTGTGCCTTTTTACGCCATGGTCACACTTGTCGAAGGCTTTTTTCAAAAGGGCTTTTTTTATTAATCTGCATTTTTTTTGTCTTTAGTGCATTTAGGCCTTGTCGTAGTGATCCAAAAGTTGAGACAGACAGGAGCGGGCCGGGTTTTAAAACCCCTGTTTTTTTCCCCGGGTTGGGTAATGATGGGTTTTTTAGATGGGTGGGGATCTGCTTTTTAGGACCCCTTTTAAAGATTTTTATGATATGGGGTGTTAGTCTTTTGGTCTGGAGTTCTTTGCTGTTGCCCTTTTCTGCCCCCCTTTTTGGAGTTGGGGGTATGTCTGTTGGGTTTTTTGTAATTTGGGGGCGGGCCCCCCCTTTTCCTGCTCCCCCTCCATAGGATGGAAAAAGGTCATGGGAAAGGGGGTTCTTGCAGTTTTTTGATGGGAAAACAGAGTTCCCTGAGTTGGCCCTGGGGCAAGTGTTGGGCATGTCATTTATCGGGCCCGTTCGAAGATTTGGCCCTCAGGGATAAAAATGGATAGGCTTGTGTTAATCAAAAATTTTTTGGGTCTTTCAAAAAAAATTTATTTTGATCTTCGCTCTCAGGCTGGTTGAGGCTTTCTAAAAAATGAGCATACGGGGGCTTGAGTAGTTTACTCATTTCCTTTGCTTTTTATCGTGTAGGACCCCTATTGTTTTAAATAGGGGCCCAATTTCCCGGACGTTGTTTTTCGATTTTGATTTTTGGTTGGAGGGAAAAAAATACTTTGGGGTTTTTTTCGAAAATTTTTATTTAGGGGTTTTAGTTCTTCCCGGATTTCCCGATCCTAAGGATTCTTTAAAATTAAAATTCGATGCTTTTTTATTTCTTGCCCCGTGTTCCCCCACGCATTTTTAGGTAAATTTACCTCTTTTGCCGGGTTTGGGTTTTTTTTTCCCTCGCCTGTAAAAGGGGGTGCCCCGTCTCTTTCTATTTTACATTACTTTTCCTTTTTTTTAGAGGAATAAGCCTTGTGCATACATCGAGTGCCACCCAGTTAATCTGTTTTTAGGCATAAGGAGGAAGATCAAATACAGCCTCCCTCACAACCAAACCCACAAAAACCCCCCCAAACCAAAGGGCAACCCCCCCCGAAAACCCAAAAATTCTAACCCAAAAAAACCATGCCCTATCCAATGCCCCCCCCACCTTTTTAAAAACTCCCCCTCCCCAGCAACCACCCCTGGTTCCTTATCAGGTCTCCCACTTTCCCCCAACCTGAGCAAAACCATCCCGACCACAGTTTTAGAAAAAAAAGTTTTAAGGTGTAGTATACAAATGCAGACAGAATAACAAATAAGTGTGAGGAGTGGCATGAAAGAATCAAAGAGACATCCCCAGACATAATACCACTCACAGAAAAAACTCACGAGGATGATAACAGACGCTATCTTTCCACCCAGATGTCAAATCCTCAGGAAAGATAAAGGGACGAGAAGGGGAGGAGGAGTTGCATTGCTCATTAAAAACCGGTGGGGATTTGAGAAAATGGAAGGAATGGATGGCATGGGCAAAAGGGACTACTTAGTAGGCCATAAGGTGGTGATTGCAGTAATATACAACCTGCCACAGAACTGCAGGAGGCCAAGAGAAGAATACGATGAGAGCAACAGAGCAATGGTCAACACACTAGCCAAGGTGGCCAGAAGAGCTCACATGGGGGAGCAAAGTTACTAGTTATGGACGTTTTCAATCACAAGGAAATTGACTGGGAAAACCTGGAGCCCCATGGGGGTTCCAAAACATGGAGAGCCAAGATAATGGATGTGGTACTGGATCACTGCATCAACATGTCAAAGACACTACCAGAGAGAGAGAGAGAGAGAGAGGCGAGGATGATCCAGCAAGACTGGACCTTGTATTCACCTTGAGTAGTTCGGACATCGAGGATATGTATGAAAGGCCCCTAGGAGCTATTTATCATGTGATTCTGTGCTTTGACTACATAGCTGAGCTACAAGTGGAGAGTAGCAGGAATAGGATGGAAAAAAAAAACTACCAAAGGGGGGACTACACAGACATGAGGAACTTCCTGAAAGACCTTTAGTGGGAGAGGGAACCGGCAGGAAAACCAGTAAAAGAAATGATGGACTATGTGACAACAAAATGCAAGGAAACCATACCCCGGCCGGGATTGAACCTGCGGTCAGAGAGTCTCAAAACTCCAGACCGTCGCCTTAGCCACTAGACCAGCTAGCCACAATAAGATTTGTCCAACTAGGTATATTTCTACACCATAGGAAGGTTAGCATAGGCACCACTGTGACCACAAATGCAAGTTTTTACAGACGGTCTGGAGTTTTGAGACTCTCTGACAGCGGGTTCAATCCCGGCTGGGGTATGGTTTGTTTGCAATCGTGTCATTATGATTTCGTGAGTCATGTTGACGGCAGTGAGGGGACTTGAGCTAGAGTTCGTCATGGCCATGCTAGCTGGAGATTCGTCTGTAAAAACTTGCATTTGTGGTCACAGTGGTGCCTATGCT
The DNA here is from genome assembly GCF_026875155.1 of Cherax quadricarinatus. NCBI lineage: Eukaryota > Metazoa > Arthropoda > Malacostraca > Decapoda > Parastacidae > Cherax > Cherax quadricarinatus. The sequence continues at coordinate 19,136,026 of NC_069483.1, read as the reverse complement.
AACCTTCCTATGGTGTAGAAATATACCTAGTTGGACGAATCTTATTGTGGCTAGCTGGTCTAGTGGCTAACGCGACGGTCTGGAGTTTTGAGACTCTCTGACCGCGGGTTCAATCCCGGCTGGGGCATGGTTTGTTTGCAATCGTGTCATTATGATTTCGTGAGTCAAAATACAAGGAGGCAGAGGAGAGGTTTGTTCCCGAGGAAAACAGAAATAATGGGAAGACCAGAACGAGTCCTTGGTTCACCCAAAGGTGTAGGGAGGCAAAAACTAGGTGTACTAGAGAATGGAAAAGGTACAGAAGACAAAGGACCCAGGAAAATAAAGAGATCAGTTGAAGAGACAGAAACGAATATGCACAGATAAGAAGGGAGGCTCAGCAACAACATGAAAATGACATAGCATCGAAAATCGAGTCTGACCCGAAGCTGTTGTATAGCCACATGAGGAGGAAAACAACAGTCAAGGACCAGGTAATCAGACTGAGGAATGATGATGGGGAGTTCACAAGAAACTACCAAGAGGTATGTGAGGAGCTCAACACGAGATTTAAAGAAGTATTTACAGTGGAAACCAGTAGAACTCCAGGAAATCAGAACAGGGAGGTACACCAACAAGTCCTGGATGAGGTACACATAACCGAGGAGGAGGTGAAGAAGCTGCTATGTGAACTTGATACCTCAAAGGTGGTGGGACCAGACATCTCTCTTTGGGTCCTTAGAGAGGGAGCAGAGATGCTGTGTGTGCCACTAATAAAGATCTTCAACACATCATTTGAAACTGGGCAACTCCCTGAGGTATGGAAGATGGCAAATGTAGTCCCAGTTTTAAAAAAAGGAGACAGACACGAGACATTAAACTACAGACCTTTGTCACTAACGTGTATAGTATACAAAGCCATGGAGAAGATCATCAGGAGGGGAGTGCTGGAGCACCTTGAAAGAAACAAGCACATAATCGACAACCAGCATGGTTTCAGGGAAGGAAAATCCTGTCACAAACCTACTGGAGTTTTATGACAAGGTGACAGAAGTAGGACAAGAGAGGGGTGGATAGACTGCATTTCCTTAGACTGCAAGAAGGCCTTCGACACAGTTCCTCACAAGAGATTAATGCAAAAGCTAGAGGATCAAGCACACACAACAGGAAAAGCACTGCAATGGATCAGAGAATATCTGACAGGGAGGCAACGAGTCATGGTACGTGACGAGGTGTCAGAGTGGGCGCCTGTGACAAGCAGGGTTCCACAGGGGTCAATCCTAAGACCTGTGCTGTTTTTGGTATATGTGAATGACATAACGGAAGGGATAGATTCAGAAGTGTCCTTGTTTGCAGATGATGTGAAGTTAATGAGGAGAATCAAATCGGTCGAGGATCAGGCAGGACTACAAAGAGACCTGGACAGGCTACAAGCCTGGTCCAGCAACTGGCTCCTTGAATTTAACCCTGCCAAATGCAAAGTCATGAAGATCGGGGAAGGGCAAAGAAGACCGCAGAGTGGCCAAAGACTGTATACCTCACTCACACTAGAATTAATACATGGGCTTCCACCTTACAAATTAAGCTGTTTGACATACTTGTTGCTCTTAAGCTTGTGGAAACTACAACCGCACATAGTGTAATTGTAACTGACTTCTCGATACTCGCTCGAGATAGCCCGAGACCCGAATCTAGCATCCTTGCACATGAAGCTAGGCACAGATATACACAAATTATTAAGGGATCACAGTTAAACTTTTGAGGATTTCCTCTCACATAGACCTCCAGGAGCATGACAAAGTTGATGTATTAGCTAAAGAAGAAGTAAATAAAGGAAATGCTGAATATGACTTAGGAACTAGCAAACGAGCTTGAAGAAAGTAGAAAGCACAGATAGAAACTAGCAGATCCATTATCTATCATAATGATATGTGTCAAATCAAACATAAAACATATCTGTGTAGACAGTAACAGGGTCAGTAGATTGCAAGATGTTACTGCTGAACTAAGGTTAAGGTATAAGTATCTCTTGCAGTATGGTTTGTACGGCAATATCAAGTGTGTGAACCGAGACAGGGCTAAACATTCGAGCTTCTAGAGACACTTCCATGTAAACCTTACAAGATATGGCAGAAACATCTCATTATTATTGATATTTGAAATCTTCAGAGTGTATCCATATTTTGCATCGACCAGATGAACAGTCCTTAAGTAAGTAAGTAAGTTTATTCAGGTATACACAAATACAGTTACATAGAATTATCATACATAGCAGCATATGTGTAGAGAACCTAGGATAACCCAAAAAAGTCAGACAGAGTGACTTATTTCCATTGGGGTCCTTATAGAGATTGAAACCCAGCTATGACCATTTATTTATTTTTAGTGCTAATAACATTCCTTACTGTACTATATGCAACAACTAAATGAAGTAATTGTAAAATATGAAATGACTAATATTCCTTTCTTGTGAAGTAGCAATGCTCAGTGAGGTTTGACAAAGACTGTTGTGACCTCTGTAATCCTGTTTTTTGTGCAACCATTCACAGTATGAGTATGGGGTGTATAATAAATTACCTGCTCTGGCCATACAGCTTAAAAGAAAGTTTCCATTGGAAAAAATGGCTGACTTCCATGGTAGATGCTCCAACTTCCAACTTCTGCACCATCCTTATGAAGTTCTAGGCAATCCTGTTGATTTTCATTTGACCCTGAAGGGAAATCAGCTATTCTTTATGTCTGAACATTTGTTTTTCTTCTCCAATCACAACAACTATGTTCATATGCAAGGTTTAAATAATTACCAAAACAAACCTTAAAGGCCTTAAGACTATCGTGAAACAATAATGGAGGAGGATTAGACTAACACAAAATTCAGCATCCCTTGTTAAATAGTCTGTGGACCATTAGTCAGCCAGTTGTTCCAAGACTTTGAGGGAGTTGACACAGACCAGAAATCATATTTTTTTCATTGTGATGAGGTAAAACAGCAGCAAACTAACTTCCTCACTGATGTCCAAAACCTTGTCATTTGAAGATGGAGAAATCCTGTCCAAGAAAATGGAGACCTACTGAAAAAAGGACATGAGCAGTATGAAAGCTTTGTGAAAGATGTCCTCAATGAGAGAAAGAAATCATTTGAATACCTCATTACAAAGAACTCCCTCTATTTTTAAACTATAAACAGTAAGGCTAGGCTAGGTCTTTGCCCAAATGTACATTGTAATAAATACACATGAAGATGACCTTGACTTTCTTCTCCCATGAGGTTTAAGCATTTTTTCTCCATCCATAGCAGAGTGAAGATGTGATGCATTATTCAAAGAAATCAGATAGCATGAGTACTCACCTAGTTGAGGTTGCAGGGGTCGAGTCCAAGCTCCTGGCCCCGAGTGTTTTGAAGAAGACATTAATAATTCACTAATCCACATGCTGGTTCCCAGAGGTGGAGTTTCAACTTTCAAAAATGATAAAAATGCTTGTTTTAAAAACATATTCAAATGGAGCTTAGGAGGGTCTCCTCTCTCCATACTGTTTGGGACACCTACAGGCAAGAACACATCAATGTTGGCATCAGATCATTACTAGGAACAGGAGTGCTTTAAAAAAGTTAACCTGATGGTGAAGATGCCAGGAAAATGGTCTGAATTCCTCAAAGACAGCAAAAATAAAGTAGGGCAGTTTCAATACCTTGGAGAAGATCCAATCAAGACCCAGAGCTCTCCAGTGATCTATAAATCTCCAGTCCCAATGAAAAAAAGTCTAGCAAGAGGGACAAGGCCAAAACATGGATGGAGAATTTTCCCAAGAAGAAACTGTCACATGACTCATTCTGCACAATTTTCAAGTTCGAAGGACAGGGTCATTCAAATATATTAGTGAAGATCTCCAACACATGTTGTGATCATTCCTCTCTTTGAAGCCACATCTGTTACCAGCTGCATATCTTGCAGTTAACTGTTCTTGTGGTTAATATAAAAAATATTCAGAGAATCTAGAAGTACAGTGGTATCACGGGATACGAACAGCTGAAAACTGGAACAATTATGTAAGTGTATTTACGTAAGTGTGTTTATGTAAGTGCTTTTGTAAGTGTATTTTTGGGAGTTTGAAATGGATTAATCTAATTTACATTATTCCTTATGGGAACAAATTCGTTCGGTATCAGCACTCGAACAGCCTTCTGGAACAAAATAAGTTTGTATCCCGAGGTATCACTGTATATACATTTAGGCATTCCACAGTCAATAATAAAATTAATTTGGACACTGAAGAGCTTGAGAAGTAAAGCCGGTGGAAGATACATCTCGTTGTGAAGTTTCTGTCACATTCACATATTTAGTGTCTGTTTACCTGGAGTTTACCTGGAGAGAGTTCCGAGGGTCAACACCCCCGCGGCCCGGTCTGTGACCAGGCCTCCTGGTGGATCAGAGCCTGATCAACCAGGCTGTTGCTGCTGGCTGCACGCAAACCAACGTACGAGCCACAGCCCGGCTGATCAGGAACTGAGTTTAGGTGCTTGTCCAGTGCCAGCTTGAAGACTGCCAGGGGTCTGTTGGTAATCCCCCTTATGTGTGCTGGGAGGCAGTTGAACAGTCTCGGGCCCCTGACACTTATTGTATGGTCTCTTAACGTGCTAGTGACACCCCTGCTTTTCATTGGGGGGATGGTGCATCGTCTGCCAAGTCTTTTGCTTTCGTAGTGAGTGATTTTCGTGTGCAAGTTCGGTACTAGTCCCTCTAGGATTTTCCAGGTGTATATAATCATGTATCTCTCCCTCCTGCGTTCCAGGGAATACAGGTTTAGGAACCTCAAGCGCTCCCAGTAATTGAGGTGTTTTATCTCCGTTATGCGCGCCGTGAAAGTTCTCTGTACATTTTCTAGGTCGGCAATTTCACCTGCCTTGAAAGGTGCTGTTAGTGTGCAGCAATATTCCAGCCTAGATAGAACAAGTGACCTGAAGAGTGTCATCATGGGCTTGGCCTCCCTAGTTTTGAAGGTTCTCATTATCCATCCTGTCATTTTTCTAACAGATGCGATTGATACAATGTTATGGTCCTTGAAGGTGAGATCCTCCGACATAATCACTCCCAGGTCTTTGACGTTGGTGTTTCGCTCTATTTTGTGGCCAGAATTTGTTTTGTACTCTGATGAAGATTTAATTTCCTCATGTTTACCATATCTGAGTAATTGAAATTTCTCATCGTTGAACTTCATATTGTTTTCTGCAGCCCACTGAAAGATTTGGTTGATGTCCGCCTGGAGCCTTGCAGTGTCTGCAATGGAAGACACTGTCATGCAGATTCGGGTGTCATCTGCAAAGGAAGACACGGTGCTATGGCTGACATCCTTGTCTATGTCGGATATGAGGATGAGGAACAAGATGGGAGCGAGTACTGTGCCTTGTGGAACAGAGCTTTTCACCGTAGCTGCCTCGGACTTTACTCTGTTGACGACTACTCTCTGTGTTCTGTTAGTGAGGAAATTATAGATCCATCGACCGACTTTTCCTGTTATTCCTTTAGCACGTATTTTGTGCACTATTACGCCATGGTCACACTTGTCGAAGGCTTTTGCAAAGTCTGTATATATTACATCTGCATTCTTTTTGTCTTCTAGTGCATTTAGGACCTTGTCGTAGTGATCCAATAGTTGAGACAGACAGGAGCGACCTGTTCTAAACCCATGTTGCCCTGGGTTGTGTAACTGATGGGTTTCTAGATGGGTGGTGATCTTGCTTCTTAGGACCCTTTCAAAGATTTTTATGATATGGGATGTTAGTGCTATTGGTCTGTAGTTCTTTGCTGTTGCTTTACTGCCCCCTTTGTGGAGTGGGGCTATGTCTGTTGTTTTTAGTAACTGTGGGACGACCCCTGTGTCCATGCTCCCTCTCCATAGGATGGAAAAGGCTCGTGATAGGGGCTTCTTGCAGTTCTTGATGAACACAGAGTTCCATGAGTCTGGCCCTGGGGCAGAGTGCATGGGCATGTCATTTATCACCTGTTCGAAGTCATTTGGCATCAGGATAACATCGGATAGGCTTGTGTTAATCAAATTTTGTGGCTCTCATAAAAAATTCATTTTGATCTTCGACTCTCAGTCTGGTTAGCGGCTTGCTAAAAACTGAGTCATATTGGGACTTGAGTAGCTCACTCATTTCCTTGCTGTCATCTGTGTAGGACCCATCTGTGGTTCAGTCCCAGCATGGGTAAAAATGTTGGTCATGTTTCTCTACATCTGCTGTCCCTGTTCATCTGGCAGCAAGTAGGTACTTGCATGTTACCCGACTGCTGTGGGTCACATCCTGAGGGACAAGATTAAAAAAGACACTAGAGATAAGATTTTGTTTGGATTTTTAACCCTGGAGGGTTAGCCACCCAGGATAACCCAAAAAAGGCAGTGTATCATCAAGAGACTGTCTGTCTTATTTCCACTGGGGTCCTCAATCTTGTACCCCAGGATGCAACCCACACCAGTTGACTAATACCCAGGTACCTACTTGCTAGGTGAACAGGACAACAGGTGTAAGGAAACACGTCAAAATGTTTCCATCCTGCTGGGAATCTAACCCGGGCCCTCTGTGTGTGAAGCAGCCAGCCAGGCCACTGGGACCCCAATGGAAATATTAGTCACCAATGAAACACTGACTTTCCTGCAGTTATCCTGGGTTCCTAACCCTTTGGGTTAAAAATCTAGAGAAATCTTAATTCATTATGAACATCAGGGACATTAATGAAACAATATCACCATATTGTTTCACAAGTCTTCTAGAACTTGAAAAATCTGCCACTATAAGCCAACCATCAGATGTATCAAGCTCAAATAAGGGATTAATAATAAAATGGCCCATTCTGTATTCCAACTGATGTGAGATACAGATGTGCATCTCCAAGGAACACACTAGTCTTCTACTAACCATATGTTTTATTTATTTACAAATGGAACTAGCAAGAACTATGGGTCTATAATGAGAGGGATCACAATTAAAACTAAACTTCCAAAAATCTGTCAACCTAAGAAATGTTAATTGGTTTAGTATTGTAAGCAAAAATTTTATATAATAAAAATACATTTTACATTTAAAGATTTTTTTACCCAATGTATCAGGGAATTTTAGAGATAGGCAGTAAATGGTACCATTTTATTACACTATTGTTACATTTAATACAGCATGAAATATCAGTTTTGTACTGACAGGAAAAATAGGAACATGTAGACAAGCATTACCTGGTACCTGAGTTAGTACTGATGATTGAGTAAAATACAATCTATAGCAACAGTGGATCTTGATTATTATATTCATAAAAATGCATCAACCCATGTGGGTCAAAGCATGGCAACAATAGGACCTATCAAAATCTGATGCAATATGTACAAATTCTAAATTTAAACCTCTAAATCAGTAGTGCAGAAGTAGAATTCCTGAAATACATCAGGTCATACATTAATTCATGCCTCTTGAATTCCTTATCACTGTTAAACAAGATCTAGATATGTTTCTTAATTTTGAGAAGAGGATTAATAGAGGCATTAAATTGATCACCCATCAGTTCAATGACATATAGTCCAGACTTCAAGTACAGTAAACCCTCAACATACCGGACTAATTGGGGGACTGTCCATTAAATGAGACTACTGTTAAAAACAGCAAAACAAAAAAGCACTAAAGTGCTTTACCATATACCAAATATTGTACTGAACAAACATATACAGATATATACAGCAATAAACACTGAAAGTAAAGGCATTAAACATGCTATTTACCAGGTGGATTTTATCCATTGTTTTAAAAGTCTGTTAAGCTGAGGGTTCACTACTAGATCGGGTCAAGTGAAATCTAACTCGATACACTGCACTAACTCCATTAATATATACAATATTGCATTTTCCTAAAAAAAAACGAAGATGACTGGAATAGTAGTAAATGTAATAGGCTAAAAACCCAATGGCTTATAAGATTGGTTCTCACCATGTTGTCTGTTTCTAGTTTTATTTTCAGTTTGTGAGAAACCAACAGTCACAAGAATACCTATACAAGTAATATACCTGCAACTCATTCTAATCCTCTCACTGTCCAAAACATATTAATGCTCACTAACCACAATAAAAAAAATGGTAGAGAATCTATTTCTGAAGACAATGACATCAAGAATACAAAATTTGGTGGAAAACTCATGGAATTCCACAGGTGCAAAGTTAATAGTATGGACACAATTTATGCTTCAACAATTTCACCGATTATGAGTCCTATTTTAAGCCAATTCCACTGCTCAATTTGACCAAATTCTTTTAGCTATTTTGCTGGTATAAACCTTGGTAATAAATACCGACAAGTTGGTTTAGAAAGACACGTAAGCAAACACTATAACATATTTATTAGAAAATGTTTCGGTCCTGGGACCTTGATCACTTCTAACATACAGAGGCAGAAAGACATTATATATATAGGCGGAGAGTGAGATGTGACGCACGTAACCTGAGGAATGTCATAAGAACACAAGAATGGAGGAACACTGTAGAAGGCCTACTGGCCCATGCGAGGCAGGTCCTTATCAAAACAACCTCTGCCTATGATGAGGACGGGTAGACGATGAAATCATGTGACTCCTGTGTTGTTGGGTTGGTGCTGCTTAAGTATCATGTATGCCAATGTCATCGATGTAAGGTACGCCTGTGTCCTCCACAGAGACTCTACGGGGCATTTGATGAACTGGAACGAGGCACAACTCGTTCTCACCGAACCAGACCTCAGATGCCGACGGTGCCTAGAAGCCTCACTAATCACCGTCACCGACACTATAGAACGCAACACTGGAAACTACAAAATTTCAAAAACATTGGCATACATGATACTTAAGCAGCACCAACCCAACAACACAGGAGTCACATGATTTCATCGTCTACCCGTCCTCATCATAGGCAGAGGTTGTTTTGATAAGGACCTGCCTCGCATGGGCCAGTAGGCCTTCTACAGTGTTCCTCCATTCTTGTGTTCTTATGACATTCCTCAGGTCACGTGCGTCACATCTCACTCTCCGCCTATATATATAATGTCTTTCTGCCTCTGTATGTTAGAAGTGATCAAGGTCCCAGGACCGAAACGTTTTCTAATAAATATGTTATAGTGTTTGCTTACGTGTCTTTCTAAACCAGCTATTTTGCTATGCCTTCTGTTCTACTGACTGAGCACAAGAAACTGCCCATTTAACTATCAAAACTATACTATAAACTGCACAGAATTTGACTATTTGGCAAAAAAAAAAAAACTGTTGTCATTCCAGGCACTAAAACAACAATTCCTCTGTTCATTAATTGCATCCTAAGGTCTCTCCTATATTGCACTTGCCTTCCACTTTGAATTCATCACAAAAAAATAGATTTTCCCCCATTTGTCAAACACAACATAACCAGGAATGATTGGTCATGGCTTATGACATCCAAATAATTGAATAAGACATAGTAAAAGCCCAAGCAACACACCAGGGAGTGTACGGGAGCTTTACCCACTCTCCAGAAAATCAGCAAAACTAATATTTCTGCTACTTTGAGGCAGACTTCAAGCTATTTCCAGTTCTGGAACCAATCAATATCATTCTATTTCAGCAGCATGTCTTCCATTCTATTAAATTATACCAAGAAACAGATAATAAAACCATCTTAGAAAACACCTCAAACACAAGGTCAGAATTTTGCTTTTCCTATCATGCATCACATAAGGCTGGAATTTTTTCTATACTGTACACACACCACAGACCCTTTCTCTCATATCTAGGCCAAAATTTACCGCTCACAACTTATCTGATTGAGCTGAGCTCATGACATACGTCTACATGACGGACCTTGGTGTCAATAATGTAAATCTACGTGACAGACCTTGGTGTCAATAATGTAAATCTACATGACAGACCTTGGTGTCAATAATGTAAATCTACGTGACAGACCTTGGTGTCAATGATGTAAATCTACATGACAGACCTTGGTGTCAATAATGTAGATCTACATGACAGACCTTGGTGTCAATAATGTAAATCTACATGACAGACCTTGGTGTCAATAATGTAAATCTACGTGACAGACAGTAAAAGGGTTAAAGGTATTTTCTACCCTGCCAGCCTGGTCTTTCAGCCAGGCTTTCTTGTTGAATGCCTGTTCAGCCAAGTTAGTTGTGAACTGTTGTAGTCATTGTATTGTGAGTTAGTTGTGAATTGTTGTAATTGTGGTATTGTGGGTCCATTGCTGTTAGAGGCCCACTGGCCCACTAGCCTGACTGATTAAGACAGATAAGAGTAGTTTGCATTCTCCCAAATTTGGCTTCAGAAACTAGAACAAAAAGAGGGTAGTTTATTTAAACTACCCTCTTTCTGTTCTGGTTAATATCCTGTGAGTGAGCAATTAGTTTGCTACAGTAGATCATTATACTATTACACGGTAGCTAGGTTCCTGAAAATGCTGTGTTAGGTAAATCTGTATTAGATAAACTGAAGAACTTATAGGAAAAATAAGGTTACATTCTTGAGATCCCAAAAAAAGTCAAACAACTTTTGTTTTTTAGACATCCAAATCTTACAAAAATAGGAATGATAATTTTTTTTTGTTGTTGCTTAAGATTACAAATGCAACAGAAATATTATTATTTTTTTCTTTTTTTTCCAACAAGTCAGCCGTCTCCCACCGAGGCAGGGTGACCCAAAAAAGAAAGAAAATCCCCAAAAAGAAAATACTTTCATCATCATTCAACACTTTCACCACGCTCACACATAATCACTGTTTTTGCAGAGGTGCTCAGAATACAACAGCTTAGAAGCATATACGTATAAAGATACACAACATATCCCTCCAAACTGCCAATATCCCAAACCCCTCCTTTAAAGTGCAAGCACTGTACTTCCCATTTCCAGGACTCAAGTCTAACTATATGAAAATAACCAGTTTCCCTGAATCCCTTCACTAAATATTACCCTGCTCACACTCCAACAGATCGTCAGGTCCCAAGTACCATTCGTCTCCATTCACTCCTATCTAACACGCTCACTCACACTTGCTGGAAGTCCAAGCCCCTTGCCCACAAAACCTCCTTTACCCCCTCTCTCCAACCCTTTCGAGGATGACCCCTACCTCGCCTTCCTTCCCCTATAGATTTATATGCTTTCCATGTCATTCTACTTTGATCCATTCTCTCTAAATGACCAAACCATCTCAACAACCCCTCTTCTGCCCTCTGACTAATACTTTTATTAACTCCACACCTTTTCCTAATTTCCACACTCCGAATTTTCTGCATAATGTTTACACCACACATTGCCCTTAGACAGGACATCTCCACTGCCTCCAACCGTCTCCTCGCTGCTGCATTTACCACCCAAGCTTCACACCCATATAAGAGTGTTGGTACTACTATACTTTCATACATTCCCTTCTTTGCCTCCATAGATAACGTTTTTTGACTCCACATATACCTCAATGCACCACTCACCTTTTTTCCCTCATCAATTCTATGATTAACCTCATCCTTCATAAATCCATCTGCCGACATGTCAACTCCCAAGTATCTGAAAACATTCACTTCTTCCATACTCCTCCTCCCCAATTTGATATCCAATTTTTCTTTATCTAAATCATTTGATACCTTAAATTGTGATTGCTGGTTTATGTCAGTGATTGTGAAGAGAGTGGAGATACATGGTGTGGCCCTACTGGGCTGAGGTGGATGGTTGTTGGTTGTCAGCAGAAGTGGATGGTTGAGGTTCTGGTACTAAAGTCGATGGTTGTACTGGAGTGTGCATAAATTCTGTAATGGATCTCTGGGCTCTTTTACCCTGCAGTACATTATAAAGCTGACAGTAAGGCATCATTAGCTGCTCTAGACCCCGTTACAGAGCACTGCTTCTAGATATGTTAGGGTCTTCTTCAGTGAAAAAGTCTGCTAGTTTAGCAGCAACATAGAACTGCTCACATAACTGCTGCAATGTTAACTGCTTTTCTGCAGGTTCTTCTCCTTCTATCTGCCTCCCTTGTATCTATGCATCGAGCTCTGCCAACATTTCCTCTGGACTCCTGTCTTCATCATCATTATCTTCTAAGAGCTCATTCACATCTTCATTCATATCTTCAAAACCATCACCTGGTAATCTCCTTGACAGCTGAACAATTTCCTGAACCTGACTCTCAAGCAAGGAAAAACCAGTGAAAGAAGGCCATAACTTTCCCCAGCTTGCATTTAATGTTGATTGAGGCACTTCATTCCATGCACTTCTAGCATAGCTGATGGCATCTGCAATAATAAATTTATTCCAGAAGCTTGGTACTGCCAGGTTGGAATCAGAGTCCATTGATGCAACTAGTTTTTTTTTTATAACTTTTCTTGTGTAGTTACACTTGAATGACTTAACAATTTCTCAATCCAGTGGTTGTATTAAAGATGTTGTATTTGGAGGTAAAAGTACAGCTTTTACATGCGGGGTCACATCCAGCAAAGCTTCTGGATGAGTACGGGAATTATCAAGAATAAAGAGAGCCTTGAATGCAAACTTCTTGCTGTGCAGGTAAAACTTGACTTTGGGAATAAAGTGACGCTTGAACCAGTCAATAAATATTTCCTGTCATCCATGCTGACTGGTTGACCTCCAAATTACTGGTAAGGTGTTCTTATCTATACCTTTCATTGCACGAGGATTCTTAGAGAGGTAAACAGCCATGGGCTTACACTTGAACTCACCTGACGAATTACCACAAAGGAGCAAGGTGAAGCAATCCTTTGCTGCCTTGAAGCCCAGTGCACTTTTCTCTTGCTGACTTATATAAGTTCTTGTTGGCATTTTCTTCCAAAAAACACTTGTCTTGTCAGCATTAAACACTTGATGTGGCTCACAGCCATCCTCAGAAATAATTTCCTGCAATTCAGCAGGGAAATTACTTGCTGCTGTATGATCAGTTGAAGCACTTTCACCAGAAAACTTAATATTATGTAACTTATTATACAACTTAAAGTTGTGGAACCAGCCTGTGCTAAACACACACACTTTTTCAGGCCTTCCTTCCTTATCACACATTGCTGTAAACAACTGTAAGGCTTTTTCCTTAACCGAGATGAAATTAAGAGGTGGACCTTTCTTTGTTTTTTGTTCAGTCCACTCAAGCCATAAGTTTTCCATTTTATTTACTTGTAATCTACGTGTCATTCTTTTCGTGAGATGACATCCTGGGTTATTCATTACACAAGCTCATATATTCACCTCATTCGTTTTAATTGGACGAACTTACGCTTTATTAAGGCCATAGGCTCTCACTACATCCGCCACATGTGAGCCACTCTTAAGCTTGTCTAATACGTATCTCAATTTTCTCGTAACTCCAAGACTTAAACTTTTAAACCTTTTCTTGCCACTTTCAGCAACATTTATATGTCTACTGGGTGCCATGATTGCTTGGTAGATACAAGATATGGCAACTGAAAGATCAAAATACAATCCACAAACACAGCTAGCTCCTAGGAGAGAATGGTTCTACACACATATGAACCGAAGGCTGGAACGAGGGTGGTGGGGGTGGCAGGGGATGGCGGTAGGTCTTCCCCATTGACTTAGTGGTCTAAACCACAGCCAAGCAGTGGCCTGAGTTGGGCAAATATCCTGCGGGCTATATTCCAAATTTTTTCCCCTCCCGCAAACCGAACCGTGTTATTTTACGAAGTGTTGTATAAAACTGTGCAGCAATTTTTCAATAGTGCAATAATCAAAATGCGCCAAATAAATCCATGTAATATAATAGTCTACTGTACATCCCCTAACCCATAAATCTCTAATCTTTTATCTCAGATAGAAAGACTTTAAATATTTTATCATATATATACGTATATAAATTGTATGATAAAGCTTTTTAACACAATACATGTATTGTTCTCTTTCTTTATGAATTCTCATGTTTCATAGCAGTATTACATCAGACACATCATGATGCCAGCTTGTTGGATTTTTATCCATAATTCATCCTCCTATACTTCTTGTTTCCACTATTTTTCTACTCTCATATATGTATTGTGTTATACGTTGCAATCCTTTCTGATATAGCTGTTGTATTGAAAAAATTTTCACATAATGATAATTTTACTTGACAGCTTATATTAATATAATTATAAACTAATTATTTATATCACTTCAACTATAAACTGCTATAAGAGTTATTTCTGTCATTCTCATTATCATCACACTCCTGTCCCTTTGATACTGTTGTATTAACATGATTTTTTTACTTAGAATGATAAATTTTTTCAACTCCTGTTAACCCTTTACTGTCTCCCACATAGGTCTCTATTATTGATGCCAGGAGGCAGGACCAGCACCAGCCCAGGCTAGGAGCCTTACCACACACTCCAACAACCCCAGTCCACATCCACCACCCACACCACCACCACCACCACAACCAGCCACAAATATCAAGCACCCACCACCAAACAGCATCTAGGATTAACAGAAGGGTGCACATTTTATGTGCAATCCAAATCAATTTCACGACACACACACACACAGTGGAATCAAGCCCAACTATACCCTCAGAGCAATGTCACTGAACTTGAACTCTATTTTGATGAACCCCAGATGAAAATTATAGCAAGGGAAACCAACAGACACTGCCAGTATACACTGGCAAAGCTGGTTTCACCATAATCACAACTGCACGAGTAGAAGGACACAACTCTTCATTTCCACAATCATGCTCATGCCACGTGTGTATAAGCACAATATTGCATCATAATCCCTTATATGTACCCTGACATTCAGTGATTTCATACACATCAACAGATTTATCCTGCCATTATGTATGCTACACTTCTCAGACAAGGCCCAAGAGAAGTGATATGTTAAGCAAAATCAGGGGTGTTTTTATGTATCTCAAGCAAAAGTTCACCAAGTTTTTTCATCTCATCTGGAAAAATGCTATTGATGAGTCTTTGATCGTGTTCAAAAGCAGACTGTCGTTCAAGCAGTATATACCAAGCAAGAAGAAATGCTTTGGTATTAAGCTATTTGTTTTGCGTTATTCTTAAAGTGGAATGGAATTAGATCTCATTGTTTACACAGGAATTAAAATATTGAAAATTACCAGGAAGTTATTGGGAATCTCTGGTGATGTGGTGAAAAAAAATGAAGGACCCATATCCTGGTAAAGGTCATACATTAAAGATTGTTAACTGGTACACAAGCTTTTTACTCAGGAATTTCCTGCAGGTGAACATGACAGACATGTGGGTACAGTGCAGGCAACATAAACATGCCCAGGTTCAGTGCTGGCATTGGTACTGGTGAGGTGCAGGTTATATGTTAAGCAAGATCAG
The DNA here is from genome assembly GCF_026875155.1 of Cherax quadricarinatus. Taxonomy (NCBI): domain Eukaryota; kingdom Metazoa; phylum Arthropoda; class Malacostraca; order Decapoda; family Parastacidae; genus Cherax; species Cherax quadricarinatus. The sequence goes on along the minus strand of NC_069483.1, from coordinate 19,120,716 downwards.
GGGTGTTTTTATGTATCTCAAGCAGAAGTTCAACAAGTTTTTTCATCTCATCTGGAATCTTGCTATTGATGAGTCTTTGATCTTGTTCAAAAGCATGATTCTTAAAGTGGAATGGCACTGGATCTCATTGTTTACACAGGAATCAAAACATTGAAAATTACCAGGAAGTTATTGGGAATCTCTGGTGATGTGGTGAAAAAAATGAAGGACTCATATCTTGGTAAAGGCCATACATTATACATGATAACTGGTACACAAGCCCTTTACTCAGGAATTTCCTGCAGTTGAAAATGACAGACATGTGGTACAGTACGGGCAACATAAACATGCCCAGGTTCAGTGCGGGCATTGGTATTAGTGAGCTGCAGGAGGTTCATGACAATATCTTCATGACAATATCATCACGGCATTTTGGTGGTATGACATGTTCTGACATTGTTGCCATTGATCCACCAGCACAAAATGAAAGACATAAGAAAAGTAACTAAACCCATTGTGAAACCAGCTGCTGTTATGGATTACGTGGATTACACCAGCAATGTGTGTCTGGTGGACTAATACAATATGCAGATTGGATATGTTGATGGTGTCCAGAAGAGTTACAACTGGTACATGAAACTCTTCTTCCATCTAGTTGCCACTGCAATGACAAATGCATGCAATATGTACCAGATCAAGACTGGCAACAGATTGCTACATGCCAACTTTTGTCTGTCTATCATCATACAAACAAGAAAGAAATAACGGGTCACAACATATACACCACTGTACTGATCATCAAATACCCTCTTGTTTGAAGTATGGTGATCACTTTCTGAGTGCACTTCTTGCTACAGATAATAAACACCGAGCTCAGCAATTATGTTATGTGTGCACAGACAACAAGGTGCCCAGTAAAGAGCAGGGACATGTGTTCTATATGTAGGGAGTGTAAAATACAGCTGTGAATTGAACCATGTTTTAGGAACTTACACATAAAAGAGTAGTAAAGTAATTGAACATGTGTGTCTATATTGTTTTGTAAAAATATACCACTGACATTACTAGTGTGGGTATTGTGTTGTATATACACCATGACTAGCCTTATGTGCATTTTGCATGATTTGTGTGTCATAGGGCCACAACAGTTATTGAAAAATGTAAATTAGAAAATCCCAGAACAAAAGGGCACTGCCATCACCACTGTTATCATTAACAGGTCAATAACCCTCAAATTCATATCTTGGTAAATACTGATGGAAAAATTCTTGTGGTCTCATGCACTCTTATTTTGAGAAGAATTTTTTTAAAATCATGATGTTTTCAGTACTTTGAATTTTGGGGGTCATTACAATGAGTTAACACCTTGCAATAAATCCCAAAAAACTTTGTAGTCTTAATAGTTAATACTAGTCTAAATTTGCTTGAAATGCTATGTATCCTATGGACTTTATAATTACAGTGGTACCTCAATATTTGAACTTCATCTGTTCCAGGAGGCTGTTCGAATAGTGAGTTATACGAATATTGAATCAATTTTTCCTATAAGAAATAATGTAAATTGGATTAATCTGTTCCAGGCTCCAAAAAATGACCAATTACGAAACATTTTAAGTAAGAATATTGCTTATTTAAACCTGTAAAATAATATTTGCATGCATAAAACCATACATAAAAACTATAAAAACAATAAATACATGAAATAAATGAAAATTTAATGAACTTTACTGAGGAATGCTGATGGCCTAGATGTTGTTTGGAAAGGTTGTCACCTGTTTAGTGTTTTTTCTCTTTTTTGTCTTTGTGCAGTAGTACTTGAAGATGATGGGGATTCACTAACATTTGATTTTTTCTTTGGTAAAGAAGCTGTCCAATGTTGTCTGCTCTTGACGACTTTTCAAAAAAAGTTGTCAATATTGTGGCTAGCTGGTCCAGTGGCTAACGCGACGGTCTGGAGTTTCGAGACTCTCTGACCGCGGGTTCAAATCCTGCCCGTGGTATGGTAAAGTTGTCAATATTTTCAATGAACAAGTTGATGCTCCTATTCACAACAATAATGATGGGATGCCCTTTTTCCACCAGGCTCTGTATTTGAGCCCAGTTCATTAATTTCTGCAGTGGAAATGTTGCCTTACTGCTTCCCTCCTCTGAAGAAATTTCCTCAACCACTTCTTGCTGCTCCTTGAAGTTCTGTGGTGATCTTCTGCTCCTTGAAGTTCTGTAGTGATCTTCTGCTCCAAACCCATGGACTGGCCCAGAGAAACAATATCCTTTAGCACAGGCTCTGCCTCAAAGCCTTTAAAATCTCTGACTGACTGTACATAGTCTGGCTACAATTTCTTCCAGGCAGAGTTCATTGTCCTGAAAGAAACTTACCCCCAGGCTTTGTCTATTATCCTTGAACACTGGAGGATATTAAAATGTTTTTCTCTAAAATTCCCTAAGGGTAAACTCTGTTTCAGAGGTCACTTCAAAGCACTTTTTAAACAGTGCTTTTGTGCAGTTTCTAAAAATTGGAAATTACCTGCTGGTCCATGGGTTGGATAAGTGGTGGTAGTGTTAGAGGGGCAAGAATTTCACTTTAATAAAGCTATATTCATCCACCAAATTTTCCTTCAAGCCTGAAGGGTGAGCAGGAGCATTGTCCATTACCAGAAGTACCCTTAATGGTAAGTTTTTACTGCTAGGCACGTCTTCACACTTGAGGCAAACACTTCATGTATACACTCAGTGAAGAACTGCCTTTGTTACCTAAGCTTTACTATTAGCCCTCCACATTACAGTGACTTTACTTTTTATCACATTATTTATCTTAAAAGCCCTTGGATTTTCAGATTGGTACACTACAATTTAATTTTGCAGTCCCCACTAGCATTATCACACAACAAGAGTGTTAGCCTCTCTTTTATGGGCTTGTGTCCTGGTAATGATTTTTCTTGTGTGATGTAGGTTCTCTAAGGCATTCTTTTCCAAATGAGACCAGTTTCATGACAATTAACCCTTTCAGGGTTGAGAGGCTCTCTCCTAAACTTGTTCTCAGGGTCAAAAATTTTTTGGAAAAAAAATAAAAAATTATTTTTTCTTATGAAATGATAGACAATCTTTTCCCGATCATAATGACATCAAAAGTATGAAATTTGATGGAAAACTTATGGAATTATGCTCTCGCGAAGTTAGCGGTCTCGACATTTATGCATCGGCGACTTCGCCCACTTTGAGCCCTATTTTCGGTCAATTCCAGTGTACTAGTCAACAAAAATCATAACTATTTTGCTAGAACTCCATTTTTTCTATTGAATGAGTACAAGAAACCACCCATTTACTGATTTCAACTATCCAATAAAGTGGTCAGAAATTGGCAATTTTGACAATTGCACACAAATTTCAAAAGATTCCAATTTCCAAATAGGGTCCAGAATAAACAAGACAGGCATTCCTGGCACTAAAATAAAAGTTTCTCTGTTCACTAGTCATGTCCCCAGGCCTGTCTTACATCTCTTTTGCTTTCCACTTTGAATTTTTATTCTTACAAAAAATAGAAGATTTACTGTTACGCAGACTACTGCATTGGTGTAGAAATGGTATAAATAATATCAGCGCACTTGTGAAAGAATATTAGACTCGCCAGTTGACGTGTATTGGACGCGTAGCATGATTTGTTTACTTTTGAACTTTGGCAAAAATCGAACATTTCTGCTACTTTGAGCTCAATTTCAATGTACTTTTCATTGTGAAACCAATCAAAGTCCTCTCAATTTCTGTAATATATCTTCCATTCTATAAAATGAGACCAGGAAAACTAGAATACAACCATAAATACCATATGAAAATACAGTGCAAAGTCGCTGTTCTAAACCAAAAACACGGTCAGAATTTTTTTTTCTCATTATGCACTGTGTACTGCAAGATTTTTTTTATACTGTGCACACTGACCACACAGACCCATTCTTTCATATAAAAGCCTACCAGCTTTCTCTCGCTAGATCTGAAGGTGCTAGAATTTACGCATACTAGTACGTCAATAACCCTGGCGTGTAAGCTGTACTAGTTTGTCGAAAACCCTGAAAGGGTTAAAAGCCTGTTAAGGAATAAATTCCTCACTGTCTACATAAGTTTTAAATTTCTTAACAAACATTTCTGGCCTGATCTGTGTTAGCAGTGGCAGTCTCCCCATGCCTTACTACACTATGAATCCCACTTATTTTTTTAAACCTATCAAACAGCCCCTACTTGCCTTATATTCATCACTTTCAGCACTGTTTCCTGGGGTGTCTCCTGGAGTATACCTGGAGAGGGTTTCGGGGGTCAACGACCCCACGACCTGGTCCGTGACCAGACCTTGTGGTGGATTAGAGCCTGATCAACCAGGTTGTTACTGCTGGCCACACACAAACCGATATACGAACCAAAGCCCGGCTGGTCAGGTACTGACTTTAGGTGCTTGTTCAGCACCTTCTTGAAGACAGCCAGGGACCTATTGATAATCCCCCTTATGTATGCTGAGAGGCAGCTGAACAGTCTTCGGCCCCTGACACTTATTGTGTTGTCTATTAGCATACTAGTGGTGCCCCTGCTTTTCATTGGGTGGATGTTGCATCTCCAGCCAAGTCTTTTGCTTTCATAGGGAGAGATTTTCATGTGCAGATTTGGGACTTGTTCCTTGAGGATTTTCCAAGTGTATATTATCATGTATCATTCTAGCCTGCATTCCAGGGAATACAAATCATGGGACTTCAATTGCTCCCAGTAATTTCGGTGCTTTATCGTACTTATGCATGCCATGAAAGTTCTCTGTATATTCTTCAAGTGTACAATTTTGCCTGCCTGGAAAGGTGCCATTAGTGTACAGCAATATTACAGCTTAGAGAGAACAAGCAATTTGAAGAGAATCATTATGGGCTTGGCATCCCTAGTTTTGAAGGTTCTCATTATCCATCCTATCATTTTCCTAGCAGATATGGAAGATACATTGTTGTGATCTTTGAAAGAGATCTTCTGACATTATCACTCTTTGGTCCTTCACATTAGTTTTTTACTCAATTGTGTGGTTGGAATTTGTTTTATACCCCATTAGTTTTAATTCCCTTGAGTTTTCCCAAACAGAGTAATTGAAATTTGTCTTCATTAAACTTTATACATGTTTTCTGCAGCCTATTTAAATATTTGGTTTATGTCCGCTTAGAGACTTGCAATGTCTTCAATGGAAGACACTGTCATGCAAATTCAGGTGTCATCAGCAAAGGAAGACATAGTGCTATGACTTACATCTCTGTCTATGTCAGATATGAGGATGAGGAACAGGATGGGAGCGAGTACTGTACCTTGGGGAATGGAGCTTTTCACTGTAGCCACCTCTGATTTTACTCTGTTTACTATTACTCTTTGTGTTCTATTTGTTAGGAAGTTCTTGCTCCATCTACCAACTTTTCTTGTTATTCCTTTATCACACATTTTCTGTGCTATTACACCATGATCACACCTGTTAAAGGCTTTCATAAAGTCTATGTATACTACATCTGCATTTTGTTTGTCCTCCAGAGCATCCAAGTCCATGTCATAGTGGTCCAGTAATTGGGATAGGCAGGAGCAACCTGGGTTGTGTAACTGATGGGTATTGATGTGGGTGGCGATCTTCCTTCTTAGAACCTTTTCAAAGATTTTTATGATGCGGAATGTTAGTGCTATCAGTCTGTAATTCTTTGCAATTGCTCTACTGCCACCTTTGTTGAGTGGGGCTATATCTGTTGTTTTTAGTGACTGTGGGATGACCCCTGTGTCCATGCTCCCTCCCCATGGAATGCTTAAGGCACATGAAAGAGGCTTCTTGCAGTTCTTGATGAACACTGAGTTCCACAAGTCTGGGCCTGGGGAAGAGTGCATGGGCATGTCATTTATTGCTTTTACAAAGTCTTGTGGTGTTAGGATAATATCGGAGATTTTTTAAGTAACCAGATTTTGAGTCATGGTCATAAAAAATTCATTTAGATTGTCAACGTTTAGTCTGATTAACGGCTCACTAAACGCCGAGTCATATCTCGCCTAGATCACTATATAATCGCTTTGCTTTTTCACAAATTATTGTTTTAGAAAAATGAAATACCAAAAATGAAATACCAAAAAAGTTTCACAGAGCTTGTACAAATGATGCTTAACGAACGAAAGCTGACAAGAGACAGCACGCGATGCTTTGTTTTCATTGGACTTTGTCCAGATACAGTTTTGTTTAGGTCAAATATCAAGACAATATCCAAATACCAAGTCATATTTTTCTCAAAAAAGTTAGGAAATATCAAGTTGTATGAATATAAGGACATACGTACGAATATTGAGATTCCACTGTATGGTATACTTTATAAAAAGATTTGAATTTGATTGTAAACATTATCTAAAAAATGCTATTCATTTAAGTGTAAAATGATTCTGACATTAGCTCAAAATTCCTTTCCCTATATGCATCCTTACATGGGAAGCTAAAACAGATTTCTTTGAAAAGCCTTTTAAGCACTCAGAACACCTGTATGGTTTCTCTCCAGTATGAGCTCTCATGTGTGTTACTAGAGATGATTTTTTTGAAAAATATTTTAGACACTCTGAACAATTATATAGTTTTTCTCCTGTATGATATCTCATGTGTGATTTTAGAGATGATTTATATAAAAAGTTTTTTAGACATACTGTACATTGATATGGTTTTTGACCTGCATGAACTTTTGTGTGTGTTGCTAAAACAGATTTACACAAAAATTCTTTAAAGCACACTGAACAATTATAAGGTTTCTTTCCTGTATGAACTTTCACATGTTCTGCTAGAGATGAGCGATAAGAAAACTCTTTTCGGCACATTGAACACTGATAAGGTTTTTCCCCTAAATGAGCTCTCATGTGGGTAAATAAAACTGACTCCTTTGAAAAACATTTTTGACAGACTGAGCACTGAAAGGGTTTCTCTCCTGTATGAACTCTTGTGTGTATCACTAGATTTGTTTTACTTGTAAATTCTTTCTGGCACACAGAACATTTGTATGGTTTCTCTCCTGTATGAACACTCATATGCGCTACCTGAGCTGACTTATGTGAAAAACTTTTAAGACACTTTGGACACTTGTATGGCTTCTCTCGTGTATGAACTCTCATGTGTATTACCAAGTGTGATTTTTGTGAAAATTTTTTTAAACATTCTGGACAACTAAATGGCTTCTCTCCTGTATGAATTCTCATGTGCATTCCTAAACTTGAATTATTTTTAAAGTCTTTTAAACATATTGAACACCGAAATGGATTGTCTTCTCCTGTATGAGTGCTCATGTGTATTAGAAGAGCTGATTTACGAGAAAAGTCTTTCAGACACTCTGGACATTTATACGGCTTTTCACCTGTATGAATCCTCATGTGTACTACTAGGTTTGATTTTAAATTGAAGTTTTTTAGGCACACTGAGCATTTATAAGGTTTCTCTCCTGTATGAACTCTTGAATGCATCATTAGTAGTGATTTTTTTGAAAATGCCTTTACACAAACTGAGCATTTGTATGGTTTCTCTCCTGTATGAATTCGTGTATGCGTTATTAGAACTGACTTTTTTTTAAACTCTTTTGTACATACTGTACATTTGTATGATTTTTCTCCTGTATGAACATTCATATGTGCTACTAGATTTGATTTAATTGAAAAGTGTTTTTGACACACTGAACATACATATGGTCTCTCTCCTGTATGAACCCTCATGTGGGTTACTAAAACTGATTTGTATGAAAAGTCTTTTAGACATTCTTGACACTTATATGGTTTTTCTTTCGTATGAACTCTCATGTGTAATAAAAGATGTGATTTGTATTGAAATTCTTTGACACACATTGAACACTTGAATGGTTTCTCTTGATGAACTTTCTTCATATGTGCTGTTAAAGCTGTTTCACGCACAAAGTTTTTCTGACACAATGAACAGGAAAATGGCCTCTCTCCTAAATGATTTGTCATTGTTCCAATTACAAATTTTACAAGGTCTTTCAGAAACTTTGAACATCTATGTTGTTTCTTCCATACAGAATTACTATCTTATGTTGAATTAGATATAATAGCCTGTTAAAAGTATTTGGGATACTGTACAATAACAGTTTTTCTGTAATGTACAGTCTTATTATATTTTATCTGAAAAATACTTTGACACTAAACAACAGTATGCTTTTAAAAGTCTTACATATTTAGTACATATTTTTCTAGATTCAGAAAGCACTAGGTGTATTCTTTACACACTGAACTCTAACGAGCTTCATCTCCTGTAACTTTTGTAAAATGGTTTTATGAGAAATGGTTTTAGGCACTGAATACTAATATATGAACTTTTACAAAATAATTTTAGATCTTTAAACCATTTATGATTTCACTCAAATGCATCAAAGTATTAACCATGGAATAACTCTGAACAAAAGTGGTGGTTAACAAAATGTGTGGTGGATATAATTTGGTATAAAGAAGTCTGTAATAGTTTATAAGAACCTCTCTTTACATCTTGTCTTTAAAGGTGCTGAGGACGTCTTGCTGAAGTATACTGGTGCTAGTTCTCCTTATGTTGCTTCATGTGAAAAAAAATGCAAAAATATAAATGTCACTTTCAATATCTTTAGCTCAATGTTAATCTTTTATCTTCTCCCAATAATTCACTACTTAATGAAAGTAGGAAGTAGAGTGATGATAGTATTTTGTTAAGCAAGACCCTCCCATGTCCCAGGTGCTATATGGCCCTTACAGGTTTACCCATTTCCCATGAATATAATAATATTAGTAATAATAAGAATAGTAATAATTTAATAATAATGATAATTAATAATAATTTTATAATAATAAAAGTATTGTAATTAATCAATTCTTCATTTGCAACCTGTCCAACTGTACTTACGACTGTAATGTATTACCCAAGCTTTACTAACTTAAATTTTATTCAAGGTCTAGAATTAAGTAGTAGTAGGAATTATGATTAATGTACCTGAAATGCATTTGCATAATTAGTAGCATTCTCGAGAGCCTTATTTTGTTTCATATTTCATCTGTATTATAATATGATCAAATGCAATATGTAATCATTTTAAATGTATAACTGCTGTATGTGTATGGTTCTTTAGAAATAAATAAAAAAATTTAAGATTAGATTTTATTTTTCAATTTCTTGTCTTTTTTTTTAACACTGGCTGTCTCCCACTGACTTCCACCATCATTTACTCTATCACTGTCTTGCCAGAGGCAAGTCTGAATAATTACTTTCTACAGAAGGCTCTTTGAAGCACCAAATAGAATAGTAAAATGTCTGCATAACCTCTATAACACTACTAATACTCTTAGATCACTGTGCACATGGACACATGCTCTCACTGTAATGACTCGTGATAAAGGCTTCCAGCTTCACTTGAAGAACCTGGTAAGAAACAACTGACAAGAGTAAGTGACAGATACCATGGTTCATGGAACCCTTCATAGACAGTAGTGTTGCACTCTCTAAAACTCTCTATAGCAGTGTTCAGGATCCATGAGTTACTAATAGGAATCCTGCAAATAGTACCCAGATTCATAGAGGAGGCAGCTGAAAACCTTAGGGAGGATACTTAAAATGCAAAGCACTAAGACACCAAACTCACCTCTCAACCTGTGACATGGGAGATTTATAAAACAAACTGCTAGATAAAAACATCTCTGTGGATGCAATTGGATGTCTTAGGTAAATTATTATTATTATAATCAAAAAGAAGCACTAAGCCACAAGGGCTATACAGTGCTGCAGGGTAGGGAAGGAAGAGAGGGTATTGGGCGGCAGAAGGGAGGAGGGATGATCAGTAGGTTACAGAAAACAGCGGGGCAGGGGTACAGGGGTACAGTACAGGAGTAAAGGGTAGCAAGAGATTGAGGTAGAAAGGGCTGAAGGTATCAGAATTTGTGATGTAAATCAGTTGTTGTCAAAAAGTCAATTAGAGAGTCCAGATGAAAGGTGGGTCCATCAGTGAGAAGGGAAGGTAAAGAGAGAGCAGTGGAGTGAAGACGACGACGGAGGTAAATTCTGCGTGCTCGTTGATAAAGTGGGCAGTCCAACAGAATGTGGCTGACTGATAATGGAGCCTGGCAATTCTCACAGAGGAGCAGGGCGCCTCTCCATGAGATATCCATGAGTAAGACGAGTATGGCCAATGCGAAGACGGGAGAGAGTAGTCTCCCAACCTCGACACTGGTGATAAGAAGACAGCCAGTAACATATACTCGGTTTAATGGACTGAAGTTTGTTACCGAGCATAGTAGACCAATGTTGTTGCCAACGGGTGTGAAGGTGGGAAGATATTGCAGCAAAATAAGTCTGTAAATGGAATACCTCTACAGTGGACCCCCGCATACCGTTGGCATCACATAACGTTTAATCCGGATACCGCTCACTTTTATCACAAAAATTTTGCCTCACATACCGCTCAAAAACCCGCTCACCGATGTTCGTCCGAGACGCGTCCAATGTGCGCCCTTACCCAGCCTCACATGTGCCGCCGGTGGCATTGTTTACCAGCCAGCCTCTGCGGTAACATCCAAGCATACAATCGGAACATTTCGTATTATTACAGTGTTTTTGGTGATTTTATCTGCAAAATAAGTGACCATGGGCCCCAAGAAAGCTTCTAGTGCCAACCCTACAGCAATAAGGGTGAGAATTACTATAGAGATGAAGAAAAAGATCATTGATAAGTATGAAAGTGGAGTGCGTGTCTCCGAGCTGGCCAGGTTGTATAATAAACCCCAATCAAACATTGCTACTATTGGTGGTACAGCTGCTGCTGCTGCTGTACCACCGTCAGCTGCTGCTGCACTGTCAGCTGCTGCTGCTGCTGTAGCACCGTCAGCTGCTGCTGCTGTTGTACCCACCGTCAGCTGCTGCTGCTGCTGCTGTTAGTACCGTCTGCTGCTGCTGTAGTACCGTCTGCTGCTGCTGTAGCATGTCTGCTGCTGCTGTAGCACTGTCAGCTGCTGCTGCTGCTGTACCACCGTCAGCTGCTGCTGTAGTACCGTCTGCTGCTGCTGTAGCATCGTCTGCTGCTGCTGTAGCACTGTCAGCTGCTGCTACTGCTGCTGTAGTACCGTTGTTGGTGTGGCTTATTGAGAATACCAAGAAACAATTAACCCCAGAGGATTTGCCACCCAGGATAACCCAAAAAAAGTCGTGTCATCGAAGACTGTCTAACTTATTTCCATTGGGGTCCTTAATCTTGTCTACCAGGATGCAACCCACACCAGTCGACTAACACCCAGGTGAACAGGGAAAAATGCCTGGAACTAGTGCTCATATTGGTGAATTTAGAGCCAGCAAAGGTTGGTTTGAGAGATTTAAGAATCGTAGTGACATACACAGTGTGATAAGGCCTGTTCTGGAAGAAAATACCAACAGGACCTACAGTACTCAGGAGGAAAAGGCACTCCCAGGACACAGTGTCTCATCAGTCATTGCTGCATCTTCAATAAAGGTAAGTGTCATTTATTCTTCATTTAGTGAGAGTAGTACATGCACAATATATATTGTGCATGTACTACTCTACTATTGTGCATGTATCCTTCTCTTTGTGTGTAGGAAAATGTATATTTCATGTGGTAAAATTTTTTTTTTCATACTTTTGGGTGTCTTGCACGGATTAATTTGATTTCCATTATTTCTTATGGGGAAAATTCATTCGCATACCGATCATTTCGCATAACAATGAGCCCTCTTGCACGGATTAAAGTCGCTATGCGGGGGTCCACTGTATATTAAACTGGTAGGTCATGTACTGCTGACAGCGCAGCAGTGTCTCCCTGTTCATTGCCCTGTACGTCAACATGACCAGAGACCCAACAAAAAACAATATCTTTATGCTTCGTAAAGATGCGGCGTAGCCAAAGTTGGATACGGAGGACTGAGGGGTGAGGTGTATCAAATTTCTGTATAGCCTGTAAAGCGCTAAGAGAGTCTGAGACAAGCACAAATGATGACACAGGCATAGATGCAATAGGATAAGTGCTGCAAGGATGGCATACAATTCAGCAGTAAAAATACTAGCCGAAGATAGTAAATGCCCTCGTACGACGCTGTCCGGAAACACTGCTGCGAATCCTATGCCGTCAGAAGACTCAGAGCCATCTGTGTACACAGCAATGGCATGAGAATGAGAGTGGAAGTGGTCAAGAAAAAGAGAGCGGGAAGCGACCATAGACAGTTGGGCTTTCGAGCAAGGGAGAGAGAAAGAACAGACTCGAACAGCTGGAACTTCCCAGGGGGGTAGGGAAAAGTGAGATGCTACATGAACATAGAAAGGTGGTAATTGAAGAGAAGACAAGAGCGAATGAAGGCGAAGAGAGAAGGGACGGAGCAAACAGGGGCGGCGAACAAATAAAGAATGTCTACTAATATCAGTGACCATTCTATAAATGGAAGGATTGCGGAGATCATGAGAGCGTACATAGTAGCGAAGGCAATGGGCATCACGGCGATCGGATAAGGATGGAACGTTCGCTTCTGCATAGAGGCTCTCAACAGAGGAAGAGCGAAAAGCACCAAGGCATAAACGTAATCCTTGGTGATGAATGGGGTTAAGGCTAGAGAGAGTAGCAGGGGATGCCGCTGAATAGATCTGGTCACCATAATCAAGTTTCGATAAAATGAGGGTGGAATGTAGGCGAAGGAGGGTTCGACGATCAGCTCCCCATGAAAGATGAGCAAGGGTTTTAAGAAGGTTCAGCTGGCTGTGACAAGTTCCCTTCAGAGAGGTAATGTGAGGTTTCCAGGATAACCTACGGTCAAAGAGGAGGCCCAGAAACTTGACTCTATCACGTTCAGGGATACGGGAGCCATAGAGGTACAAAGGATGATCGGAGATGACAGAGCGTCTAGTGAAAGTAATTTGGTGGGTTTTAGTGCTGGAAAATTTAAACCCACATGTGGTGGCCCAATTAGAAACACGGTCGACCGCATGCTGGAGAGAAACTGTAATGAGGTGAAAGTCAGCGCCTGCACAGGCAATAGCGAAGTCATCAACATAGAGTGATGACCAAATATTTGATGGAAGACTAGAGGCCAAATCATTAATAGCAAGGAGAAAAAGTGTTGTGCTGAGAACACATCCCTGGGGGACACCTTCAGCTTGGATAAAGTCCAGGGAGAGCACATTATTAACCCGAACACGGAAATGTCTATCAGTTAAAAAGTTCTTAAGGAAGGATGGTAGATTGCCTCGGAGGCCTAAGGAGTGGGCTTGGGCCAAAATATTATACCTCCAAGTTGTGCCATATGCCTTCTCAAGGTCAAAAAATATGGCAATAACAGAGTGGTTATTTGCAAAGGCATTACGAACATACGTATCCAAGCATAGTAAGGGGTCTATGGTAGAACGTCCCTTACGAAAGCCATACTGACGAGTGGAGAGACTGTTGTGTGTCTCTAAATACCACACTAAACGTCTATTTATACCAGGCGTTCCATCACTTTGCAAACTGCACTGGTAAGAGGAATGGGACGATAGTGGGAGGCTTCATGTCCCATAGTATAGTACCCAGTTTGAGGAAAGGGAGAACAATGGCTGATTTCCACAGTTGTGGAAGAACTCCTTGTGACCAAATAAGATTGAAAAGGCGTAATAGGACTGCAAGGGCTGACTGATGTAAATGTTGTAGCATACGAATACAAAAGTCGTCGGGCCCAGCTGCCGATGATCGGCAAGCTGAGAGTGTTGCCTCCAGTTCTTGAAGTGTAAAAGGCACATTATACTGTTCTTCTCTGAGAGAAGAAAACTCCAAGGGTGCTAACTCTCTGGCAGACTTTGAGGAAAGAAACGAGGGGCATAGATGAAGCCCCAGAGAAATATGGACCAGATGATTGCCAATTTCATTGGCAACATCTAGTGGGTTTGCTATATCAACACCGGCAACCCACAGAACAGGAGCCGGGTCAGGAGAATATTTACCACTCAGTTTTCATACTTTTTTCCAGACTGCACTCATAGAGGAAGCAGAGGTGATGGTGGAGACATAATCTCGCCAGCAAGTGCATTTAGCGTCACGGATGACACGGCGAGCGATCGCACGCTTCTGCTTAAAATCAAGAAGTCTCTCCGTCGTTCTATTATACCGGTACCTGCCCCATGCAGCGCGTTTCAAACGTACTGCACGAGCACAAGCAGGAGACCACCAAGGCACACATTTCTGAGAATGCCTGCCCGAAGTATGGGGTATAGAATGAGAAGCTGCGGTTAAAACGGAGGACGAGAAGAGGTGTAAAAGCTCATCTATGGAGGACGAAGAAGGAACCTCACTAAAAACAGTTAGTTGTGAGTAAAGGTTCCAATTTGCCTGATCAAACTGCCAGCGTGGGATACAAAGAGGTGGTGAATATGAAGGGGAAGTAAGAATGATTGGGAAATGATCGCTGTCATGTAAATCCGGGAGAACAGACCAGGTGAAGTCTAATGCGGCGGAGGAAGAGCAGACTGAGAGATCAATGCAAGAGAGAGTGTGAGTCCAAGGATCAAAATGGGTATGAGTACCTGTATTTAAAACATGGAGGGGGTGGGTGGCAAGAAAAGCCTCTAACTGAATGCCACGGGAATCACAGTGAGAACCCCCCCAGAGGAAATGATGGGAATTAAAATTGCCAAGTAACAGAATCGGTGGTGGTAATGACGAAACAAGAAAGGCAATATCCGGAATAGATAATGCCCGAGAAGGAGAGAGATATAAAGAACAGAGCGTATATCACCTATGCAAGTGGATACGGGCTGCTGTGTAATGCAGCGAAGTACGAACAAATAGCTGATGGTACGGAATATCAGTGTGTAGAAGAAGGGCACTTTCATTAAAGGTCCCATCAGGAAAAGGATCTGAAGAATACAATAAATTATAGCCTGAGATGGGAGAGATAACAGCAGACTGTAATTTTGGTTCCTGTAAGCAAACACCAACAGGGGAAAACTGGGAGAGTAACATCTGAAGCTCACCCAGATTACCTCTGAGGCTGCGTATATTCCACTGTAAATAGGCCATGATTGGCAATGATAAAGATACTTGAAATCCGCAGGTAAGGGTTCCTACGGACCAGAGGGGTTAGAAAAGTCCACATGTGGAGGCAGCGGAAAACGTTCAAGCAGTGAAGGAACGGTGCGCTGTGAAGAAAGGAGTTGCGCAGATGGAGGAGAGGAGAGAGAAGGAACAGAGGGTGGATCAGTGTCCATTGATGGTTTGGTCTCTGCAATATATTCAGAGATTGCTTCAAGTGTTTCGGAATTCAGAGACGTCGCATGGGAGACAATATTGTAGATGGTAGGGGGAGAATGAGTAAAGATTGGAACTGTAATGGACTGTACCAAGGTAGGGGGGGGGCGAAAGGGTGGAGGGAACTGGAGAAAAAGCATGGAAGGGGACAGAAGAGGCAGAAACCTGGGAGGTGGCAGAAGAGGAAGAAACTTGGGAGGGAACAGGGGAGGTAGGTATAGTACAAGGAGGAGAGTGAACCTCTACACTTGTAACAGAGCCAGTGAGAGGGGAAGAACCCGGTACAGAGACAGGGAAGGTAAAATAAGGAGGTGGAAGAAGGGAAGGAGGGGTTAAAGGACCTATTTTTGACTTCTGAGAAGTAGAGGGACGATTGGGAGGAGGTGTCGTACGAGGTCTCGTCGATACTGAGGCTTGTGAGGGAGAACCCGAAGAAGCGAGAACAGACTGAGGCGTTGAAGTAGGGACGTCTGAGCCTAGGACAGCAAAAGAATTAGATACAGGAGTGACTATGGGAGAGGTAACCACAGAGGAGGTTGCAGAAGATGGGACCCTAGAAGTGGGGAGACGTTTTGAAACACGGGAATAAGAAACACGAGGTAATCTCCCTTGGAGGCGGAGATGAGAAACTGCCATGGCATAAGGGAGACCTTCTGCCTCTTTGAGGTAACGGATTTCCCGCTCATTTAAGTAGACTTGGCAACGGCGAGAGTACGAAGGGTGAGCCTCATGACAATTAAGGCAAGACGGAGGTTGATTGCAAGCCGTATTAGAATGGTCATCGGCACCACAGACTGTCCATTCGGCTATGGATCTGCAATATTTCGCTGGATGGCCAAATCGCCAGCAATTTCTACATTGTTGCGGTGTAGGGATCACCTTTCGAACTTGTAACCGATGTCCTGCTACATAAACTGAGGATGTGAGTTCACGGCTGTCAAAAGTTAAACGAGCCACATTGCTAGGGTATCGTCTCCGCCCACGGGCAGGAAGAACATAAGTGTCTACCTTGAGGATTGGGAGATCTTGAAGTTCCAGCTGTTCAAGAATGTCATTGCCACATGTCTGGAAATTTTGTTGATCTATGGTATGGGGCAGAATGATGGTACCACTACAAGAATTGAGGGAATGATGTTTTTCAATAGCAACAGGAACAGTACAGTGGACCCTCAACCAGCGATATTAATCCGTTCCTGAGAGCTCATCGTTAATCGAAATAATCGTTAGTCAAGTTAATTTTCCCCATAAGAAATAATGGAAATCAAATTAATCCGTGCAAGACACCCCAAAGTATTGAAAAAAAAAAATTTACCACATGAAATATTAATTTTAATACACACAAACTGAAGAAGACATGCACAGTTACATGACACTTACCTTTATTGAAGATCTGGTGATGATTGATGGGATGGGAGGAGGGGAGACTGTTGATCTTGTTAGTGTTTAGAAAAGGAATCCCCTTCCATTAGCACTTGAGGTAGCAAGTCTTTTTCTTTGGTTACTTCCCTTGTTCTTTTAATGCCACTAGGACCAGCTTCAGAGTCACTGGACTTCTGTCGCACAACCTTCCATTAGCACTTGAGGTAGCAAGTCTTTTTCTTTGGTTACTTCCCTTGTTCTTTTAATGCCACTAGGACCAGCTTCAGAGTCACTGGACTTCTGTCGCACAACATATCTGTCCATAGAGGCCTTTACCTCTCGTTCCTTTATCCTAAAGTGTTTCACGACATTGTCAGTGTAATAGTCACCAGCACGGCTTGCAATAGCTGTGTGAGGGTGATTTTTATCAAAAAAGGTTTGCACTTTAAGCCATATTGCACACATTTCTTTAATCTTTGAAGTAGGCAACTTCTTCAATTTCTCTCTCCCCTCCTCAGAAGCAGTTTCCTCAGGTGTGGCCTCTTTCTGCTGAAGATGATCTAGCAGCTCATCAGTGGTTTGTTCTTCATTGTCCTCCTCCACCAACTCTTCCACATCCTCCCCACTAACCTCACCAATATGAGCACTAGTTCCAGGCATTTTTTCCTGTTCACCTGGGTGTTAGTCAACTGTTGTGGGTCGCATCCTGGGGGACAAGATTAAGGACCCCAATGGAAATAAGTTAGACAGTCCTCGATGATGCACTGACTTTCTTGGGTTATCCTGGGTGGCTAACCCTCCGGGGTTAATCATTTCTCGGTAATTGTTTCGCGTTAAGCCACACCAACAACACTCTCTCCACATCTTCGAGTAATACAGCTGATGGTGGTGCAGCAACAACAGCTGACTGTGGTGCAGCAGCAGCTGCACCTTTGGCAAGACCAGCTTCCTTGATTGCCGTTTTCTTACCCACAATAGCAGCGATGGTTGATTGGGGTTTACTATACAACCTGACCAGCTCAGAGACACGCACTCCACTTTCATACTTAGCAATGATCTCTTTCTTCATCTCCATAGTAATTCTCACCCTTTTTGCTGTAGGGTTGGCACTAGAAGCTTTCTTGGGGCCCATGGTGACTTATTTTGCAGGTGCAATCACTACAAAGGCTGTGATAATATGAAATGTTCCAGTTGTTGTATGTTTGGAAGCGACCGCGGTGGCTGGCTAGCTTGTAAACACTGGCACCCAAGGGACAAGTGAAGTGCGCTCAGGCCAAAGTGGACGCGTCTCGTACGGACCGAATAGCGCTGGTCGGGTTTTTAAGCGCTAGTTGAGGCAAAATTTTTGCGCTAAAATGTATCGGTAGTCAGATTTATTGTTAATCGATGCCATCACTGGTTAAGGGTCCACTGTATCTATATGGGAAAGAAGAGAAAGATCATGAGCTTGGGTAGCATTCTGTACCATGATGATGCGCGTACCGCTCTTAAGAGCATGAAAAGAAATATCTTTACCAACATGGCATAGGAGTGCCTTGCCAATACTGTGGTCGGAAAGATAGGCGGTAAAGTCAGTCGTAAAGTGAAGAATTTAGTCCATTGTGCAGTCTGAAACTGAGCATGGAAAGGGAGTGCAGGACGTGTCGATCTTTTCTGAGAAGAACGAGAAGGTAGAGAAGTATCATCAGCAGGTAATTGTCGTTGGCGTTTAGGCGTGGGACCAGAGTTGATCCGACGTGGAACGGGCCTGTGATTCGAAAATTGCCGCACCATAGAGGGAGAGGCCGGAAGCATAGTCAAAGGAGAGCAGAGGTCAGATAAATCAAAGGAGTCAGTCGAGACCTCAGTACCTGAAGCGGGTGAGGAAACAGCACCAGCAAGGGGTACAGAGGCATGAGGAGTGTCCAAAGAGTGGTCCAAAGACAAGGCGGGGTCAGAACGGAGTGCGGTATCAAGAAGGGGCCTGGGGGTACCAGGTTCATGGATTGGGTTCTCCATGGTTAGGATACTTCTTTCTTTTTGTTTTTAAGAAAAAAAAGAAAGAAGAAAAGAAAATAAAAATAAAAAAAAGAATAAAAAAAAGGGGGACCGGGGAGGGATAGTTCCTAGGAGGAATGAAAGGGCCAGAAATCTCCCTCTGCGCCCAAGAGGACCTCAGCACCGCAAGTAGCATAGATGCAGCATGGAACCCGTGCCATACCCTACCCATCATGCCAGTGAACCAGCAATCCGGGATAGCAACCTCACATCTGCCGAGCTACCTCAGTGGACAAAAGAGAGGGCGGCCGGATATCCGCCACAAAGCATACCTCCTTCGGCCACCACCCCCGGAATCCGAAAGGTGGCTTCCAGAGATACACCCATCGCCTGAAAGACACCCAAAGCCACTCTCCGGGATACCGGAGAGGGATCAGGACATCCCCAGGCGATCCAGATTCCACGGCAAACTACGCCACCGCCAAGAACCTCAACGGAATGGGATGGACCCCGGTACCCTTTCCCCTACCTAGGAACTAGTGCGCCTGTGGGAAAAATCCCAAAGGCCAAAAAGAGGAAGGGCAAAAGGGAGGGGTGGGGAGGGGGAGGAGGAAAGGGAAAAGGGGAGGATGGGGAGGATGGGATAGGGAAGGGGGGATTGGGGGGTAATTAGGTTTGGTCTGAGGAAGGAGACTGACAGGTCTAACTCCTCAGACCAAGAGCCTCTTCACCATGCCAAGGAGCCCCCCCTGAAGAGGTCTTAGGTAAAGCTCAGTATTCTTCAGTAAGGACTAGCTTCACTGTCTCCTTGCTAGCCAAAAAAAAAAAAAAAAAAAAAAAAAAAATCCTGATCATGGCAAATATATGAAAAATTGATGCAAAATCTTAAGTAACCTTCTGTAATCAACCACCTGCCTCGAAACACAATCATCCCTGTGGAAAACTACCACTATCAGCATTCTGAAAACCAGTTACCACATCTGACCCCCAATTTACAACCTAGAAAGGGTCAGGTCAGATGCTTAGAAGATCAGTGTGAACCATTCTGTAGCATACTTTAGGAATGAAATGAAAATCATTAATATCTTTAGGCATGCAACAGAAATCAATTATGTATCATATATGCTGAAAACAGATATGATTACTGATTTCACCCAAGTGAAAAGGAGACTGGATCTAGCACTGAGAGTCAAGTTGGATTAATGAAAGATTTGTATGTAGAAAGGTTTTTTTTAAGCCACTGCAAGCAAACCCACAATCAAAAAATAAAACTATATAGTGTGAGTTTTATATTCTCTTGTTGCTGAGACAAAAATCTCCCAGGGTTAGAGTAAAAGATGGGGTACTTGTTTTATGTTTATTTCACAAGGGGAGTGCTAACCCATAGGGGTCATACACTGCCTTGGGGAATTTGATGTAATCAAATTCTATCCAAGGAAAGGGTAGTTCCACTTCACTGGATCAAGAGCCTTTCACTGGATGATTGTTGTACAGCATGCAGGGTACACAATCAATACACAAATAACCCGCACATAAAAGAGAGAAGCTTACGACGACGTTTCGGTCCGACTTGGACCATTTACAAAATCACACAAGTCCAAGTCGGGACCGAAACATTGTCGTAAGCTTCTCTCTTTTATGTGCGAGTTATTTGTGTATCGTTCCAGTCACGGTATTGTGCCTTTTTTTGTTATTTATGTACACGATCAAGTTCCTAGAGCAATAGTCAGAAGGAATACTGTTTTCTGGATAAGGTAGATATTTTGTTCAAGGTGAATGATATGTGATAGGTTGGTGAATGACAGGTTATAGGTAATATATGATAACACAACCTCGAAAGAGCAACTGGAGATCTGGGGCATGTAAAAGCATGATTTCAATTGTGATTTAATTGTGAGTGGTCAGTAGGAAAACTCACAGGTGACACAAGTTCACCTGTTTTACAGTAACATCTTAAATCATGCAATTTATAGCTAATTTTCACCATTGTTCAAAAGTTGTAAACAAGCAGTTACAGGTTCAGCACTGATGTGAGATCAAAGAGCCTCAAACAAAATAAAATACAACCTCTCCTCATTTAACAACGGAGTTCCATTCCTAAGACCACATCGGTAAATGAATTCATTGCTAAGTGAGGAGCATACTGAAATGGTAATGGGTTTGTGTCAACCATCTTTGATATTGTTTTAACCCTTAAACTGTCCAAACGTAGGTCTACGTTTGCACACACAGTGCTCCGCCCTTGATTTTCTCCATAGAATGTAAAAAAAACGTAGATCTACGTTTGGAGCGCTACACAAGCAAACGTAGATCTACGTTTGGACAGTTTAAGGGTTAATGTCACCTTTGCACCATTTATAACATTTCTGGTATATTTTTAAATGTTTATACAGTAGTGTACTGTATACTGTAATAGACAGAATAGAGGAATTCAGTTCTAATACACATTATTTAGGTATGCATACTCGTCAAAGTGCCTGTCGTAAGTCCAAGTCATCAGTAAACAAGTACGTCGCCAAGTGAGGAGAGGCTGTACATTGATCTTCTCACCCTTGCCAAACAACCCAGTTTCCATGACCCACCATTTCTGCTGAGGTCCTCCTTATTCTCAATATGCCTGTCTCTGCCTCTCCACCAATCCTACTATTGTTTGCATCTGCTTTACACTAATCATATGGCAAGTCCAGAACATGTATCTCAATGTTATCACTCATGCAATAGGTCCAGTTAGTGTAGCATAAGAGAAAAAGGGGATTTGGAAGTTATGAAAAGCAGAATTCTGAAGGGAAGACAGCAGTGCCTAAGTGTCTGTAATAAGGCTAACAGACTGCATGGATTGACAAAGTCCCCTTAGTGGGCAAAATATTTCCTCAATAAATGTTCTGTATGTTGCACCTGTATCTTTACCTAACAAGAAGTAGAGGTATATGCAACAGGAGCCCAAATGTTATTCTACATACAGAGAATGATGGCAAAATTAATCCACTATATAAGGAAGCATTCAAACAGTTAGACCAAAAGCCCTAAACCTGCACTCATGAAAGATGCAGAAAGGGGAGAGACATTACTGAAGAATATACATGGAAGGCAGGTACAAGAGGCCCCCCGCATATACAGCTCCTACTTTTCGGCGTTCCATGTTTTCATTGGTTTTCAATTGAGACATTGTTTATGTTTGGTACTTTTACTGCTTTTCCACCATTATTGCCATTTTTGTGCAACAGTTGCATAAGGGAAGGACGAACATACCGAATTTTAAGGTAAGTATTTTATCTGCTTTTTTAAGCGTAGCTGTATTGAGTACGTACTTAACCCTTTCACTGTCGGTGACATATAGGGACGGCTTACAAGCCAATGTTGGTGATGTATTAATACCCCAAAATTCTAGTGGCTTCAAATCTAGCAGGAGAAAGCTGGTAGACCTACATGTAAGAGAATGGGTCTGAGTGTGCAGTGTAAAAAAATCCTGCAGCACGCAGCGCATAATGAGAAAAAAAAAACTCCAACCATGTTTTTGGATTAAAACGCCAACTTTCAGGTGTATTTTATGGTATTTATGGTTGTATTCTCGTTTTCTTGATCTCATTTGATAGAATGGAAGATATATTATAGAAGCAGAGATGATTTTGATTGGTTTCATGATGAAGAGTACCTTGAAATTGAGGTCTAAGTAGTAGAAATGTTCGATTTTTGCTGATATTCAAGAGTAAACAAATGACATCACCATCCAATACGTATCCAACTGGCCAGTCTAATACGTAGCCACATTATTTACACGATTAGATAATAATGCAGTAGTCTGCATAACAGTAAATCTATTTTTTGTGTGAGGAAAAATTTGAAATGGAAAGCAAGAGTAATATAAGAGGGGCCTGGAGATGTGACTAATGAACAGGGAAAACGTTATTTTAGTGCCAGGAATATTTGAATTGTTAATTCTGGACCCTATTTTAAAATTGGCAGCTTTTGAAATTTGCAGAAAATTGGCCAAATTGCCAATTTCTGATCACTTTCTTGGGTAGTTGATATCAGTAAATGGGCAGTTTCTTGTACTCAATCGATAGCATAAATGGAGTTCTAGAGAAATAACTATAAGTTTGGTCAACTGGAACAATGGAACTGGCCAAAAATAGGGCTCAAAGTGGGCGAAATCGCCAATGCGTATATATTGCCAAGACCGCTAACATTGCAAGAGCGCAATTCCATGAGTTTTCCTTCAAACTTTACATTTTGGTGTCATTACCATCAGGGAAAGATTCTCTATCATTTCATAAGAATTTTTTTTTTTAAATTCTTCAACACTGAGAGCAAGTTTGTGAGCAGGGGTCTTGACAGTGAAAGGGTTAATATATGATACTGTAAACATGTTATCAAGCGTTTTAGATGCATTCAATAATGAAAAAACACACTTTTCCACCCACCGGCAATTTTTGATGATCATTTGGGGTCACTGTACAAACTGTGGAGCTGTACAAACAGAGTCCTGTATAAATAAAGAAGATAAAGAAAGGATGCTTAGATTTTATAACCAAGAACTCAGAACAATGGATTCTAGTTTGATAAATTCATATTTAGAAAAAATATAGGAACTGATTCATTTGGAAATGCAATTTTAGACAAGTGGAGCAAAAATCTGGCACGCAAGGTTAGAGACAGGTATGAAATCTGAGTGCTCTTCAAAATAAAAAATTCCTACAACATACATAAGAAAAGCAAAACAAAAATTTACAATGAAAAAACACAACATGCAAGTACACACAGTCACACCAAGTTAAAATACCCAGCAATAGTTAAAAGTCCTAAAAACTTTCCGAGATCCCTACAGGCACCCTGGAAATTATAAAAACCACAACAAAAATTAAAAGGCCTAAGCCATATGCAAAAAAATTTAAATGTTTCACAGTCAGCTGCATGCCACAAGGATCACAGGGAAGTGGAGGGTCACGAGCACCTACAAACAGGTGGCCACGGTGGGTGAGGTGTGTGTGTCCAATCACCTGCAATCTTTAAAAACAGGTTGGATAAATGTATGAGTGCCTGGTGGCTCAGTTGGCAGCACATACAGCTCACACACTGAGTGCCCATTTTTCAATCCCCAGTACAGGTGAAAACACTGGGCATGTTTCCTTACACCTGCTGTCCCTGTTCACCTAGAAGTAAGTGGGCACCTGGGTGTTAGCTGATTGGTGTGCATCACATCCTGAGTGGTGATAGTATACAGTAGGGGTCCACTTTACGGCGTTTCGCTTTACGGCATTCTGCTAATTCGGTCATTTCAAATTATGATCAAAACTCACTATACGGCTCCCCCCACCTGACTTTCTAATACGGTCAACGCGCCCCAACCGGTTTGTTTACATTCTCTGTGAGATCCGTAAGCACTAAGTCTCTCCATTATGTCTGGAAACTCCAAAATTTCAAGTGTTTTTAAAAGTTATTTCATATTTTATATATACAGTGGACCCCCGCATACCATTGGCATCACATAACGTTTAATCCGCACACCGCTCGCTTTTATCGCAAAAATTTTGCCTCGCATACCGCTCAAAAACCCGCTCACCGCTGTTCGTCCGAGACGCGTCCAATGTGCGCCCTTAGCCAGCCTCACATGTGCCGCCGGTGACATTGTTTACCAGCCAGCCTCCGCGGTAACATCCAAGCATACAATCGGAACATTTCGTATTATTACAGTGTTTTTGGTGATTTTATCTGCAAAATAAATGACCATGGGCCCCAAGAAAGCTTCTAGTGCCAACCCTACAGCAATAAGGGTGAGAATTACTATAGAGATGAAGAAAAAGATCATTGATAAGTATGAAAGTGGAGTGCGTGTCTCCGAGCTGGCCAGGTTGTATAATAAACCCCAATCAACCATCGCTACTATTGGTGGTACAGCTGCTGCTGTACCACCGTCAGCTGCTGCTGCTGCTCCACTGTCAGCTGCTGCTGCTGCTGTAGCACCGTCAGCTGCTGCTGCTGCTGTACCACTGTCAGCTGCTGCTCCTGCTGTAGTACTGTCTGCTGCTGCTGTAGCATCGTCTGCTGCTGCTGTAGCATCGTCTGCTGCTGCTGTAGCACTGTCAGCTGCTGCTGCTGTTGTACCACCGTCAGCTGCTGCTGCTGCTGCTGCTGTAGTACCGTCTGCTGCTGCTGTAGCATCGTCTGCTGCTGCTGTATCACTGTCAGCTGCTCCTGCTGCTGCTGCTGTAGCACCGTTGTTGGTGTGGCTTATTGAGAATACCAAGAAACAATTAACCCCAGAGGATTTGCCACCCAGGATAACCCAAAAAAGTCAGTGTCATCGAAGACTGTCTAACTTATTTCCATTGGGGTCCTTAATCTTGTCTACCAGGATGCAACCCACACCAGTCGACTAACACCCAGGTGAACAGGGAAAAATGCCTGGAACTAGTGCTCATATTGGTGAATTTAAAGCCAGCAAAGGTTGGTTTGAGAGATTTAAGAATCGTAGTGGCATACACAGTGTGATAAGGCCTGTTCTGGAAGAAAATGCCAAACAGGACCTACAGTACTCAGGAGGAAAAGGCACTCCCAGGACACAGTGTCTCATCAGTCATTGCTGCATCTTCAATAAAGGTAAGTGTCATTTATTCTTCATTTAGTAGAGTAGTACATGCACAATATATATTGTGCATGTACTACTCTACTATTGTGCATGTATCCTTCTCTTTGTGTGTAGGAAAGTGTATATTTCATGTGGTAAAAATTTTTTTTTCATACTTTTGGGTGTCTTGCACGGATTAATTTGATTTCCATTATTTCTTATGGGGAAAATTCATTTGCATACCGATCATTTCGCATAACAATGAGCCCTCTTGCATGGATTAAAATCGCTATGCGGGGGTCCACTGTACTCTGATAATTATACTTATGTATACCTGTACCTAAATAAACTTACATACTGTGCTGGCGTGCAGGTACACATTAAAATCATTAAGTGTGTCTTATATCTCGAGACGTCATATTAGTAATGATAATAATAATCACCGAGTCTCATTTAAATGTCGTATATTACGTTAATATACACATTTTCATTAATCTATCTATGATATTTTTTCAAAATTATATAATAAACACAATGCATAACATATAAAGATGATAAATACACCTCACAGTAGAATAAATAAACATAAATATGAGATGTGGTAGCCAGACGACTTGCATAAATGATGCCATATTAGAAATGATAATAATAATAATAATAATAATAATCACCGAGTCTCATTAAATGTCGTATATTACGTTAATATACACATTTTCATTAATCCATGCATGATATTTTTTTCAAAATTATATAATAAACACGATACATAATATATAAAGATGATAAATACACCCCACAATAGAATAAACAAACATAAATATGAGATGTCATGTCGTAGCCAGAAAACTTGTACAAGTGACTGCAAGAATAACATTTTCTCTAGTCTAACATAAGAGAAAATGTGTTACTGGGGGTAACTGTAGAAAATCATTCCTTTCATATGTATGTATGTAAGTTTATTCAGGAATACACAAATGCAGTTGCATAGATTATCACACATAACAGCATATGCATAGAGAACCTAGGATAACCCAAAAAAGTCAGAGTGACTTATTCCATTGCCTTCACTCAGAGCGTCATTTCTTCTAAAAATGGAGTTAAATGAGAATGGGAGTGTTATTCTTTATTTATTCTACTGTATCAATGTAGAGACAACTTGTACACAATGTAACTTGTACACAAACCAGACGTGTACACTTTGTTTGTTCACAAAACTTACGTTTGCCTGGTTTGTTTACATAACTCTGCACCTGTCCTCCCTCATGTACTCTCTCTCTCATTTATTCGTTTTATCTCGTTTACTCACCCGTGACCCTACATTAACCCATTCAGGGTCAGAGGCCAAATTTCAAAGTGTGCACCAGGGTCCAGAATTTTCAACAAATAATTTTGTTATTTTTTCTTATGAAATGGTAGAGAATCTTTTTCTGAAGGTAATAAAACAAAAAGTATGAAATTTGATGGAAAATTGATGAAATTATGCTCTCGTGAATTCTGATGTGTCGGCAATATTTACGCATTGGCGATTTTGCCGACTTTGACTCCCATTTTATCAAATCAAAGTAAATCAAATCAAATCAAATCAAATCAAAGTTTATTCTCTATAAGGATTACAATGCAGGGTTTACAGATTTTGGTTATTGTGTGGTTTACATGTAGTAAAATAATAATTACAGAGGGGGCCACTAGAACACCTAGCATGGCTAGGCATTTTGGGCAAACTTAGATTAATTCTTAACCCTAAATTATAACAAATTGTGGAGTAAGTTGACTAAATACTAAGTGACAAATATACTAGTTTGTGAGTTTAGCAATGTGAATGCTTTTGTTTTGGCACAATATATAGTTTCTATATTGGAATATCACATGCAAACTTACGACTAGTTTGGAATCATTACGTATTTTAAGATTAGGATACGTATTTCTGTGCTTATAGTCAAATGGGTGAGTGAGTGAGTGTAAATGTGGACCACCAGGTGGTTTTTACGTAGTTAGTTGATGGGGTGTATCAGGGAAATAAGATGTTTTCTAACAGTAGTTTTGAAGGTGATGAATGTGTCTGCTGTTCTAGAGCTTTCAGGTAGAGTGTTCCAGATTTTAGGGCCTTTGATATACATTGAGTTTTTGTAAAGGTTTAGTCGAACACGGGGAATGTCGTAGAGATGTTTGTGTCTCGTGTTATGCCTGTGGGTCCTGTCACAACTATCAAGAAAGCATTTTATGTCAAGGTTAATATTAGAATTTAAGGTACTGTATATGTAGATTGCACAGTACTAAGTGTGGATGTTCTGAACAGGGAGTAAGTTTAGATCTATGAAGAGTGGGGGGGTGTGTTGCCAGGAATGGGAATTAGTGATTATTCTTATTGCAGCTTTTTGTTGAGTTATTATTGGCTTTCAATTCAAATTCAAATTCAAAGTTTATTCTCTATAAGGATTACAATGCTGAGTTTACAGAATTTGGTTATTGTGTGGTTTACATGTAGTAAAATAATAATTACAGAGTTTACCACTAGAACACCTAGCATGGCTAGGCATTTTGGGCAGACTTAAATTAAATCTTAAGTTTAAAATATTACAAAATTATGATGTAAGTTGGTATTATGGCTAAGTGACTAAATACTAGTTTGTGAGTTTAGCAATGTGAATGCTTTTGTTTTGGCACTACACATAGTTTCAGTATTGGAGTATCACAGGCCAACTTATGACTAGTTAAGATTCATTATTTTGAGATTGAGATTGATATTTCTGTTTATGGTCAAATGGGTGAGTGAGTGTAAGTGTTAACCACCAGGTGGTATTCGTGTAATTAGTTGACAGGGTGTATCAGGGAGATAAGATGTTTTCTGATGGTAGTTTTGAAGGTGATGAATGTGTCTGCAGTTTTAGAATTTTCAGGTAGGGTGTTCCAGATTTTAGGGTCTTTGACATACATTGAATTTTTGTAAAGGTTTATTCGGACACGGGGAATGTCATAGAGATGTTTGTGTCTGGTGTTGTGCCTGTGGGTTCTGTCGCAACTATCAAGAAAGCATTTTAGGTCAAGGTTAATATTGGAATTTAAGGTCCTGTAGATGTAGACTGCACAGTAGTAAGTGTGGATGTACTGAACAGGGAGTAAGTTTAGATCTATGAAGAGTGGGGGGGTGTGTTGCCAGGGATGGGATTTAGTGATTATTCTTACTGCGGCTTTTTGTTGGGTTATTATTGGCTTTAGGTGTGTTGCTGCAGCTGAACCCCAAGCACAGATAGCATAGGTGAGTTATGGATATATAAGTGAATGGTATATATACAAAAAAGCGTCACAAGTACTATCACCAATCATTGCAACACTCTTTAACAAATCCATCGAATCCTCCACCTTCCCTACAGTTCTCAAAATAGCAAGGGTCACCCCGATCCATAAAGGAGGAGACCAAACAGAGTTGAATAACTATAGGCCAATATCCAATTTACACCCTCTCTCAAAAATCTTCGAAAAATTAATTCATAAACGAATCTACTCCTACCTCATCTCCCAAAACATTCTCAACCCCTGCCAATTTGGATTCAGGCCTAATAAAAATACTAATGATGCTATTATATACATGCTAGAACATATATACACTGCAATAGAGAAAAAAGAAGTCCCACTGGGGATTTTCATTGACTTACGTAAAGCTTTTGATACAGTTGACCATGACTTGCTCCACGTAAAATTGTCACACTATGGTATTAGAGGGCACTCCCTCAACCACCTCAAGTCTTACCTCAGCAACAGAAGCCAATATGTGTACGCAAATGGGGCAAGCTCTTCCGCACAACCAATTACAGTTGGTGTCCCACAGGGAAGTGTCCTTGGCCCTCTTCTCTTTCTCCTATACATAAATGACCTACCAAATGCTTCGCAATTACTCAAACCCACACTTTTTGCAGATGACACTACATACGTCTTCTCTCACCCGAGCCCAGTCACGCTAGCCAATACTGTAAACACTGAATTACAAAAAATATCTACCTGGATGAGGACTAACAAACTTACACTAAACATTGACAAAACCTACTTCATTCAGTTTGGTAACAGAGCTACAGATGTACCTCTTAACATAACAATAAACAGATCACCTATCACAAAGCTAACAGAGGGAAAATTCCTAGGAATCCACCTCGATAATAGACTCAAATTTCATACACATATACAACAAATTTCTAAGAAAATCTCCAAGACTGTAGGCATACTATCGAAGATACGGTACTATGTTCCACAGTCAGCCCTCCTGGCCCTTTATCACTCTCTTATTTACCCCTATCTCACCTATGGAATTTGTGCATGGGGCTCAACAACAATTAACCATCTCAGACCACTAATTACCCAACAAAAGGCTGCAGTTAGAATGATAACAAATTCTCACTACAGGCAAAACACTCCACCAATATTCAAAACACTCAACCTACTCACCATACAAAACATCCATACTTATTATTGCACCTATTACATACATAGAACACTTAACTCTGATATTAACCCTCCCCTCAAACATCTCCTTGCCAATCTCAACAGAACACATGACCATAACACAAGGCACAGATCACTCTTTGATGTTCCTCGTGTCCATCTCACGCTATGCAAAAACTCAATGCACATAAAAGGCCCTAAAATCTGGAATTCATTACCTGTAAATATAAAAGAAACACTACCTGTTTATAAATTCAAGTCTCTTCTCAAAGATCACTTACTCACTCAAAACCAAATAAATACTGAATAACTGAACCTTATAAATTGTATATCCTATATGTTACTCACAATTATATCACACAAATGTTAAACCTAGGACCCAATCTAACTTTATTATTTTTTTAAATACACTACCTAACTGAATACTCCATTCGACTGAATGTACAGCAATGCAAGCAACCATATGACCTGTCTTTGTAATACTCATTTGTGCTTTATAGTTATCTGTTTACAATAATGTTTTATCACTGATTTCATCATTGCTTAGTTAATCTCAAGTTAATTTTAAGCCAGCCCGTAATGCTATGCATATAAGTGGCTTTGGCATGCTGCTCTTACCTGTATTTTTTGTACCTCTGTTCGTATGCTTAAATAAATAAATAAATAAAATAAATAAAGGGCAGTTTGCGGCATGTAGTATCGTATCTTGGAGAAGATCCCAACCGTTTTGGATACTTTTTTGGTTATGTGTTGGATATGGGTGCTGAAGTTCAGGTTGTTGTCGAGGTATAGGCCTAGGAATTTGCCCTCATTATGCCTGGCAATTAGAGTGTTGTCGATCTTAATGTTAATTTGCGCATCTCCTGCTCTGCTACCAAACATAATGTAGTAGGTTTTGTCAGTGTTAAGTGTAAGTTTATTGGCTGTCATCCAAGTCGATATTTTGATCAGCTCCTCATTAACAATGGTGTTGAGGGTGGCAAGATTAGGGTGAGAGATGACATAAGTCGTGTCGTCAGCAAAGAGAATGGGGTTCAGGTGTTGAGATACGTTTGGAAGATCATTGATGTATATGAGGAAGAGCAGTGGACCAAGGACACTTCCCTGCGGAACTCCAGTATCAAGTGGCTGTGTTGTTGAGGCTGTGTCTTTAATGGTGACATACTGATACTTATTAGTAAGGTAAGATTTGAAATATGCAAGCGCATGGCCTCTTATACCATAATAGTCAAGTTTGTGGAGTAGGATGCCATGGTCTACTGTGTCAAAAGCTTTTCTTAGGTCAATAAAAATTCCTAGTGGATATTCCTTATTTTCCAATGCTGTGTAAAGCAGATCTAGCATTTTTAGGATTGCATCGTTAGTGCTTTTATTTTTCCTGAATCCAAATTGGCAGGGGTTGAGTATGTTTTGTGCCGTTATAAATGAATATAGTCTCCTGTGCACGAGTTTCTCAAAGATTTTGGATAGCAATGGTAAGTTTGATATTGGCCTATAGTTGTTTAAATCTGTAGGGTCACCACCTTTATGTATTGGTGTAACCCTTGCCGTCTTCAGTAGTTTCGGGAAGGTGCTAGTTTCTAGTGACTTGTTAAAAAGTAATGAGATAGCATGCGAGAGGACATGGGCCGCTCTCTTGTACAATAATGGTGGGACATGAGACAGATTCCCCGAGTTATTTTTAAGTGACTTTATAATCTCAGTGGCTTCCATGGGCTCAGTTGGAGCAAGATAGAAGGAATTTGGGAAATTCCCATCTAGGTAGTCCCCGGCATGGGATTTTATTGGCGAGATTAGATCCTATGGTTGAGAAGAAGTCGTTTATCTTGTTAGCTGTTTCAGTGGGATGCAGTGGTGTTTCATTAGGTTTAGTTAGGACAATATTCTTGTTTTTTTTTCAGTTTGTGGGTGCCCAAAATCTGAGAGAGTGTTTTCCAGGTCTTTTTATGTCTTCTCTTGTGTTAGTGAATCTGCTGGAGTAGTACAGCTGTTTGGCTTTCTTTATTAATTTGGTGAGAACTGATGAATAGTGTTTAAGAATATCTTTATGTATAAAGCCCTGTCTATATTGCTTTTCATATTGGTGCTTCTTATCAATGGATTTCAGAATGCTGCTGGTTAGCCATGGGCAACCGAGCCGTTTATTCGTGATCTGTTTCGTTTTTATAGGACAATGTTTGTTGTATAGTCTAAGTAATTTGTTAAGAAAAATGTCTGTCCAACCGTCAATACCATTGGCCTTGGAGAATTCTGTATGCCAGTCAACAGTCTCTAGGTCTGCTGTGAACTTCCTTATTGAGGCCTCGCCATGGAGTCTAAATGAAACTTTGTTGTATTCCAGTGGTGGTTTCCTAATGTTTAAGAGAAAGGTAGGGTAGTGGTCTGTAGTGCTGTCTGTGATTATCCCTGATTTAAGGGGGGCTAGTATAGTGGTCCATATGTGGTCTATTATGGTTGCATTTGTCTCTGTGAGCCTGGTTGGTTTAGTTATTGTTGGTATGAGAAGTGTGTTGTTCATATTGTTGATGAAATCAGTTACAGGCTGATCATCTAGTAGTCCAAGGTTGATATTGAAGTCTCCAGCTAAGAGAAGGTGGTGCTTGTTCATTTGTCTGTTTGTTATTAGTGCCTCTAATTTCTCACTGAAATTTGGGATGTTTGTGTGGGGTATCCGGTAAATGGCACCGATTGTTAGAGGCATCTTAAGGTTTTTTACAGTAAAATTAGCAAAAATGTATTCCCCATATTCATCACTAAAGCAAGTGGTGCTAATACAAGATAGTTGGTTAAAGTAATAGATTGCAATACCATCTCCAACTTGGTATGGTCTGCAGTTGTGGATTGCTGTGTATTATGGTTAGAGGGTAGATATCTATTGTGTCCTGTTTAAGCCAGGTCTCAGTAAGAATAATGCAGGAGAAAGGTGTCTTTAGCGACTCAAGAAGCGCCAGGAGGTCATCATAGTGTTTGCTTAAGAACCTGATGTTGTAGTTAAGAACTGATAGACTTTTAGCACTGCTTAGGATAGTGCTGGCTTGTGATGCTGTGTAATAAAGGCAGTTACTTTCCAGTAGGTTTTGACTGGGTGTTAGATTATGGAGGTTTATATCAGGGTTGACGTGATCATTCATCGTCTAGGTTTAAATTGTGGTTATTTATATCCTGAATTGTGTTGAGTTCTAGTACTGATATCTGTAGTAGTGGGAAGTTTGGACAAGTATATAGCTAAAGCACTTTGGTCATTTAGAGTATAGTCACTAATAAACATAATGAAGTTGATGTTGTCTAAGTGTTGTGCTAGAATGAGCTAAAGTACAACTAAGTATAAACTAAAAATATAAAAATCCAAATTAAAAATAGCACCAGACTCTCACTTGTAATTGCACTAAGGTCTAATATAATGAATTTGGTGTTGTCTATGTATTGAGCTAGAATGAGCTAAAGTACAACTAGGTTTAATCTAATAATATAAAAAATGCTAGTTTAAAATGGCACAAGACTCTCACTTGTAATTGCACTAAGGTCTAATATAGTTGTTAACAAGAACTAGAGTATAACTAAATTTAAATTGACAAGACAAAATACACAAGTTAAGGTAGTAAAAGAAAGTAAAAGAAAGTAAAAAAAAATAAAAATAAATAAAATGGCAATGACTTGGTTATAATATGATAGTAAGATGGTACAGAGGATAAGATAAGATAAGATTTCATTCGGATTTTTAACCCCGGAGGGTTAGCCACCCAGGATAACCCAAGAAAGTCAGTGCGTCATCGAGGACTGTCTAACTTATTTCCATTGGGGTCCTTAATCTTGTCCCCCAGGATGCGACCCACACCAGTCGACTAACACCCAGGTACCTATTTGCTGCTAGGTGAACAGGACAATAGGTGTAAGGAAACGTGTCGAAATGTTTCCACCCGCCGGGAATCGAACCCGGGCCCTCCGTGTGTGAAGCGGGAGCTTTAGCCACCAGGCCTGGTGGAGTTTAATATACAAGCTTAAAAATTAGTAACAAAAGGGTAAGAAAAGTACAATAGAATAGGGCAATAATAAAAAAGTATATAATAAAATTGGGTAATAAACTTCACAGATAAAAAGGGCAATAATAAAAAGTTTAAATTAGATTGGGCAATAAAGTATTGGTATAATTGGGCAAGTATAAAATTGGGTAATTAATTCAAGACTAGAATAGTGCAATAATAAGATGAAAAGTTTACAATAAAGTTGGGCACTAAAATATAAAATTAAAATGGGCAATAATAAAAAGTTTACAATAAGGTTGGTCAATATAGTTTAAAGTAAAATTGGGCAATAATAGAGATTTTAAAATAAAATTGGGAGGTAGAGTATTTTTTAAAGTGAGGTAGAATAACTGAGGACAAGCTATGGTTAGTTTCAATTAAAATAAGATAGAACAATGAAGTGGTAAGAAGTAAAATAGGAGAGAGATTCTGTAGATATTAAACACAATTAAGACTATGAGGTAGAATGGTCATTGAATACAACAGTGAGATTCAAAAGTAGTTGAGGTATTGGAGATTATTTGGGGGGAACAAAATTTATGGCATTATAACACTAATGGTGGACAGTGGGTATTATCTGCACCTTAATCTGATTCTGTTAATCCAGCCTCACTTAGGAATGTTTTAGGCCAATTACAGAATTCCAGTCAACCAGATTCTTAGCTGTTTCACTAGTATTACTTCTATTCTATTGATTGAGCACAAGAAATCGCCAAGTCATCTGTTTCAACAACAAAATAAAGTGACCGGAAATTGGTAATTTGGCCAATTTAATGCAAAGTTCAAAATATTCAAATTTTGAAATAGAGTCCAGAATAAACAATGCAGGCATTCCTGGCACTAAACTAACATTTCCTCTGTTCATTAGTTACGTTTTCAGGTTTTACAAGTGAATTCCATTTTGATTTTTATTCACATAATTAATTTTTATTCAAACCAAAAAATAGAAGATATACTGTTATGCAATACTGTAATAATTGTATAAATAATATCACCACATTTGTGAATGTATATTAGACCCACCAGCTGTCATGTATTAGACTTGTGAGGTCATTTGTTTATTCTTGAACATCGGCAAAAATTTAACATTTCTGCTATTTTGAGCTTAGTTTCAAGTCATTTCCAGTACTAAAACCAATCAAAATCATCTCTATTTCTGTAGTATATCTTCCATTCTATCAAATGAGACTAAGAAATTGCAAATACAACTATAAAAAACATGAAAAAACACTGCAAATTCGCTGTTTTAATCGAAAATTACGGTCTCGTTTTTTTTTCTCTCATTACGCATTGTGTGCTGCAGGATTTGTTTTATGTAGTGCACACATACCACATAGATGTATTCTCTCATATCTAGGCCCAAATTTACTGCTCACAGCTTATCAGAGTGAGCTGAGCTCATAGCGTAGATCTATGGTTTGGACCCTGAATGTAAAGCCGTAGATCTACGGCACGGACCCTGAAAGGGTTAAGACTACAAATATTTTAAGGTAAGTAATGAGTGAACTGTAAATGCATTTTATTGCTCTGGGACGCTTAAATGTAATAGAATATTATGTGTAGGTGGGGTGGCCTGGTATGGTAGCCTGGCTGACTACCATACATTCCACACTTGATTTCTTACAATAAATACTACTTGTCTTACTCTAGATTAAGACTAAATATTTTAAGGTAAGTAATGAGTGCACTATGTGTGTATTGTACTTTTTTATTTTTTTGATGCCTAGTTCTATTGCTAACTTAACATATGCTCATGTAAACTTGTTATCTAGTATTTGTATGCATTTATAAGGGGAAAAAAAGGGTGTTCCACTTTACGGTGATTTCCGCTTTATGGTGGTAGCCTGGAACCTAACCTGCCATATAAGAGGGCCCTACTGTACCTTAGATAGGCTAGGGCTGTGAAATGAGCTGATGTATGATAGCACCTCTTAGCCTGTAAAATTGATTTGCGTAAAAAAAAAGCTTGGGTTTGTGAAGGACCTGTTTAGTATGGTCCAGAAGGCCTACTGCAGTGCTTCTCTATTCTTATGTTCTTCTATTATTAGCATAAAGGGTAGGTCAAAGAGATAAACTGCAGACAAGGGTGAGATAGTCAGTATAGTTTTGTTTATATTCCAGGCAATAGTTTCATGTCACTGCTGAATCTGAAACTGTTTGTGCTACAACTTTTTGAAAACAGTGAAATTGGTTATAAATGCATGTTTCTAATTTTTGAAGATTATGCTAAATACTGATATTAACATTATCATTGCATTATATCTCAGTTTAGATGCTTGATTAATTTTGGAGCAGTTTGAGGTAATTAATATGACCCTATATTGCATGAACATCTTATACATTAGTGTATGCTAGAATACCTTATAGCCAAGGCACCAAAAAGTACCAGGGTTCAATCACAGGCAAAGCAAGACAATAAGCAAGTCTTTTAACATTGATGTTCCTCTCCACTACAAGCAGGTATAATCACAGACAGCACTACAGACCACTACCCCACCTTTCTCATGACCAATTTATGTAAATTACCTCAAGACTCAAGAAAGATCTCATTTTGCCTGCATGACGAGAAATCGGTAAATAATTTAACCCTTTCAAGGTTTCAGAAGTACACTAGTACGGCTTACGCACCAGGGTTATTGACGTACTAGTATACGCCTAAATTCTAGCGCCCTCAAATCTAGTGAGAGAAAGCTGGTAGGCCTACATATGAAAGAATGGATCTATGTGGTCAGTGTGCGCAGTATAAAAAAAATCCTGCAGCACACAGTGCGTAATGAGAAAAAAAAAACTTTGACCGTGTCTTTGTATTTTTGTATGTTATTTATTGTTGTATTCTAGTTTTCCTGGTCTCATTTTATAAATGGAAGACATATTACAGAAATTGAGATGATTTTGACTGGTTTTGCAATGAAAAGTACCTTGAAATTGAGCTCAAATTAGCAGAAATGTTCGATTTTTACCAAAGTTCAAAAGTTAACAAATCATGCTAAGCATCCAATACATGTCAACTGGTGAGTCTAATATTCTTTCACAAGTGCGCTGATATTATTTATACCATTTCTACACTAATGCAGCAGTCTGCATAACAGTAAATCTTCTATTTTTTGTGAGAATAAAAAATTGAAAGTGGAAAGCAAAAGAATGTAAGAGGGGCCTGGGGACGTGACTAATGAACAGAGGAAATGTTATTTTAGTGCCAGGAATGTCTTTTTGTTTATTCTGGACCCTATTTGGAAATTGGCATCTTTTGAAATTTGTGTGAAATTGGCAAAATTGCTAAATCCTGACCACTGTATTGGATAGTTGAAATTGGTAAATGGGTAGTTTCTTGTACTCATTCGATAGAAAATATGGAGTTCTAGCAAAATAGTTATGCTTTTTGTCGACTAGTACAATGGAATTGGCCGAAAATAGGGCTCAAAGTGGGCAAAATCGCCAACGCATGAACATCGTCGAGACCGCTAACTTCGCGAGAGCATAATTCCGTAAGTTTTCCATCAAATTTCATACTTTTGGTGTCATTATGATCGGGAAAAGATTCTCTAGCTTTTTATAATAAAAAATATATATTTTTTTTTTGAAATTTGGGCAACCCTGAGAACAAGTCTGGGAGAGGGCCTGGGGACCCCGAAAGGGTTAATATTAGCACTAGGTGACACTGATTTGCAGAGAGAGCTAGCTGATAGGAATAATATTGACAAAGACGTCAAAACTATTTTATATAAAACCCAAAACCTCTATAATATGCATTGTCTGATCAAAATGAAGCACCTACTTTGATTAGTGGATGGTACCACTATGACCCTGCCTCCTCCTGCTTCGCCTGACCTGACTACAGTATATAAGCCACGTCTACAGCCCTATGCTGTACATTCTACAAGATTGATGGACTGAACACATCGATTCCAGGCTGAGGGACTGATTACCTCAAACTCCTCCTCTCCTTACACCTTTCTGCTTTGTATTGGACTGATGAAGCCACTGTGTGGCAAAACGTTTCCTCAATAAAGATTCCCATATGTTGCATAAGTGTCTCAATCTTCATAGTGCACACTTACCACACGGATCTATTCTCTCATATGTAAGCCAAAATTTACCAGTCACAGCTTATCTGAGTGAGCTGAGTTTATGGCGAGTGACAGTGGCTTCAAAGCCACCATATCATTTATGGACAATTTACGGTGTATGTGCTTTACAAAACAAAAAGCATTTCTTTTATTTGTTGGAACCATGGCTAGGGCTAAAAGTGAAGAGGTTATAACACTAAATGGAGAAAAAAAAATTGGAATGACTTATGCAGCAAGTAGCATCACCAAACAGCAGTGACAGGTTGGTGTGGTTACCCAGGAAATTTGAAATTATGCTATCCGAAATTAGTGCCAGATTACTGATGGAAGCGGATTACTGATTGCTGGATTAGTGATGGCCGACCTGTACTAGGATTAGACTGCCCGAAATTCCCCGGCATGATAGTGGCTTTCTTTGTATTAGCAAGCCAAAATTGTAATTACACATTGTAACCTTTACAAAGAAATAAAATCTTTATCTTTTTATGAGCTGGTAACTGGGAACAGAAATAAACCACACTGCTTTGTTGAAAACCATCCTGTGATGTGAGTGTAAGATACACACAGTTCTTGCTCTAACTTTGTAATATGTGATGTAGTTCAGGGTGCCCACATAATGTGTTCTATCTAATTTTGTTCATAAAAAACTGCATGGCTATTCCATGGGTTATCCTGAGTTAGTAGCCATAAAAACTGGAAAAAGTCTTATTTTTTAATCCTGAAATCAACAAATGACTTTAAAGATGTAAGAATTATAAAATATGTAACATAAATACATATGATCTAAGAAAATATAATAAATGCTCATGACGATCCACAGGTTTTCAGAGATTTGAGCTGAGGACCAAACTGAGGGTAGATGGTGGACTGTGACTTTACAGACCCCAGTTCAAATCTCTGA
Source organism: Cherax quadricarinatus (assembly GCF_026875155.1). NCBI lineage: Eukaryota > Metazoa > Arthropoda > Malacostraca > Decapoda > Parastacidae > Cherax > Cherax quadricarinatus. Next base: position 19,082,154 of record NC_069483.1, on the reverse strand, counting down.
AAAACTTTTGGATATGAAGATGGATAAATGGGAAAGGGAGGGAGGGGAAAGAGATAGGGATTGGAAAGAGTGAAGGAGGGGAAAGAGAGAGGAAGGGCAGACAAAGTGGTCAGGAAGCTTTACAGCACTTCGATGTATCCTGCAGACAAAGTGGTCAGGAAGTTTTACAGCACTTCAATGTATCCTGCATCTACTCAACAGTATAGACTGCCATATTCTTTATGAGGCACAAGTATGCTCACACCTTGAGTATGCTTCACTTTCTTGGATTGCCTGACTCCATCTCCGTAATTTCTTGACAGAATAGAGAACAGAGCAAGATGACTCATCAGCCTGGACAGATCTATCATTTCAGCAGAGCCTTCAACACTGGAGGGATGTGGGTGGCCTTACTGTTATGAACAAGGCCAATACTGTCAAAGTTCCAAACTTGGATTGACTCCAAGTGAGCTTCTACACAACAAGACAGGCAGAAAACAGCAGCTACACTGACTGTACCCTTCTCCAGAACATCACTTCATCTAAGGTCATTTATTCTCAAGATAACTCAAATCTTCAACATGTTTGTAAGGCACAAAATAAAGCCGTCTAGTTGAATCCTCTCTAATACACAACTTTCCTTGTATGAATCTTAGTCCTGGCTTCGTCTTTGTAGATGCCTTCCACCCCACTACATTGTAAAATGCTCCAAACTTCAGAACACCCATGACTTAACCTGATTCCTCATTTTTTCTTCTTCTCCCTTTTCCCCTTTCCTCTTTCCTTTTTTGTTTTTCTTTCTTCTGTCATGTGTTTCTGTTCCTTCATTATTTATCTCATCACTTCCCCTTCCCCCCACCTCTGTGCACTTGCTCTCCCTCTGTGGACACCTAGCTCCCTTGCAGTGCTCCCCTTTCTTTGTATTTGACTGGCTTCTCCTCCTTAATTCCCCACTACCACCACTACCACTACTACTACTACTACTACCACCACTACCTCTTCCTGCCTATATATAGCCGTCCTGCTCCACTTCTGGTTAGTGTGACTTTGTAAATGGTCCAAGTCGGACCAAAACGTCGTCGTAAGCTCCTCTCTTCTATGTGCGGGTTATTTGTGTATCGTTCCAGTCAGGGTATTGTGCCTTTTTTTGTTATTTATTTGACTGTTTCGGTCGTATATATACATCTTACGAGCCAATATGTTGACGTGTATACACCTACCATCCGACTTACGACCAAGTTCGGTTTCGAGAAACCGGTCATAAGTCAAAATGGTCGTAAGTCGAACTTTACTACTGAATATCAACAAAACATTTTTGTAATGACTTTACTTTATTGTTTTATTTTGGTATTTCATGTTTTACTTTACTTATGCTGTAAGTACTATATTTTATACTGTAAGGTTTAGGATAGACACTGTGTACAACACAAATAGTTGTTTATTTCCAAGAAATTTGGCATAAAAAACACGGTCGTAAGTCGAGTGGTCGTAAGTCGAGCAGGTCGTAAGTCGGATGGTAGGTGTATATTCAAAAATTCTAGCGGCTTCAAATCAAGCGGGTATGTACACATGTGAGAGAATGGGTCTGTGGTCAGTGTGTGCAGTATAAAAAAAAATCCTGCAGCAAGCAGTGCATAATGAGAAAAAAAAAACTCCGTCCGTGTTTTTGGATTAAAACTCCAATTTTGAGGTGTATTTTCATATAGTTTTTATGGTTATATTCTCGTTTTCGTAGTCACATTTGATAGAATGGAAAACATATTATAGAAATGGAGGTGATTTTGATTGGTTTCACTATGAAAAGGACCTTGAAATGGAGTTCAAAGTAGGGGAAATGTTTGATTTTTGCCGATGTTCAAGAGTAAACAAATGACATCATTGTCCAATAAATGTCCAACTAGCCATTCTAATATGCAGTCATGAATGGGTTGACATTATTTATACAATTATTACAATATTGCAGAAGTCTGCATAACAGTAAATCTCCTATTTTTTGTTTGAATAAAAATTCAAAATAGAAAGCAAGAGTAATATCAGAGGGGCCTGGAGGTGTGACTGATGAACAAAGAAAATGTTATTTTAGAACCAGGAATGTCTGCATTGTTCATTTTGGATGATATTTTGAAATTGGCATATTTTTTAATTTGCATGAAATTGGCCAAATTGCCAATTTCTGACCACTTTACTGGGTAGTTGAAATTAGTAAATGGGCAGCTTCTTGTACTCAGTAAATAGAACAAATGGAGTTCTAAAGAAATAGCTATGAGTTTGGTTGACTTGAATAATGGAATTAGCCGAAAATAGGGCTGAAATTGGGCGAAATTGCCGATTCGTAAATAGCGCCGAGGTTGCTAACTTTGTGAAAGCGTAATTCCATAAGTTTTCCATCAAATTTCGTACTTTTGGTGTCATTACCATCGGGAAAAGATTCCCTATCATTTCACAAGAAAAAATAAATTTTTTTTTTCAAATATTTTGCGACAACAGGAGACCCCTCAGGATTTAGGGTTACGACAATCAAAGGGTTAATTTAGGGAATTGGAGCACAGATCTTATTCCCTAGAGCAAGAGCCCCTCACCAGCATCAAGGAACCTCCCTTGAGGGGATGTTAACCCAAAGAAATTGACAATGACAAGTTTATTTTAGCATGATACATGTTTGTACATAGGCATGTAACATAACAATTTGGTGAACATACCAAAAGCCCCTTTATATGCAGAGCATTTTGGGCAAACTTAAGACTAATTTAAGATTAATAAGACAATAACAGTGCAGTAATTTTACATATGGTCATTCGGTGAGTTACAATAAATACAAGAAAATTGAATATTCAACTAGTTCACGCTATATGCCTTTAGTAAGTTCAGCAGAGAATGATTACAATTTTGATATAGTTTATAAAAAATACAATATTACAATTTAGTACAAATTAAAAACAATGAAGTTGAAAGAATAGTAAGTTTGAAGTAACGATTAAATAGTTGAGGAATCATCAAGCACAGTTTACAATATGAAGTATTACAGTTTAGCACAATTTAACCCTTTGACTGTTTTGGCCGTATATATATGTCTCACGAGCAAGTGTTTCAGACGTATATATACTCAATAATTCTAGCGGCTTCAAATCAAGCAGAAGAAAGCTGGTAGGCCCACATGTGAGAGAATGGGTCTGTGTGGTCAGTGTGCACCACATAAAAAAAATCCTGCAGCACAGAGTGCGTAATGAGAAAAAAAAAACTCTGATCGTTTTTTTGGATTAAAACGCCGACTTTGAGGTGTATTTTCGTATAGTATTTATCGATGTATTTGCATTTTCATGGTCTTAGGTGATAAAATGGAAAACATATTACAGAAATAGAGATGACTTTTATTACTTTGACGATGAAAACGACCTTGAAACTGAGCTCAAAGTAGCGGAAATGTTCGATTTTTACCAATGTTCAAAAGTAAACAAATCACACCACACGTCCAATACACGTCAACTGGGGAGTCTAATATTCTTTCACTAGTGCATTGATATTATTTATACCATTTTTACAATAATGCAGTAGTCTGCATAACAGTAAATTTTGTATTTTTTTGTATGAATAAAAAATCAATATAGAAAGCAATAATAATATAAGAGGGGCCTAGAGATGTGACTAATGAACAGAGGATATGTTATTTTAGTGCCAAGAATGTCTACCTTGTTTATTCTGGACCCTATTTTGAAATTGGCATCTTTTTTAGTTTGTGTGAAATTGGCCAAATTGCCAATTTCTGACCACAATATTGGGTAGTCCAAATTGGGAAGTGGGAGGTTTCTTGTACTCAGCTGATAGATAAAATGGAGTTCTAAAGAATTAGCTATGAGTTTGGTCAACTGGAACAACGGAATTGGCTGAAAATAGGGCTCAAAGTCGGCGAAATCGCCGATACGCATATGTCGCCAAAACCGCTAACTTCGCGGGAGCGTAATTCCATGAGTTTTCGACCAAATTTCGAACTTTTGGTGTCATTACCATTGGGAAAAGATTCTCTATCATTTCATAAGAAAAAATAAATTTTTTTTTTTTTCAAAAATTTAGGGACATAGAATGACAGTTTCAGAAAGGTGCCTGAAACAGTTAAAGGGTTAATACAATGAAACTGAAAACATTTATGAGTCTGAAGTAATAAGTAAATGGTTGAGCAATCATCAAGCACAATATACAATAATGAAATTGAAACAATTTTAAGTTTGAAGTAAATGATCAAGTAGTTGAGCAGTCTTAAATTATTTGGGAGTGTTTTTGAGTAACTTTTGAGTAACTGCTAGGTACCAAGTAAGTAAAGTGTTTGTCTGGTTAATTTTGAGTGATGAGACGATTTCTAAGTAGGGCCTTAAATTGATTTACAGACAGGGGTTCTTTAGTGTGTTCTGGCAATGAATCCAGATCTTCGGGCCTTTTATGTTTACCTGGAGTTTACCTGGAGAGAGTTCCGGGGGTCAACGCCCCCGCGGCCCGGTCTGTGACCAGGCCTCCTGGTGGATCAGCGCCTGATCAACCAGGCATAGCATTTTTGCATAGGGAGAGATGGACACGAGGGATACTGAAGAGTGATATCTTCTATTGTGGTTGTGTGTCACATTGTTGTTATTAAGGAGTAGTTTGAGAGGAGGGTTTATATTTGAGTATCGTGTTTTGTGTGTGTGTAGTAGGCACAATAATAAGTGTGGATGTTTTGTATATTAAGCAAGTTAAGACTCTTAAAAAGTGGTGGAGTGTGCTGTCTAGTGCAAGAGTTGGTAATCAATTGCACTTCAGCTTTTTGCTGGGTTATTAAATGTTTAAGGTGATTTGCTGTGGTTAAGCCCCATGCACAAATACCATAGGTGAGGTACGGGTAAATGAAAGAGTGGTAAAGAGCAAGAAGAGCTGATTGGGGTACATAGTACCATATCTCTGAAAGGATACCTACTGTTTTGGAGACTATCTTGGATATTTGCTGTATGTGTGTCTGGAATCTGAGACTGTAGTCAAGGTGGAGACCTAAAAATTTGCCCTGTCTGTCTGCCTTGAAATGGGTGAACCATTTATCAATATGTTTAGCTGTACATTTGAAGCTCTGTTTCCAAATAGCTTGAAGTAGGTTTTGTCTATATTGAAAGTAAGTTTGTTGGTAGTCATCCAAGTAGATACTTTTAGCAATTCAGCATTTACTGTGTCTGTTAGTACGGTTGGGTTTGGGTGAGAAAAGACATAAATTGTGTCATCTGCAAATAAAATGGGTTTAAGGAGTTTAGTTTCATTTGGAAGGTCACTGATGTAAATGAGAAAGAGAAGTGGGATAAGGACACCCTTGTGGGACTCCAACAAGAACAGGTTGTGTAGTGGAGTTAGCACCATTTGTGTATACATACTGTGTTCTATTGCTAAGATAAGAGTTTAGGTAATCGAGAGAGTGCCCTCTGACCCCATATTGTTTGAGTTTTAGGTGTAATAGGTTATGGTCAACTGTATTAAAAGTTTTTTAAGTCTGTGAAAAGTCCCAGGGGAATTTCATTTTTTCTGAGTGCCAAATACATTAGTTTAAGCATATGTATAATTGCATGGTTAGTACTCTTTTTCGATCTGAATCCAAACTGACAGGGGTTAAGTATGTTGTGGGATACTAAATAGGAGTAGACTTGTTTGTGAATTAATTTTTCAAAGATTTTAGATAGTAGGGGCAAGTTTGATATAGGCCTATAGTTGTTCAATTCAGTTGGATCACCTCCTTTGAAGATCGGGGTGACTCTTGCTGTCTTGAGTATGGATGGAAAGTGAAAGATTCAATGGATTTGTTAATAAGAGCTGCAATAATTGGTGACAACACATGAGAAGCTTTTTTATACATGAGTGTTGGTAAGTTATTTAGGTCTCCTGTCTTGTTCTTTAGTGTTCTGATGATGGACAAGATTTCAGTAGTGTTTGCTGGGGCTAGAAATAGAGTATTTGGGTAGTTACCAGTGAGATAGTCTTTTAGTTGTATGTTTGAGCTTGGAAATTTTTTTTGCAGGGGCCCGTGGCCTGGCTGGCAAAGCTCTTGCTTCACATGCGGAGGGTCCGGGTTTGATTCCCGATGGGGTGGAAACATTTTGACATATTTCTTCGCACCTGTTGTCATGTTCACCTAGCAGCAAATAGGTACCCAGGTGTTAGTCGACTGGTGTGGGTCGCATCCTGGGGGAAAAGACTGAGGACCCCAATGAAAATAGGACACAGTCCTCGATGACGCACTGACTTTCTTGGATTATCCTTGGTGGCTAACCCTCCGGGGTTAAAAATCCGTACAAAATCTTATCTTCCTACGGTCGAGAAAAAGATTAAGTTTGTTGGCAGTATCTGTTAATTGAAGGAGAGATTCTTCTGGTGTCGTTAAGTTAATCTCTCTGTTTTGTGACAACTTTTTAGTTCCTAGAATTTCAGATAAGGTTTTCCAGGTCATTTTCATATTTCCTTTTGTCATGAAATTTGTTTTCGTAATAGTTTTTTTGACCTCCTTATTAGATTATCCTCTTCCCAACACCACAGCTTCTCTCTCAGCTCAACATATATTACATTACTTAACAAAATAGTAAGTGATGCCAGAATAAAGTACCAAGGTGATGAAAGTTACAAAACAGTGACAAAAAGGCACAGTAAAGTACTTGAGTGGTGAGAGATGGCGAAATCCTTTCTCTTCTTGTTAGTGTTTATAGGGCCACTGAGAGTGTAGGTCGTATTGAACCCTGTCCTCCAGTGTCCGGACAACACCAAGGTCGTACGAAATAGTAAGACTATTTATTTATTTGGACATGATTATAGTTGTCAAAACAAAATTTTATTTTTTTGCAAAGCTTACAATATGGGTTTAAATTTTTAAAAAAATATTATTTACAAAGAAGGGCATAGCATCCCTAGGCACACAGGACAATACTAATTCTTACTCTATATTTTTTTTTTTTATTTATTTATTTTTTATTTATTTCCAATTTGTGCACACATCAGAGGTAAAAAAAAAAAAGAAAAGAGCGTATGCCAAAGCCACTTATATATGCATGCATTACGGGCTGGCTTAAAAATTTTAATTTAAAATTTAACAAGAAATTGATTATTTTATTATTATAATCAAAAAAAGGCTAAGCCACAAGGACTAACACGCTGTACAAGCAATGATAAATCGTGATAAAACATTAATGTAAACAGAAAAACTAAAAGCACAAGTGAGAAATTAAAAGACAGGTCATATGGTTGCATTCATTGGGTAGGATACTGTTGGGTAGGTATTTTAAAAAAAATAATAAAGTTAATTTGGGGGTTTTGGGTTTTAACTTTTAGTGTTTAAAATTGTGAGAAACATTTAAGATATACAATTTTAATTTTCATTATTCGTATTTTTTTTTTTTTTGGGTAGTAATAATTTTTAAAAGGACTTAAATTTTTATAAACAGGTTGTGTTTTTTTTTTATTTACGGGAATGAATTCCAGATTTTAGGGCCTTTTAGGCATGGTTTTTGCATGTGTGAGAGGGAACGGGAACATCAAGAGTGATCTGTCCTTGTTTTATGGTCATGTTTTTGTTGAGGTGGAAAGGGAATGTTTGAGGGGAGGGTTAATTCAGATTTAAGTGTTCTATGATGTAATAGGGCAGTAATAAGTATGGATGTTTTGTATGGGGGAGTGGGTTTAGTGTATTAAATTTTGTGGAGTGTGTGCCGTATGAGAATTTGTTATAAACTAACTGCAGCCTTTTTTTTTGGGTAATTAGTGGTCTGAAGGTTTAATTGTTGTTGAGCCCATGCAAAAAATTCCAAGGTGAGATGGGGGTAAATAAAAGAGTGATATAGGGCCAGGAGGGTGACTGGGAAAATAGACCGACTTCGTGGTTCCCTCATTTGGGGAAATTTTTTAGAAATTTATGTATATGTGTATAAAAATTTTGAGTCTATTATCAAGGTGGATTCCTAAGAATTTTCCCTTGTTAGTTTTGTGATAGGTGTCCATTTATCATTATGTTAAGAGGGACATCTGTAGCTTGTTCCCAAACTAAATAAGTAGGTTTTTCAATGTTTAGTGTAATTTGTTATCCTCATCCGGAGATTTTTCGGGAAATCGGTTTTACTTTTGGGCTAGCGTGACGGGGCTGGGTGAGAGAAAGTATGTAGTGTCATCTGCAAAATTTGGGGGGTTTGAGTAATTGTGAGCATTTGGAAGGTCTTTATGTATAGGGAAGAGAAGGGGGCCAAGGACATTCCCCTGGGGCCCCAACTGTAATTGGTTGTGCAGAAGGTTTGCCCCTTTTTGCGTACCAAATTGGTTCTGTTGCTGAGGTAAGATTGAGGTATTTGGGGGAGTGCCCTCTTATCCATATTTTGAAAATTTTAGTGGAGAATCATGGTAATGTTCAAAAGCTTTACGTAAGTCAATGAAACCCAGGGGGATTTTTTTTTTATTGAAAGTGTATATATTTTAGCATGTGTTAATAGCACAAGTATTTTTATTAGGCCTGAACCCAAATTGGCGGGGGTTTTGAGTATTTTTTTTGGGAGTAAGGTAGGAGTGATTCGTTTAAAATTTTAATTTTTTCGAAGATTTTTGAGGGGGGTAAAAGTTGGATATTGGTATAGTTATTAATCGTTTGGTCTCCTCTTTGTGGATCGGGGTGCCCCCTTGCTATTTTGAGTACTGTAGGGAAGGTGGAGGATTCAATGGATTTGTTAAAGAGTTTTGCAAGATTGTGATAGCACTTGTGAAATTTTTTGTAATAAGGGGTGGTAAGGTTTAAAAATCTCCTCCTTTTTTTTTTAGTGCGTTTGATAATAAGGGAGACTTCGTGGGGTTAGGGGGAGCTAGGAACATTGTGTTCGGGGTAGTTCCCGGTGGGGGTAGTCATTTGGTGGGGTATCTGGTTTGGGATTTTTTTGGCAAAGGTTTTGTCCCATGTGGAGGGGAAATCATTGAGTCGTTTTCTGTTTTTTTTGGTGGGAGTTGGGGTTCATCTATTTTTGCTAATTTTATTTCGTATTTGTGATTCTTTTTTTTTCCCAGAATTTCTGATAGGGTTTTCCAGTCTTTTTTATTCCCGTAAGTTGGGTAATTGTTTTCAAATACAATTTTTTGCCCTTCTTATCAGGTGGTTTTGGGTTCGATAACGTTTTGTTTGGTCTTGGTTAGTGACCCATTCTGTCTGTTTTTCATATTGGTGTTTTGTATTTTTTGGATTTGAGAAAGCTGGGGGGTTTCCAGGGACTGTTCGTCTCTTTGCTGTAAACTGTTTGTTTTTTTTTGGGGAGTGCTTGTTTTAGAGTATTGGGTTTTTTTTAGAAAATTTTAATACATTTGTCAAAATCTGTATAGGTTTCAGCCGTGTTTCCAGTCAATGTTTGCTTTGTGTTGGAATTATTTTGCTGCCTCATTTTTTGGAAGTCGAAAAGGGGACTTTGAGTGTTTGGGGTATTTACCAAAAGTTGTTATGAGGAAAGTAGGGAGTGGTCTGGTATTTCTGTAATTATGCCTGTTTTAAGGGGGAAAGGGGTTTTGGGCCAATGTGGTCAAGTAGGGGGAAAAACTAGTCTCCCGTAAAAATCTTGTAGGGTTTTTTTACTGTTTGGGGTTAAAATACAGTTTTCCATTGTGTTTGTGAATTCATAACGTGTGGGTCCTGGTTCTTGCAGGAGATTTATATTGAAGCACCTGAGGTATAAGTGATCTTTGTTCATGGTGCATCGTTATCATCTTCCTAGATTTTTACTAAATTGGTAATGTTTGCTGTGGGAAATCTGTAGATGTTTATCAATGTGAGAGGGTTTTTTTAGGTACTTTGATTTGAATTTTGCTATTAATTTCCCCCTGTTCATCCCTTGTGCAAGTATTAGTGAACATTCTGTTGGCTGAGTAGTATATGGCTGTGCCACCCCCCCTTTTTGATCTGGCCTACAGTTGTGTAGGGTGTGTAACCAGGAATGGCTAGACATCTGTACTTAGGCTTAGCCAGGTTTCAGTTAGTGTAATGTGGACATATTGGAGAAGGAATTTAGTAAATTTTCTATGAGGTCATCGTTTAATGCTTGCTTTAAAAAAACTGATATTGTAGTTAAATATAGTTATGTGTTGTTGGGATGAGGAAATGCCTTTGATTGTTCGCATGTAGTAATTACAGTTACGTTTGTTCATTTAAGTCATTAAATAAGAGGTTGGTATCGGATCAATTTTTGTAAAATAAGATTTGTAGTGAATCTATAGTTTAATTAAGTAAAAACAAAGTAAATAGTCTTAAGTAAAAAAAAAGCACCTGGATTTTAACAAAATTTAAAAATGGTAAGGGACAATACAAAAAAAAGAGAATCAAATGTGGAGCCTGGGGAAATGTTTGTAGGTAGACTTTAAAAAGGGAATTTTTTTTAAATTAGAATTATAGTATAAAATTTTTAAAAATAAAAGGGACTAATATAGGTTTTGGGGGACCAATAAAGTGGTAATCAAAAAAAAAGAGCTTTGAATATAATGGCAAAATTGTGAACTTTTCTACTTTAGCACCTAAGAAAGCCCTTTATTTTTAAAAAATTTGAAAATTTTTAAACTGGGTAGTTATAAAGCAAAAAAAAAGGGGGGGAAAACATATAAAAAGGGTAAAATTAAGTAATGGTAACAAAGTTAAATGGACAGATGGGAGGATTTTAATATAAACTTTTAATATAAAAATACAATTTGAAAAAGGTACTTTCAATTCATAGTCTGGATAGGGTTTTGACAAGACAAGATTTACCTAGATTTTAAAATTTACAAAAAAAAAATTCACAATTTAAAATACCAATATTGATTAGGTTATGGAGCAGTCATTTGAATACATTAATAGTACATAAATAAATCAACCTAAATTTGGGACATACACAATTAGATTTAAATAGTTAGGTGGGACAAATATATAATATTACAAAAGGTAGCTTTAGTGGGGATTGGATTTGTTTTGGCAGACTTAGGCAAATTTAAGACTAGCTTTAAATTTTTGGCAAGGCATATTTGGAAATTTTTGTTTTCAGTCATTTGGGTGAGTGTAAGTGTAAATTAGGGGGAAGTACAATTATCAGCTCTGATGAAAATTCACATACACATTAACTATTAAATCTCTGCACCAAAGTCACCTTAAACCAGCAAATATTAGAGGCTACAAGACTAGAAAAATACGCTGGGCCTCATCTTCAGTAACAACGACGCTCTGATACGTAATATAACTGTATCAAAGACAATACACTCAGACCACAACATAATAGAGGTACAGACATGTATGTACAGGGCTACTGACCAGCAAAATGTGATCAGTCATGAAAGTTTCTTCACAAAATTCAATTTCAATAATAAAAAATACAATGGGGGTCAAGTAAACCATGTCCTAAACGAAACAAGCTGGAAAGATATCCTAAACAACACGGTTCCGAACATTTGCCTAGAAAAAATAAACTCTGTGGTTCTTGAGATCTGCTCAAGACACATTCCATTAAGAAAAAGAAAAAGAAGATGTAAACTACAAAGAGAGAGATACCCCATATACAGACGAAGGCGAAGAGTCACAGAGCTGCTGAGAGGGGCAAAATATATCTGAAATACGAAGGGAGGCACTAGTCAATGAAATTGCAAATATCGAACTTAAGCTGAAGGAATCTTACAGGAGACAAGAATTATAGAGAGAACTAAAATCCATAAAGGAAGTTGAAAAAAATATTTCTTCTCTTATACCAAATCTAAGGTTGTTAGTTTAGTTTAATATCTTTATTATGTACCCCATACCCATCCTGTGGACGGTAGTCAAAAGATTACAAAGGTACATAATGGGTCCAGGGACTGGACCCCAAAGTTATGATAGCTGAACTAGTTACAAAGGTAATGAACTCCAGGTAGATCTGGTCACAATCATGGCAAGTTACAGAGGTAATGAATCAGCCTCACTCCTATACATGGTTACAGTCATGAACAAATTACAAAGTAATGAACCACTGATACGTTCACACCTGGTCACAATTGTAATGAGTTATAAATACAAATATTAAGTGGGTCATACACCCACACGAGCGCGTGCGCACACACATACACACACGAGGGCGCACGCACATACACACACGAGGGCGCACGCACAGACACATGCACATGATCGTACTGGAGTTACCTGGAGAGAGTTCCGGGGGTCAACGCCCCCGCGGCCCGGTCTGTGACCAGGCCTCCTGGTGGGATCAGAGCCTGATCAACCAGCTGTTACTGCTGCTGGCTGGCACGCAACCAACGTACGAGCCCAGCCCGCTGGTCAGGAACCGCTTTTAGTGCTGTCCCAGTGCCAGCTTGAAAGACTGCCAGGGTCTGTTGGAATCCCCCTTATGTATGCTGTGAAGCGGTGGGGGGGGGCGGGATGGAGTGAACAGTCTCGGGCCCCTGACCTTATTGTATGGTCTCTTAAAAAACGTGCTAGTGACCCCCTGCTTTTCATTGGGGATGTTGGCATCGTCTGCCAGTCTTTTGCTTTCGTAGTGAGTGATTTTTCGTGTGCAAGTTCGGTACTAGTGCCCTCCTAGATTTCCATTGTAATTAAACATGTTCTCTCCCCGAAAGCGTTGTCCCGGGAATACAGTTTTTAGGAACCTCAAGCACTCCCCGGGAGTAAATTGGAGGTGTTTTATCTCCGTTAGGTGCGCGCCGTGAGGTTCTCTGTACATTTTTCTAGTCAGTCAAATTTCACTCTGCCGTGAAAGGTGCTGTGTAGTGGTGCGCAATATTCCACCTAGAAAGAACAAGTGACCTGAAGAGTGTCACATGGGCTTGCCTCCCTATTTTGAAGGTTCTCATTATCCCATCCTGTCTTTTTTCTAGCAGATGCGAATGGATAGCGTTATGGGTCCTTGAAGGGTGAATCCTCAGACAATGATCACTCCCAGTCTTTGACCGTTGGTGTTTCGCTCTATTTTGTGGCCAGAATTTGTTTTGGTACTCTGATGAAGATGTAATTTCCTCGTGTTTACCATATCTGAGTAATTGAAATTTCTCATCGTTGAACATATTGTTTTCTGCAGCCCACTAAAGATTCGGTTGATGTCGACCTGGAGCCTGCAGTGTCTGCAATGGAAGACACTGTCCATGCAGATTCGTGGTGTCATCTGCAAAGTGAAACACGGTGCTGTGGCTGAACATCCTGTTTATGTCGGATTTGAGGGATGAGGGAACAAGATGGGAGTGAGTACTCTGTGCCTTGGGAACAAGCTTTTCACCGAGTAGCTTCACCATTACTGTCTCGCCAGGACAGCACCTCTCCAGCTTTAACCATTACTGTCTCCCAGGACAGCACCCGCCTCCAGCCTACACCATTTACTGTCTTCCCAGGACAGCAACCTCCAGCTTCAACCATTACTGTCTCCCAGGGACAGCGACGCCTCCAGCTTCACACCATTACTATCTCCCAGACAGCACTATCAGCCCCACAGAGAGTACTGACTTACCAGGACATCACCTCCAGCCTTAACAGTTTCCTGACAATGGCCAGTAATCAAGGCAGTACCATTCAGCCCAGTCTTTTTTAATGGTTTTTCCCATCGTTGTAGAAACTTCCAGGATGTCTATGAAAGCAGCTTTGATGTTATCCTCTTTAATACCCTTGGATTTTAGGTCCACAGATTTACCCTCATTGTGGGGCATACCCAAAAACACTCCCTGGTTTTAATACTGCTTGTTAACTAGTTCTTGGATATCCTGCACAAGGGGCGTGACAACCAATTTTCCACAAATAATCACCACACACAGAAGCAAGCACCACCCATACACACAAGCCACACACACACACACACCACTGCGTGGTAATGCATTATTACAGCTAGCAAATCAGGTATTATTCTCCAGAATGGTTCATAATATACCACTGTGGATATAATACGTTTCCATTTTTTTTCTTGAACATTTCTGAGTGAGTGTCTCTAAATTCATTGTAATTTATCAACTCCAACATAATGACCCAGGTGTGACAAATAGTCATCTGGAGTTTACCTGGAGAGAGTTCCGGGGGTCCAACGCCCCCGCGGCCCGGTCCTTGAGACCAGGCCTCCTGGTGGATCAGAGCCTGATCAACCAGGCTGTTGCTGCTGGCTGCACGCAACCAGCATACCGAGCCACAGCCCGGCTGATCCAGGACTGACATTAGGTGCTTGTGGGTCCAGTGCAAAGTTTACATTTCGTTTGGTCTACATCAGGTGGAGGTGATTTAAACCTGCCAAAATACTTTAACCCAGCGGAGCCGGGCAAGTGACACTCAAAGTCTGCTTATTTTATTTGATGCACCATAGACATGTGGCTTCCTCCTGCATGATGGGAATGTGATAGAATGGACTGACGTGTGTCAATCTCCCTAAGCCTTAAGTCATAAAAGTTTCATTTGAAGTTCTTTTCCGGGGGGTATTTATTTTCTCAACTGCTTTACTGACAACCAACCCAAGATTGTAATCTACACCCCCACTTTGAAAGCATACAGCTTTAAGCCAATTTATCAGTTTCTAGTCATGCTTCTAAGACCAATGTGATGGAATCCACAGCATGTGCAAACTCGCAGTCCTCCACTGTCCACAATCTTACCATACCTGTGTCTGGCTTCTGACACAAGCATGCCACAATTTGATACTTAATGAGTCTTGAGAGCATTTGTGGATGACAGAGAATCAATACAATTAAAGTGTCAACTTAGATAACATTGACACACTCTGAGTGCAAGAGGTATGGCAAACAGTTTCTGTTTGAAGGGTAAGAGGCCTCAGTTATTGATCTGCTCTAATTTCTTTATGAGAGCCACCACTCTGTATGACAACAGCAGCACTATTAGCTGCACCAGTGGACTGGTGAACAGAACCATCAACGTAAATAATTTGTGAAAGTGTGTTGTGTGTGACTAAGTTATCAATACAGCTTAAGGCATCATGTTTGGCTTCAAGACGAAGCTTTGGTTGTGATTTAAGAAGAGTTTTGGTGGGAAATGGAGGAATGGTAGTTTGGAATGGGGTAATATCCCATGGAGCAGGGCAGTGCCTCTGGAGAGTTTACCTGGAGAGAGTTTCGGGGGTCAACGCCCCCGCGGCCCGGTCTGTGACCAGGCCTCCTGGTGGATCAGCGCCTGATCAACCAGGCTGTTGCTGCTGGCTGCACGCAAACCAACGTACGAGCCACAGCCCGGCTGATCAGGAACTGACTTTAGGTGCTTGTCCAGTGCCAGCTTGAAGACTGCCAGGGGTCTGTTGGTAATCCCCCTTATGTGTGCTGGGAGGCAGTTGAACAGTCTCGGGCCCCTGACACTTATTGTATGGTCTCTTAACGTGCTAGTGACACCCCTGCTTTGGCATTGGGGGATGGTGCATCGTCTGCCAAGTCTTTTGCTTTCGTAGTGAGTGGATTTTCGTGTGCAATTCGTACTATCCCTCTAGATTTCCAGGTGTATATAATCATGTATCCTCCCTCCTGCTTCCCAGGGAATACAGGTTTAGAAACCTCAAGCGCTCCCCAGTAATTGAGGGAGTGAGAGAGAGCGTCTCCGTAGCGCGCCGTGGAAAAGTTCTCTGTACATTTTCTAGGTCGGCAATTTCCACCTGCCCTTGAAAGGTGCTGTTAGAGTGCAGCAATATTTCCAGGCCTAGATAGACAAGTGACCTGAAGAGTGTCATCATGGGCTTGGCCTCCCTAGTTTTGAAGTTCTCATTATCCATCCTGTCATTTTTCCTAGCAGACGCGATTGATACATTATGTTATGGTCCTTGAAGGGGAGATCCTCCACATAATCACTCCCATCTTTTTGACGTGGTGTTTCGCTCTAGTTTTGTGGGCCAGAGATTTGTTTTGGTACTTGATGAAGATTTAATTTCCTCATGTTTACCATATCTGAGTAATTGAAATTTTCTCATCGTTGTAACAGGCATATGTTTTCTGCAGCCCCACGTGAAAGATGTTGATGTCTCGCCTGGAGCCTTGCAGTGTCTGCAATGGAAGACACTGTCATGCAGATTCGGGTGTCATCCTGCAAAGAAGACACTGTGCGTGGCTGACAAATCCTTGTCTATGTCGGATATGAGGAATGAGGAACAAGATGGGAGCTATACTGTGCAATTGTGAACAGAGCTTATCCACCGTAGCTGACTCGGGACTTTACCTGATGACGACTACTCTCTGTGGTCTGTTAGTGAGGAAATTATAGATCCATCGAGCCGACTTTTCCCTGTTATTCCTTTAGCGCGCATTTTTGTGTGCTAATTACGCCATGGTCACACTTGTCGGGGGCTTTTGCAAAGTCTGTATATATACATCTGCATTCTTTTTGTCTTCCTATGCATTTAGGACCTTGTCGTAGTGATCCATAGTTGAGACAGACAGGAGCGACGAACCTGTTCTAAACCCTTTTTTGCCCCTGGGTTGGTGTAACTGATGGGTTTCTAGTTGGGTTGGTGATCTTCTTCTTAGGACCCTTTCAAAATTTTTATGATATGGGGATTGTTAGTGCTATTGGTCTGTAGTTCTTTGCTGTTGCTTACTGCCCCATTTTGGAGTGGCTATGTCTGTTTGTTTTTAGTAACTGAGGGAACGACCCCCGTGTCCATGCTCCCTCTCCATAGGATGGAAAAGGCTCCCGTGATAGGGGCTTCTTTGCAGTTCTGATGAGGGACACAGAGTTCCATGAGTCTCTGGCCCGAGGGGGTGTGTGGGCAGAGTGGCATGGGCATGTCATTTTATTATCGCTACTGTTCGAAGTCATTGGCGTCAGGATATACATCCGGATAGGCTTGTGTTAAAATCAAATTTTGTGGCTCTCTCATAAAAAAGTTCATTTTGGATCTTTCCCGACTCCTCAGTCAGGGTTAGCGGCTTGCTAAAAAACGAGTCATATTGGGACTTGAGTAGCGACACTCATTTCCTTGCTGTCATCTGTGTAGGACCCATCTTGTTTTAAGTAGGGGCACAATAGGGGGGGCGAGTGGGTAGGGGCTATGTTCTCGATTTTGATTAGGCATAGGAGAAGAAATACTTTGGTTTCTTTCGATTTCATTTATGGCTTTTTAGGTTGCTTGCGCCCGCGAATCCTAGGCTCTAAAGGATTCTTTAAGCTTAAGTTCGATCTTGCTATTTCTCTGAACCAGTGTCTCCCTGCCGCATTTCAGATATATTGACCACTTTTAAGCCGCCTGTTATTCTTTCCGTCCCTGTAAAGGGAGCGCCTGTCTCATTCCTCTTTCCTATTTTAACATTTACTCCTCCTTTTTCCTTGAGAATAAGCCTTGTGCATACATCTAGTGCCACCGAGTTAATCAGTTCTAGGCAGTAAGTTGGGTCTGTGTTGCTTATTTATATCTTCCCAGCTTAATCGGTTAGGACTTGGTTTACCTTGGTCTCCCACTGTATTTTTGTTACATGAATTGAATTTTGGTGAAATGCTCCCTGCGTAGTGAGCGGCTAGTCTTATTTTGTCGGTCTGGGCTCCACGCTATACATGTCTGAACCTCAAATTATGTGTGTGATCTAGTATATTGTTTTTGATATGTGACATTCTTATCAGATCATCATTGTTAGTGAAGATGAGTCTAGTTGTATACTCCAGTTCTAGTAGGGGCTCTATTATTTGCTGGTTTAAATTGAATTTTTGTGCAGAGATTTTAAAAGCCTCGTGTGAGTGTGAGTTTTCATCAGAGCAGCCTCCTGGTGTTATTACTGCAAACAATATATTTGCTATATTCCTATTCCTCCATTTTAGGTGCCTTAAGTTGAAACCCCCAGACCAGATGTGGGGCATGAGCTGGAAGATTTTCCCAGACAGTGTCAATTTTTAACAGCTGTTCAGAGGAATTGCTGGTATGTTGCATCCAGAGCTTGTAGACTACCACAAATGGACTAGGTTTTGGTTCTCGACTTTTTAATCTGCTAAAACTTCGACTACATCATTTGAGCATTATGCAGTTTTCTGTGCAAACAAGGGACTCTGCAATGTACAGGCCAACCCCCCCTTTTGCCTGTTCCACTCTGTCACATCGTATAGGGTTTTAAGCCGGGATCCATATTTCGTTGCCAAGTGATCTTTATGTGGGTCTCATGAAAGCCGCGAACATTGCCTTTGCCTCTGCAGCAGTCCATGATGAAAGGTATTTGTTGTTTGTTGCTGCATTTAGACCTGTATATTTGCAAAAGATAATGTTATCGGACTGGTGGTATTGTTGGTACTACTGGGGGGGGGGGGGGATTTTTTTACCGGCATGTAGTATCAGTAGCAGTTGGGTTTGGAGTGGAGGCCATCGACTGTGGTTCACTCCAGAATGAACTGGGATTTGGTTACGATTTCTGGCCATTTCCTGCCAGTTTTTTCATTCCTGCACTAAAAAACCTCTCCCTCTTGAAGTGTCTGTGCTACCCCAGGTTTTTTCCCTTGGCCTGGATATTTGTATCTTTTGTCCCGCTGTTAGATGGTATTCCTGGCAATTTAAGTTATAGCACAGTCTTTCCTGTACTGAAGAGGTACAACATTTTCAGGGTGAAAAGCTTACAGGAAGGGAGTTTGCATTTTCATGTTGTCATATGGGGCATGACATTTTCAGGGAGGCCATAAGTTGCATGTCCCCATCAGTTTTTTTTCCAGAATTTCCATGCCACAGCAGATACCAAGTGCATAGTATGTGTCAGCCGGCTTGGTTTCCGTTTGCCTTGGGTTTCTGTGACTGTATTCCCCTGTTGGTGCATGTTTCCTCTGTCTATTCCTATCCTCCCTAGCACCAACAATGGAAGCTCCCACCAGTTGTTTTTTGGTAATTTATTCTCCCAATTGCTATTGGGAGTCCTCTTGTTTTTGCTATTTCCTGCGGTATTTCTAGTTTGCATATGGTTTTATCTTATCTTCGACTACAACTGTTTCCCTACTATGGCGTCCTGTCCTCTATGAGGCCATTTATATGTATTCCTTCCCCCCCCTGCGTATAATTCCCGACTACCTGGACAAAATCTCCACTTCACCATTACTGTCCTCCCAGGACAGTAACTCCAGCTTCACCATTTCTGTCTCCCAGGACAGCACCGTCCACTTCACATTACTGTCTCCTCCCAGACAGCAACTATCACGCCCACATTTACTGACTACCAGGACATCATCTCCAGCCTTCAGTTTGTGACAACATGGCCATATCAAGGGCATACCATTCAGCCCAGCTTTTTATGTTCCCATCTGTTGTAGAAAGCTTCCAGTTTTCTATGAAAGCACGCTTGCTTGATGGTTATCTCCTCTTTTAATACCCTTGTGATTTTAGTCCACAGATTTTCCCCTCATTTGGGGCATAACCAAAAACACTTCCCTCTGTTTTAATACTGCATTGTACTAGTTTCCTGGGATATTCTGCACAAGGAGCGTGACAAACCAATTTCCACAAAAATGAACAATTATCCATGTGTAAGCCCGTTTGTTTGACTGACCACAGACTAACACAGCTTTTCATAATGATTTGAATGGTTGATTTACTAACTGCAATTCTATCTACTAGCAAGCCTCTTGAATATTATATTAATAACCTTATAAATGAAGCCTCTAGCTAGGGTATTTCTGGTTTCACTAACTCTTTTTGTATATTGGACAGCTACCGTTCACGTTTCTGATTTTTAAATGTGTGTGTTTATAAAGGGCGGCCTACAAACTCATTCCCGTTTACAGTCTGCTTTATTGTCCAACAACTGTTTGAAACCATCCCGGGTTCGACCAAGTCAAGGGGTTTTCGGACCAGTCAAGGGTTCCAGGACCGTCAAGGTTCGGACCAGTCGATCTGGCTCTGTGCATGGGGTCCACTCATTTAAAACATACTGCTGTCGTATGAGCTAGCGCGCGCGCGAGTAAGGATCTAACTGGAAATTATCTACCCAGTAAAGTGATTTGACTGCTACAAAGTATAACTTGCCGTTTTGAAGAGCCGGTGTGGAAGTGTGAATTGCTCATTACTCTATAAATTGTTCATGAATTGTAAGCCAAAGTATAAACTACGTAACCATTCTACAGATACTTCATGTACCTTTGTAACTTGTGAGCTCATTACCTGTGTACCTAGTTCAGCTATCAAAACTTTGGGGGCCCAGTCCCTGGTCCCATTACGTACCTCCTGTAAATCAGTAAATACCTTTGTAAACTTTGTCATGATTGTGACCAGACTTACCTGGAGTTTCATTACCTTTGTAAATTGTGAGTTCATTACCTTTGTAAATTGTGAGTTCATTACCTAGTAAATTGTGAGGTTCGTTACCTTTGTATAAATTGTGAGTTCCATTACTCTAACTTGCTCAGCTATTCAAACTTTGGAGTCCAGTCCCTGGACCAATTTAATGTACTCTCTGAAATCTTTCGACTACCGCCCACAGGATGTATGGGGTGCTTAATAAACATATTATAATAGAACTAACTAACTAGAGCCGGGGATATCTGGCAGCTCCTACAATGACGTACAGTCGACCTCTTTGTTTATCATCGCTGTATCTGGCTTTTCTATTTTTGTTTTTTTTTTTTTCCGTCTCCACCACAATAAATGCTATTATTATCACTATAGTTTGACTGGTGCAAATGTTTGGAGGAAGGACGCTTTTTTTCTGTAGTAATAATTGCTTCTCTTGTTATATTGCGACCGGCTGGTAAACTACAGGTTTATATGAAATTCACAGTATTCTCTCGTAGTTCAAGAAAAGAAACAAATGAAGTCACTCCACTCCACTAAGTACCATTATAATACTGGTTAGTTGCTACACAACACTGTATTATTCTGCTATTTCAACTGGTATCACTAGATTATGTATGCGGTACACTAGCAGGGCCAGGAAGATTATAAAAAACAGCTGACCTGTGGGTAAGGTTTCGCGACTTCAACTACAACAAATACCTTTCATGCCGTGGGACTGCTTTGCCAGAGCAAAGGCAATTGTGATTTCGCGGTCGTGTTCAACTGAGAACCCATAAAGATCACTTGGAACCCCAAACGAAATATGGGATCCAAGGTTACAACCAAAACCAAGATGGTGACCAGTGAAAACAAGGCAAAATGGGGGGGTTGGCCTGTACATTTGCAGAGTCACT
The DNA here is from genome assembly GCF_026875155.1 of Cherax quadricarinatus. NCBI lineage: Eukaryota > Metazoa > Arthropoda > Malacostraca > Decapoda > Parastacidae > Cherax > Cherax quadricarinatus. Next base: position 19,061,102 of record NC_069483.1, on the reverse strand, counting down.
TGTTTTGCACAAACTGGCTTAATGCCTCAAATGGACGTAGTGGAAGTTTTAGCAGTAAAGGTCGAGAACCTTAAACCTTATTCATTGTGGTAGTCTACAAGACTCCGGATGCAACATCCCAGCAATTCCAGGAACAGCTGTTAAAAATTGACCACTGTCTGGAAAATCTTCCCCAGCTCCTTGCACCCAACATCTTGCTCCTGGGGGATTCAACTTAAGAGGCACCTAAAAAGGAGAATATAGCAAATATATTGGGGGTAGGCATAATAACACCAGGAGGCAGCTCGTGATGAAACTCACACTTCAACAAGCGAGCTTTTAAATCTCGAACTAAAATTCAATTAAACCAGCAAATAATAGTAGAGCATACTAACTGGAGAATACACTAGACCTCATCTTACACTAACAATGATGATCTGATAAGAATTGTCACCATATCAAAAACAATATACTCAGAATCACAACATAATTGAGGTTCAGACATGTATGCGTGGAGCCCCAGGGACCGAGCAAGAGGTGAGACTAGTCACGAGGGAGGCATTCAAGCGCCGCGCGAGAGCGCGCGGTTCAATAACAAAAACATAAAGTGGGACCAAGTAAACCAAGTCACTAACCGATGATAAGCTGGGAAGATATACTAAGCAACAAGACCCAAACTTATGCCTAGAACAGATTAACTCGGTGGGCACTCGATGTATGGCACAAGGCTTATGCCTCTAAGAAAAAAAGGAGGAGTAGATGTAAAATAGAAAGAGGACAGGAGGCGCACCCTTTACAGGCGATGGGAAAAGATAATACAGAGCGGCTAAAAAGGTCAATATAATCAAAATGCGCAAGAGACACTGGTCATAGAGGAAATTGCAAGCATCGAACTTAAGCTAAAAGAATCTTTAGGAGTCAGGATCGTGGGAAGAACTAAAGCCATAAATGAAATCGAAGAAACCCCAATAATTACATCTTCCTATGTGCCAAATCAAATCGGAGAACAACGTCCAAGTAAAATTGGGCCCCTTACTTAAACAAATGTGGTCCTGACACAGATGGACAGCAAGGAAATGATGAGCTACTCAAGTCCCAATATGAATCAGTTTTAGCAAGCCCTAACCAGACTGAGAGTCGAAGATCAAATGAAATTTTTTTATGAGAGAGCCACAAAAGTGATTAACACAGCCTATCCGATGTATCCTGACGCCAAATGACTTCGAACAGGGCAGGCATAAATGACATGCGCATGCACTATTCCGCCAGGGCCAGAATCATGGAACTCTGTGTTCAATCAAGAACTGCAAGAAGCCCCTTCACGAGCCTTTTCCATCCTTGTGGAGAGGGAGTACAGGGACAAAAAACGGGGTCTTCCCTCAGTTACTAAAAACAACAGACATTAACCCCACTGCCACAAAGGGGGCAAGTAAAGCAATACAGCAAAGAACTACAGACCAATAGCACTAACATCCCATATCATAAAAATCTTGAAAGGTCCTAAGAAGTGCAAGATCACCACCCATCTGAAACCCCATCGAGTACACAAACCCAGGCAACATGGGTTTTTAGAACAGTCCCCTCCTGTCCTGGCTCAACTACTGGATCACTATTGACATAGGTCCTAAAGTGCGACTAGAAGACAAAAAGAAATGCGATGTAATTATATACAGACTTTGCAAAATCCTATCGACAAGTGTGACCGAATGCGTAAAGCCACAAATGCGCGCTAGAAAGGAATAAACAGGAAAAGGGTTGGTCGATGGATCTATGTATTTCCTCCACTAACAGACCACAGAGAGTAGTCGCTTCAGAGTAAAAAAGTCCGAGGCAGCTACGGTGAAAAGCTGCTGTTGCCACAAGGCACAGTGACTAGCTCCCATCTTGTTTCCTCAATCCTAATACGACAATAGACAAGATGTCAGCCGACGGATGCAGCGTGTGTCTTCCTTTGCAGATGACACCCCAACTCTGCATGACAGTGTCTTCATTGCAGACACTGCAAGGCTCCAGGCGGACATCAACCAAATCTTTCAGAGTGGCTGCAGAAAACAATATGAATTCAACATGAGAAATTTCAATTAACTCAGATATGGTAAACATGAGGAAATTAAAAAAAATCTACATCAGAGTACAAAACAAATTCCTGCCACAAAATAGAGCGAAACATAAACAAACAAACCAACGTCAAAGACCTGGGTGTGATTATGTCGGAGGGATCTCAACAAATCAAGTACCATAACATTGTATCAATCCATCTGCTAGAAAAAGGACAGGATGGAATAATGAGAAAACCTTCAAAACTAGAGGCCAAGCCCATGCATGACACACCTTCCAGTCACTTGTTCTATCTAGGCTGGAAATATTGCCTGCACTCTAACAGCCACCTTTCAAAGGCAGGTAAATATGCCGACCAAGAAATGTACAGAAACTTTCACGCGCGCATAACGGAGGACAAAACACCTCAATTACTGGAGCTCTTAAGTTTCTAAACCGTATTCCCTGGAACGCAGAGGAGAGTTACATGATGTTAATACCACCTGGAAAATCCTAGGAGGACTAATACCGAACTGCACATCAAAATCATACATCACTACGAAAGCAAAAGACTTGGCAGACGATGCAACCATCCCCCCAATGAAAAGCAGGGTGTCACTAGCACGTTAAGAGACATAACAATAAGTGTCATGGGACCGAGACTGTTCAACTGCCTCCAGCACACATAAGGGATTACCAACAGACCCCTGGCAGTCTTCAAAAGCTGGCCACTGACAAGCACCTAAAGGCAGTTCCTGATCAGGGGGGGGGGGGGCCCTGGATGTGTGCTTCGTACGTTTGGGTTTGCGTGCAGCCAGCACAACAGCCTGTGTTGATCAGGGGGGCGCTGATCACCATGAGCCTGGTCACTAGACCGGGCCGCGGGGGCGTTGACCCCCGAAACTCCTCTCCAGGTAAACTCCTAGTAAATCTTCTGGCAAACCCTGCCTCACTATAGGCTTAATCACTTTCATTTACAAATTCACCTGTGTTTCAAAATGACACTTTAGAAGCCTGTATCATCAATATAACTAGGGAGGCCAATGTAGTATACACTATACACTATGTATACTAATGTTATCGAGAACTTTCTTTCCTCTGACACAAAGTTCAATTTATTATTATTTTGTTTCACACGGGACACGGCATAATGATTCCCCTCTGGCAGTAAACTTGCTAGTAAGTGCACACTAATTCTCCTTTTTTGACTCAGCATATAATGTTTTTCGTTTTCCGCCCCAGATTGGTTCCAGGCCTAGAGGGATGTTCCGAATAGGGATTGATTGACACAAATTAAAGTTCTAGCACGTAAGAGCGACCGTGAAAACACCAGAAAACCGGGAGCACAAACGAGGCCCTAACTGACATAGATCATAACTGTTCAGCGAGAAGGTCGGATTCCAGTTTTTTTTTCGATCCATCTGAGGATGTTCACCAGTGCTGAGGAAAGTTTTGGAGGGCTTCTCTGTGGCGAGGGTTTGAATGGGCTAGCCTAAGCATATTGACCCCAAGAAGGATATTTCTTTCAGTGAACACGATCTCTAATCTTGGAAATTAAGGTTTCTTTCCGCATATTTTAAAATTTGGCAGTACGAAGGCATCCCTAGAAGACCTCCATTGCTTTCGTTTTGCATTTTTTTTCCAGCCCTCCAAGCTGCCAGTCGACCTCAGTGCAAGTATGGACCGCATAATAATCCAATGATCTAATATAAGGAAGTACATCATTTTCACAATTATTAACATTAGCACCAATACCGGGAATGAAAACCCTGTCCAACTCTAAGTCTCTCAGCCTTCTTTTGTATGGGCGACAAAAGTTCTCGACGACAGGTCCAAGTAGTGGAACGCGGGGGGTCGAAGCCTAGATACCAGTATCTGCTTACATATTCTAGAAGAGACCCATCATGCAACTGGGAATCTGACAAACTGTGCCCTCTCTGCCGGGAGACGCCTGTTGAGTATCCCCTGAGATTTTTAACCCCAGGTCCTGACACGAGGCATAGTACACTGATTAAGCTTGTTTTGGTGTTTGGAGAATAAGGGAAAAACAATATCTAGTATTTGGAGCCCTGCTTAGGCGGGATGGATATACAACAGATGACAGCCACTTATGGGTGAGATATTAGAAGTCACAATATATCCCACTGTTCAGCGACCGCTACCCAGACTAAGGTCAACAATGCATAATGAATTTTTATGAACGAAATACCGCAAAAATTTGTCATGCCAAAATCTCGGATATTATCTAAATCCACAAACTATGAAAAGGCAGCAAATAACATGACCATGCACTCAACCCCAGGCCAGACCTCGTGAACTCCGTTGTTCATCAAGAATTGTCAAGAAGCCCTTATCACGTGCCTTCAGCCAGTTCTATTGGAAGGGGGCATGGACACAGGGATCATCCTACACACACCAAAAATAACAAGATATAGAGCCCCACTCCACAAAGGTGGCAGAAATGCAATTGCAAAGACTACAGACCGTATAGCACTCTAGCCATCCACACTTATCATAAAATCCTTTGAGAGGGGCTAATATCTGTGGTAGGCAAGAGAGGCCACCACCTAGATACCCACTATTTACACAACCCAGTGGCAACACGGGGTTGTAGACCGAGGTCACTCTACTCCCCTGCTTTTCCCAGCTACTGGATCCACTAGGACAAGGTCCCGGATTCCTGTAGAGGATAAACAAAAATACAGATGTAGTATACAAAGAAATATTGGCAAAAGCTTTCAATAAGTGTGACCTGGAGTATACTGGAAGAGTTCCGATTCCGGGAGGAGGGCAACGCCGCCCACGGCCTGGTGGCGATGAGACCAGGGGGTGGCCACATGGTGGATTCCGGGCTTGATCAAAAAACACCAGGCTGTTACTGCTAGCCGCATGCCAGCCAAGTACGAACCACAGCACGCTGGTCAGCATCATGACTTTAGGTGCCTGCCAGTGCCTGCTTGAAGACAGCCGGAGGTCTATTGTAATCTCCCTGATTATGCTGGGAGGCATTGAACAGTCCTTGGCCCATTGACCTTATTGTGTTGGTCTCTTATCGTGATAGTGGCACCCATGCTTTTCACTGGGGGAGTTGCAATCGTCTGCCATGTCTTTTAGTGCAGAGAGGCGTAGTGATGATTTTCGTGTGTCAAGTTCGGTACTAGTCCCTTCTAGGATTTTCCAGTGTATAAATCATGTATCTCTCCCGAATGCTTCCGGGAATACAGTTTTAGGAACCTCAAGCACTCCAAGTAATTGAGTGTTTTATTCTCCGTTATGCAGCGCCGGTGAAGTTCTCCTGTACATTTTCTAGGTCAGCAAATTTTCACCTGCCTTGAAAGGTGGCTGTTAGTGTGCACAATATTCCGCCTATTGAACAAGTGACCTGAAAGTGTCATCATGGGCTTGGCCTCTCAACAGTTTGTGAAGTGTTCTCGGAGGGTGGGTAGGAGCCATCCTGTCCATTTTCTAGCAGATGCGAGCGAGCGAGGACGTTATGGTCCTAGAAGGTGAATCCTCACAACATGATCACTCCCCAGGCTTTGACGTTGGGTGTTTCGCTCTAACTTGGCCAAATTTGTTTTTACTCTGATTGAAGAATTTAATTTCCCCTCGTGTTTACCTATCTTGATAATTGAAATTTCTCATCGTTGAACTTCATAATTGTTTTTCCTGCAGCCACACTGAAAGAATTTCGGTTGATGTCTGCCTGGAGCCCCTTGGCAGTGTCTGCAATGGAAAACACTGTCATGCAGATTCGGGTGCCATGCAGCAAAGGAAGATCAGGGGGGGGGGAGCGTGCTGTGGCTGACATCCTTGTTTTATATGTCCCCCCGGAATATGAGGAGGAGGAACAAAGATGGGAGTGAGTACTGTGCCTTGTGGAACAGGAGCTTTTCACCGTAATTCACCATTACTGTCTCCCAGGACAGCATCCACTCCAGCATTTACCATTACTTCTCGGGGGTCCAGACAGCACCTCCAGCTTCACCATTTACTGTCCGTCCCAGACAGCCACCTCCACTTCACCATTACTGTCTCCCAGGACAGCACCTCCATCTTCACCATTTACTATCTCCCAGGACAGCCTAAATCAGCCCCGACATTTACTGACTACCAGGACATCACCCTCCAGCTTCAGTTTCTGACTACATGGCCATATTACAAGGGCAGTAACATGGGTCAGGGGGGGCCCAGTCCTTTTTATATGTTTCCTAACCCATCTGTTGTAGAAAGCACTTCCAGATGTCTATGAAAGCACTTGATGTTATCCTCTTTAATACCCTTTGATTTTTTAGTCCACAGATTTTCCTCATTTTGGGCATACCCAATAAACACTTCCCTGTTTTAATACGGCTGTAGCTAGTTCCTTGGATATCTCACAAGGGAGCGTGACAGCGCGCGAGAGAGTCCACAAAGGAATCCCACAAACACAAGCAAGCACCCCACACACACACACACACACACACACACACACACACGCGTGTAATGCATTATTTACATCTAGCAAAGTCAGGGTATTTCTTCTCCAGAATGGTCTGTAATATACCACTGTGGATAAAATACGTTGCCCATTTCTTGAACATTTCTGAGTGGGGAAGTTTGTCTCTAAATTCATTAATTTTACACACTCCATACATAATGACGCAAGAGGTGTGTACAATATCCATCTGGATTTACCCTTGGAGAGAGTTCCGGGGGTCAACCCCCCCTTGCGCCCGTCCTGAGACCAGGCCTCCTGGGTGGATCAGAGCCTGATCAACCAGGCTGTTGCTGCTGGCTGCACGCGAAACCAACTTACGAGCCACAGCCCTCTGATCCGGAACTGACTTTTAAGGTGCTTGTCCAGTGCAAAGTTTACATGTTCGTTTGTCACCATCTGGTGGTGTGATTTAACCGCCAAAGATACTTGTAACCCAGCCGGAGCCGGGCGTTAGTGACACTCGGGGAAAAGATCTGCTTATTTTATTGATGCACCATAGACATGTGGCTCATCCTGCATGATGAATTGATGATAGATGGGACTGACTGTGATCTTTATTATGACCCCATACCCATCCTGTGGGACGGTGTCAAAAAATTTACAAAGGTACATAATGGGTCCAGGGACTGGACCCCAAGTTATGAAAGCTGAACTAAGTTAAAAAAGTATGAAATGAACTCCAGTAAATCTGGTCACAATCATGGCAAGTTAACATAGGTAATGAATCAGCCCACTACTATACATGGTTACAGTCATGAACAGATTACAAAGTAATGAACCACTGATAACGTTTCACACCTGGTCACAATTGTAATGAGTTATAAAATACAAATATTAAGTGGGTCATACACCCACACGAGCGCGTGCGCACACACATAAACACACGAGGGCGCACGCACATACACACACGAGGGCGCACGCACAACACATGCACATGATCTACTGGGAGTTACCTGGAGAGAGTTTCCGGGGTCAACGCCCACCGCGGCCCGGTCTGTGACCAGGCCCCCTGGTGGGATCAGAGCCTGATCAACCAGCTGTTACTGCTGCTGGCTGGCACGCAACCAACGTACGAGCCCAGCCCGCTGGTCAGGAACCGCTTTTAGTGCTGTCCCAGTGCCAGCTTGAAAGACTGCCAGGGTCTGTTGGAATCCCCCTTATGTATGCTGTGAAGCGGTGGGGGGGGGCGGGATGGAGTGAACAGTCTCGGGCCCCTGACCTTATTGTATGGTCTCTTAAAAAACGTGCTAGTGACCCCCTGCTTTTCATTGGGGATGTTGGCATCGTCTGCCAGTCTTTTGCTTTCGTAGTGAGTGATTTTTCGTGTGCAAGTTCGGTACTAGTGCCCTCCTAGATTTCCATTGTAATTAAACATGTTCTCTCCCCGAAAGCGTTGTCCCGGGAATACAGTTTTTAGGAACCTCAAGCACTCCCCGGGAGTAAATTGGAGGTGTTTTATCTCCGTTAGGTGCGCGCCGTGAGGTTCTCTGTACATTTTTCTAGTCAGTCAAATTTCACTCTGCCGTGAAAGGTGCTGTGTAGTGGTGCGCAATATTCCACCTAGAAAGAACAAGTGACCTGAAGAGTGTCACATGGGCTTGCCTCCCTATTTTGAAGGTTCTCATTATCCCATCCTGTCTTTTTTCTAGCAGATGCGAATGGATAGCGTTATGGGTCCTTGAAGGGTGAATCCTCAGACAATGATCACTCCCAGTCTTTGACCGTTGGTGTTTCGCTCTATTTTGTGGCCAGAATTTGTTTTGGTACTCTGATGAAGATGTAATTTCCTCGTGTTTACCATATCTGAGTAATTGAAATTTCTCATCGTTGAACATATTGTTTTCTGCAGCCCACTAAAGATTCGGTTGATGTCGACCTGGAGCCTGCAGTGTCTGCAATGGAAGACACTGTCCATGCAGATTCGTGGTGTCATCTGCAAAGTGAAACACGGTGCTGTGGCTGAACATCCTGTTTATGTCGGATTTGAGGGATGAGGGAACAAGATGGGAGTGAGTACTCTGTGCCTTGGGAACAAGCTTTTCACCGAGTAGCTTCACCATTACTGTCTCGCCAGGACAGCACCTCTCCAGCTTTAACCATTACTGTCTCCCAGGACAGCACCCGCCTCCAGCCTACACCATTTACTGTCTTCCCAGGACAGCAACCTCCAGCTTCAACCATTACTGTCTCCCAGGGACAGCGACGCCTCCAGCTTCACACCATTACTATCTCCCAGACAGCACTATCAGCCCCACAGAGAGTACTGACTTACCAGGACATCACCTCCAGCCTTAACAGTTTCCTGACAATGGCCAGTAATCAAGGCAGTACCATTCAGCCCAGTCTTTTTTAATGGTTTTTCCCATCGTTGTAGAAACTTCCAGGATGTCTATGAAAGCAGCTTTGATGTTATCCTCTTTAATACCCTTGGATTTTAGGTCCACAGATTTACCCTCATTGTGGGGCATACCCAAAAACACTCCCTGGTTTTAATACTGCTTGTTAACTAGTTCTTGGATATCCTGCACAAGGGGCGTGACAACCAATTTTCCACAAATAATCACCACACACAGAAGCAAGCACCACCCATACACACAAGCCACACACACACACACACCACTGCGTGGTAATGCATTATTACAGCTAGCAAATCAGGTATTATTCTCCAGAATGGTTCATAATATACCACTGTGGATATAATACGTTTCCATTTTTTTTCTTGAACATTTCTGAGTGAGTGTCTCTAAATTCATTGTAATTTATCAACTCCAACATAATGACCCAGGTGTGACAAATAGTCATCTGGAGTTTACCTGGAGAGAGTTCCGGGGGTCCAACGCCCCCGCGGCCCGGTCCTTGAGACCAGGCCTCCTGGTGGATCAGAGCCTGATCAACCAGGCTGTTGCTGCTGGCTGCACGCAACCAGCATACCGAGCCACAGCCCGGCTGATCCAGGACTGACATTAGGTGCTTGTGGGTCCAGTGCAAAGTTTACATTTCGTTTGGTCTACATCAGGTGGAGGTGATTTAAACCTGCCAAAATACTTTAACCCAGCGGAGCCGGGCAAGTGACACTCAAAGTCTGCTTATTTTATTTGATGCACCATAGACATGTGGCTTCCTCCTGCATGATGGGAATGTGATAGAATGGACTGACGTGTGTCAATCTCCCTAAGCCTTAAGTCATAAAAGTTTCATTTGAAGTTCTTTTCCGGGGGGTATTTATTTTCTCAACTGCTTTACTGACAACCAACCCAAGATTGTAATCTACACCCCCACTTTGAAAGCATACAGCTTTAAGCCAATTTATCAGTTTCTAGTCATGCTTCTAAGACCAATGTGATGGAATCCACAGCATGTGCAAACTCGCAGTCCTCCACTGTCCACAATCTTACCATACCTGTGTCTGGCTTCTGACACAAGCATGCCACAATTTGATACTTAATGAGTCTTGAGAGCATTTGTGGATGACAGAGAATCAATACAATTAAAGTGTCAACTTAGATAACATTGACACACTCTGAGTGCAAGAGGTATGGCAAACAGTTTCTGTTTGAAGGGTAAGAGGCCTCAGTTATTGATCTGCTCTAATTTCTTAAATGAAGCCACCACTCTGTATGACAATCAGCAGCACTATAAGCTGCACCAGTGGACTGGTGAACAAACCACAACGTAAATAATTTGTGAAAGTGTGTTGTGTGTGACAAGTTATCAATACAGTTAGCGCATCATGTTTGGGCTTCAAGAGAAGCTTGGGGTTGTGATTTAAGAAGAGTTTTTGGGAAATGGAGGAATGGTAAGTTTTGGAATGGGTAATATCCCATGGAGCAGGGCAGTGCCTCTGGAGAGTTTACCTGGAGAGAGTTTCGGGGGTCAACGCCCCCGCGGCCCGGTCTGTGACCAGGCCTCCTGGTGGATCAGCGCCTGATCACAGGCTGTGCTGCTCTGCTGGCTGCACGCAAACCAACGTACGAGCGCACAGCCCGGCTGATCAGGTAACTGACTTTATGTGCTTGTCCATGCCAGCTTGAAGAACTGCCAGGGGTCTGTTGGTAATCCCCCTTATGTGTGCTGGGAGGCAGTTGAACAGTCTCGGGCCCCTGACACTTATTGTATGGTCTCTTAACGTGCTAGTTGACACCGCCCTGCTTTGGCATTGGGGGATGGTGCATCGTCTGCCAAGTCTTTTGCTTTCGTAGTGAGTGGATTTTCGTGTGCAATTCGTACTATCCCTCTAGATTTCCAGGTGTATATAATCATGTATCCTCCCTCCTGCTTCCCAGGGAATACAGGTTTAGAAACCTCAAGCGCTCCCCAGTAATTGAGGGAGTGAGAGAGAGCGTCTCCGTAGCGCGCCGTGGAAAAGTTCTCTGTACATTTTCTAGGTCGGCAATTTCCACCTGCCCTTGAAAGGTGCTGTTAGAGTGCAGCAATATTTCCAGGCCTAGATAGACAAGTGACCTGAAGAGTGTCATCATGGGCTTGGCCTCCCTAGTTTTGAAGTTCTCATTATCCATCCTGTCATTTTTCCTAGCAGACGCGATTGATACATTATGTTATGGTCCTTGAAGGGGAGATCCTCCACATAATCACTCCCATCTTTTTGACGTGGTGTTTCGCTCTAGTTTTGTGGGCCAGAGATTTGTTTTGGTACTTGATGAAGATTTAATTTCCTCATGTTTACCATATCTGAGTAATTGAAATTTTCTCATCGTTGTAACAGGCATATGTTTTCTGCAGCCCCACGTGAAAGATGTTGATGTCTCGCCTGGAGCCTTGCAGTGTCTGCAATGGAAGACACTGTCATGCAGATTCGGGTGTCATCCTGCAAAGAAGACACTGTGCGTGGCTGACAAATCCTTGTCTATGTCGGATATGAGGAATGAGGAACAAGATGGGAGCTATACTGTGCAATTGTGAACAGAGCTTATCCACCGTAGCTGACTCGGGACTTTACCTGATGACGACTACTCTCTGTGGTCTGTTAGTGAGGAAATTATAGATCCATCGAGCCGACTTTTCCCTGTTATTCCTTTAGCGCGCATTTTTGTGTGCTAATTACGCCATGGTCACACTTGTCGGGGGCTTTTGCAAAGTCTGTATATATACATCTGCATTCTTTTTGTCTTCCTATGCATTTAGGACCTTGTCGTAGTGATCCATAGTTGAGACAGACAGGAGCGACGAACCTGTTCTAAACCCTTTTTTGCCCCTGGGTTGGTGTAACTGATGGGTTTCTAGTTGGGTTGGTGATCTTCTTCTTAGGACCCTTTCAAAATTTTTATGATATGGGGATTGTTAGTGCTATTGGTCTGTAGTTCTTTGCTGTTGCTTACTGCCCCATTTTGGAGTGGCTATGTCTGTTTGTTTTTAGTAACTGAGGGAACGACCCCCGTGTCCATGCTCCCTCTCCATAGGATGGAAAAGGCTCCCGTGATAGGGGCTTCTTTGCAGTTCTGATGAGGGACACAGAGTTCCATGAGTCTCTGGCCCGAGGGGGTGTGTGGGCAGAGTGGCATGGGCATGTCATTTTATTATCGCTACTGTTCGAAGTCATTGGCGTCAGGATATACATCCGGATAGGCTTGTGTTAAAATCAAATTTTGTGGCTCTCTCATAAAAAAGTTCATTTTGGATCTTTCCCGACTCCTCAGTCAGGGTTAGCGGCTTGCTAAAAAACGAGTCATATTGGGACTTGAGTAGCGACACTCATTTCCTTGCTGTCATCTGTGTAGGACCCATCTTGTTTTAAGTAGGGGCACAATAGGGGGGGCGAGTGGGTAGGGGCTATGTTCTCGATTTTGATTAGGCATAGGAGAAGAAATACTTTGGTTTCTTTCGATTTCATTTATGGCTTTTTAGGTTGCTTGCGCCCGCGAATCCTAGGCTCTAAAGGATTCTTTAAGCTTAAGTTCGATCTTGCTATTTCTCTGAACCAGTGTCTCCCTGCCGCATTTCAGATATATTGACCACTTTTAAGCCGCCTGTTATTCTTTCCGTCCCTGTAAAGGGAGCGCCTGTCTCATTCCTCTTTCCTATTTTAACATTTACTCCTCCTTTTTCCTTGAGAATAAGCCTTGTGCATACATCTAGTGCCACCGAGTTAATCAGTTCTAGGCAGTAAGTTGGGTCTGTGTTGCTTATTTATATCTTCCCAGCTTAATCGGTTAGGACTTGGTTTACCTTGGTCTCCCACTGTATTTTTGTTACATGAATTGAATTTTGGTGAAATGCTCCCTGCGTAGTGAGCGGCTAGTCTTATTTTGTCGGTCTGGGCTCCACGCTATACATGTCTGAACCTCAAATTATGTGTGTGATCTAGTATATTGTTTTTGATATGTGACATTCTTATCAGATCATCATTGTTAGTGAAGATGAGTCTAGTTGTATACTCCAGTTCTAGTAGGGGCTCTATTATTTGCTGGTTTAAATTGAATTTTTGTGCAGAGATTTTAAAAGCCTCGTGTGAGTGTGAGTTTTCATCAGAGCAGCCTCCTGGTGTTATTACTGCAAACAATATATTTGCTATATTCCTATTCCTCCATTTTAGGTGCCTTAAGTTGAAACCCCCAGACCAGATGTGGGGCATGAGCTGGAAGATTTTCCCAGACAGTGTCAATTTTTAACAGCTGTTCAGAGGAATTGCTGGTATGTTGCATCCAGAGCTTGTAGACTACCACAAATGGACTAGGTTTTGGTTCTCGACTTTTTAATCTGCTAAAACTTCGACTACATCATTTGAGCATTATGCAGTTTTCTGTGCAAACAAGGGACTCTGCAATGTACAGGCCAACCCCCCCTTTTGCCTGTTCCACTCTGTCACATCGTATAGGGTTTTAAGCCGGGATCCATATTTCGTTGCCAAGTGATCTTTATGTGGGTCTCATGAAAGCCGCGAACATTGCCTTTGCCTCTGCAGCAGTCCATGATGAAAGGTATTTGTTGTTTGTTGCTGCATTTAGACCTGTATATTTGCAAAAGATAATGTTATCGGACTGGTGGTATTGTTGGTACTACTGGGGGGGGGGGGGGATTTTTTTACCGGCATGTAGTATCAGTAGCAGTTGGGTTTGGAGTGGAGGCCATCGACTGTGGTTCACTCCAGAATGAACTGGGATTTGGTTACGATTTCTGGCCATTTCCTGCCAGTTTTTTCATTCCTGCACTAAAAAACCTCTCCCTCTTGAAGTGTCTGTGCTACCCCAGGTTTTTTCCCTTGGCCTGGATATTTGTATCTTTTGTCCCGCTGTTAGATGGTATTCCTGGCAATTTAAGTTATAGCACAGTCTTTCCTGTACTGAAGAGGTACAACATTTTCAGGGTGAAAAGCTTACAGGAAGGGAGTTTGCATTTTCATGTTGTCATATGGGGCATGACATTTTCAGGGAGGCCATAAGTTGCATGTCCCCATCAGTTTTTTTTCCAGAATTTCCATGCCACAGCAGATACCAAGTGCATAGTATGTGTCAGCCGGCTTGGTTTCCGTTTGCCTTGGGTTTCTGTGACTGTATTCCCCTGTTGGTGCATGTTTCCTCTGTCTATTCCTATCCTCCCTAGCACCAACAATGGAAGCTCCCACCAGTTGTTTTTTGGTAATTTATTCTCCCAATTGCTATTGGGAGTCCTCTTGTTTTTGCTATTTCCTGCGGTATTTCTAGTTTGCATATGGTTTTATCTTATCTTCGACTACAACTGTTTCCCTACTATGGCGTCCTGTCCTCTATGAGGCCATTTATATGTATTCCTTCCCCCCCCTGCGTATAATTCCCGACTACCTGGACAAAATCTCCACTTCACCATTACTGTCCTCCCAGGACAGTAACTCCAGCTTCACCATTTCTGTCTCCCAGGACAGCACCGTCCACTTCACATTACTGTCTCCTCCCAGACAGCAACTATCACGCCCACATTTACTGACTACCAGGACATCATCTCCAGCCTTCAGTTTGTGACAACATGGCCATATCAAGGGCATACCATTCAGCCCAGCTTTTTATGTTCCCATCTGTTGTAGAAAGCTTCCAGTTTTCTATGAAAGCACGCTTGCTTGATGGTTATCTCCTCTTTTAATACCCTTGTGATTTTAGTCCACAGATTTTCCCCTCATTTGGGGCATAACCAAAAACACTTCCCTCTGTTTTAATACTGCATTGTACTAGTTTCCTGGGATATTCTGCACAAGGAGCGTGACAAACCAATTTCCACAAAAATGAACAATTATCCATGTGTAAGCCCGTTTGTTTGACTGACCACAGACTAACACAGCTTTTCATAATGATTTGAATGGTTGATTTACTAACTGCAATTCTATCTACTAGCAAGCCTCTTGAATATTATATTAATAACCTTATAAATGAAGCCTCTAGCTAGGGTATTTCTGGTTTCACTAACTCTTTTTGTATATTGGACAGCTACCGTTCACGTTTCTGATTTTTAAATGTGTGTGTTTATAAAGGGCGGCCTACAAACTCATTCCCGTTTACAGTCTGCTTTATTGTCCAACAACTGTTTGAAACCATCCCGGGTTCGACCAAGTCAAGGGGTTTTCGGACCAGTCAAGGGTTCCAGGACCGTCAAGGTTCGGACCAGTCGATCTGGCTCTGTGCATGGGGTCCACTCATTTAAAACATACTGCTGTCGTATGAGCTAGCGCGCGCGCGAGTAAGGATCTACTGGAAATTATCTACCCGAGTAATATGTGATTTGACTGATACAAAAGTATAACTTGCGTGTTGAAGAGCCGGTGTGGAAGTGTGAATTGCTCATTACTCTATAATTTGTTCATGATTGTAGCCAAAGTATAAACTACGTAACCATTCTACAGATACTTCATGTACCTTTGTAACTTGTGAGCTCATTACCTTTGTACCTAGTTCAGCTATCAAAACTTTGGGGGCCCAGTCCCTGGACCCATTACGTACCTCTGTAATCTGTAAATACCTTTGTAACTTGTCATGATTGTGACCAGACTTACCTGGAGTTCATTACCTTTGTAAATTGTGAGTTCATTACCTTTGTAAATTGTGAGTTCATTACCTAGTAAATTGTGAGGTTCGTTACCTTTGTATAAATTGTGAGTTCCATTACTCTAACTTGCTCAGCTATTCAAACTTTGGAGTCCAGTCCCTGGACCAATTTAATGTACTCTCTGAAATCTTTCGACTACCGCCCACAGGATGTATG
This sequence comes from Cherax quadricarinatus, assembly GCF_026875155.1. Classification (NCBI taxonomy): domain Eukaryota; kingdom Metazoa; phylum Arthropoda; class Malacostraca; order Decapoda; family Parastacidae; genus Cherax; species Cherax quadricarinatus. The sequence continues at coordinate 19,045,423 of NC_069483.1, read as the reverse complement.
GGGTGCTTAATAAACATATTATAATAGAACTAACTAACTAGAGCCGGGGATATCTGGCAGCTCCTACAATGACGTACAGTCGACCTCTTTGTTTATCATCGCTGTATCTGGCTTTTCTATTTTTGTTTTTTTTTTTTTCCGTCTCCACCACAATAAATGCTATTATTATCACTATAGTTTGACTGGTGCAAATGTTTGGAGGAAGGACGCTTTTTTTCTGTAGTAATAATTGCTTCTCTTGTTATATTGCGACCGGCTGGTAAACTACAGGTTTATATGAAATTCACAGTATTCTCTCGTAGTTCAAGAAAAGAAACAAATGAAGTCACTCCACTCCACTAAGTACCATTATAATACTGGTTAGTTGCTACACAACACTGTATTATTCTGCTATTTCAACTGGTATCACTAGATTATGTATGCGGTACACTAGCAGGGCCAGGAAGATTATAAAAAACAGCTGACCTGTGGGTAAGGTTTCGCGACTTCAACTACAACAAATACCTTTCATGCCGTGGGACTGCTTTGCCAGAGCAAAGGCAATTGTGATTTCGCGGTCGTGTTCAACTGAGAACCCATAAAGATCACTTGGAACCCCAAACGAAATATGGGATCCAAGGTTACAACCAAAACCAAGATGGTGACCAGTGAAAACAAGGCAAAATGGGGGGGTTGGCCTGTACATTTGCAGAGTCACTTGTTTTGCACAAACTGGCTTAATGCCTCAAATGGACGTAGTGGAAGTTTTAGCAGTAAAGGTCGAGAACCTTAAACCTTATTCATTGTGGTAGTCTACAAGACTCCGGATGCAACATCCCAGCAATTCCAGGAACAGCTGTTAAAAATTGACCACTGTCTGGAAAATCTTCCCCAGCTCCTTGCACCCAACATCTTGCTCCTGGGGGATTCAACTTAAGAGGCACCTAAAAAGGAGAATATAGCAAATATATTGGGGGTAGGCATAATAACACCAGGAGGCAGCTCGTGATGAAACTCACACTTCAACAAGCGAGCTTTTAAATCTCGAACTAAAATTCAATTAAACCAGCAAATAATAGTAGAGCATACTAACTGGAGAATACACTAGACCTCATCTTACACTAACAATGATGATCTGATAAGAATTGTCACCATATCAAAAACAATATACTCAGAATCACAACATAATTGAGGTTCAGACATGTATGCGTGGAGCCCCAGGGACCGAGCAAGAGGTGAGACTAGTCACGAGGGAGGCATTCAAGCGCCGCGCGAGAGCGCGCGGTTCAATAACAAAAACATAAAGTGGGACCAAGTAAACCAAGTCACTAACCGATGATAAGCTGGGAAGATATACTAAGCAACAAGACCCAAACTTATGCCTAGAACAGATTAACTCGGTGGGCACTCGATGTATGGCACAAGGCTTATGCCTCTAAGAAAAAAAGGAGGAGTAGATGTAAAATAGAAAGAGGACAGGAGGCGCACCCTTTACAGGCGATGGGAAAAGATAATACAGAGCGGCTAAAAAGGTCAATATAATCAAAATGCGCAAGAGACACTGGTCATAGAGGAAATTGCAAGCATCGAACTTAAGCTAAAAGAATCTTTAGGAGTCAGGATCGTGGGAAGAACTAAAGCCATAAATGAAATCGAAGAAACCCCAATAATTACATCTTCCTATGTGCCAAATCAAATCGGAGAACAACGTCCAAGTAAAATTGGGCCCCTTACTTAAACAAATGTGGTCCTGACACAGATGGACAGCAAGGAAATGATGAGCTACTCAAGTCCCAATATGAATCAGTTTTAGCAAGCCCTAACCAGACTGAGAGTCGAAGATCAAATGAAATTTTTTTATGAGAGAGCCACAAAAGTGATTAACACAGCCTATCCGATGTATCCTGACGCCAAATGACTTCGAACAGGGCAGGCATAAATGACATGCGCATGCACTATTCCGCCAGGGCCAGAATCATGGAACTCTGTGTTCAATCAAGAACTGCAAGAAGCCCCTTCACGAGCCTTTTCCATCCTTGTGGAGAGGGAGTACAGGGACAAAAAACGGGGTCTTCCCTCAGTTACTAAAAACAACAGACATTAACCCCACTGCCACAAAGGGGGCAAGTAAAGCAATACAGCAAAGAACTACAGACCAATAGCACTAACATCCCATATCATAAAAATCTTGAAAGGTCCTAAGAAGTGCAAGATCACCACCCATCTGAAACCCCATCGAGTACACAAACCCAGGCAACATGGGTTTTTAGAACAGTCCCCTCCTGTCCTGGCTCAACTACTGGATCACTATTGACATAGGTCCTAAAGTGCGACTAGAAGACAAAAAGAAATGCGATGTAATTATATACAGACTTTGCAAAATCCTATCGACAAGTGTGACCGAATGCGTAAAGCCACAAATGCGCGCTAGAAAGGAATAAACAGGAAAAGGGTTGGTCGATGGATCTATGTATTTCCTCCACTAACAGACCACAGAGAGTAGTCGCTTCAGAGTAAAAAAGTCCGAGGCAGCTACGGTGAAAAGCTGCTGTTGCCACAAGGCACAGTGACTAGCTCCCATCTTGTTTCCTCAATCCTAATACGACAATAGACAAGATGTCAGCCGACGGATGCAGCGTGTGTCTTCCTTTGCAGATGACACCCCAACTCTGCATGACAGTGTCTTCATTGCAGACACTGCAAGGCTCCAGGCGGACATCAACCAAATCTTTCAGAGTGGCTGCAGAAAACAATATGAATTCAACATGAGAAATTTCAATTAACTCAGATATGGTAAACATGAGGAAATTAAAAAAAATCTACATCAGAGTACAAAACAAATTCCTGCCACAAAATAGAGCGAAACATAAACAAACAAACCAACGTCAAAGACCTGGGTGTGATTATGTCGGAGGGATCTCAACAAATCAAGTACCATAACATTGTATCAATCCATCTGCTAGAAAAAGGACAGGATGGAATAATGAGAAAACCTTCAAAACTAGAGGCCAAGCCCATGCATGACACACCTTCCAGTCACTTGTTCTATCTAGGCTGGAAATATTGCCTGCACTCTAACAGCCACCTTTCAAAGGCAGGTAAATATGCCGACCAAGAAATGTACAGAAACTTTCACGCGCGCATAACGGAGGACAAAACACCTCAATTACTGGAGCTCTTAAGTTTCTAAACCGTATTCCCTGGAACGCAGAGGAGAGTTACATGATGTTAATACCACCTGGAAAATCCTAGGAGGACTAATACCGAACTGCACATCAAAATCATACATCACTACGAAAGCAAAAGACTTGGCAGACGATGCAACCATCCCCCCAATGAAAAGCAGGGTGTCACTAGCACGTTAAGAGACATAACAATAAGTGTCATGGGACCGAGACTGTTCAACTGCCTCCAGCACACATAAGGGATTACCAACAGACCCCTGGCAGTCTTCAAAAGCTGGCCACTGACAAGCACCTAAAGGCAGTTCCTGATCAGGGGGGGGGGGGGCCCTGGATGTGTGCTTCGTACGTTTGGGTTTGCGTGCAGCCAGCACAACAGCCTGTGTTGATCAGGGGGGCGCTGATCACCATGAGCCTGGTCACTAGACCGGGCCGCGGGGGCGTTGACCCCCGAAACTCCTCTCCAGGTAAACTCCTAGTAAATCTTCTGGCAAACCCTGCCTCACTATAGGCTTAATCACTTTCATTTACAAATTCACCTGTGTTTCAAAATGACACTTTAGAAGCCTGTATCATCAATATAACTAGGGAGGCCAATGTAGTATACACTATACACTATGTATACTAATGTTATCGAGAACTTTCTTTCCTCTGACACAAAGTTCAATTTATTATTATTTTGTTTCACACGGGACACGGCATAATGATTCCCCTCTGGCAGTAAACTTGCTAGTAAGTGCACTCCTGCTTGTCCCAGCTACTGACCACTAGGACAAGGTCCCGGATTCTGTAGAGGATAAACAAAATACAGATGTAGTATACAAAGACTTTGCAAAAGCTTTCAATAAGTGTGACCTGGAGTATACCTGGAGAGAGTTCCGAATTCCGAGGGTCAACGCCCCTGCGGCCTGGTCTGTGACCAGGCCACATGGTGGATCAGGGCTTGATCAACCAGGCTGTTACTGCTAGCCGCATGCAGTCCAACGTACGACCCACAGCCCGGCTGGTCAGCTAATGACTTTAGGTGCCTGTCCAGTGCCTGCTTGAAGACAGCCGGAGGTCTATTGGTAATCTCCCTGATGTATGCTGGGAGGCAGTTGAACAGTCTTGGGCCCTTGACACTTATTGTGTTGTCTCTTATCGTGATAGTGGCACCCATGCTTTTCACTGGGGGGATGTTGCATCGTCTGCCAAGTCTTTTGCTTTCGTAGTGAGTGATTTTCGTGTGCAAGTTCGGTACTAGTCCCTCTAGGATTTTCCAGGTGTATATAATCATGTATCTCTCCCGAATGCGTTCCAGGGAATACAGTTTTAGGAACCTCAAGCACTCCCAGTAATTGAGGTGTTTTATCTCCGTTATGCGCGCCGTGAAGGTTCTCTGTACATTTTCTAGGTCAGCAAATTTCACCTGCCTTGAAAGGTGCTGTTAGTGTGCAGCAATATTCCAGCCTAGATAGAACAAGTGACCTGAAGAGTGTCATCATGGGCTTGGCCTCCCTAGTTTTGAAGGTTCTCATTATCCATCCTGTCATTTTTCTAGCAGATGCGAATGATACGTTATGGTCCTTGAAGGTGAGATCCTCAGACATGATCACTCCCAGGTCTTTGACGTTGGTGTTTCGCTCTATTTTGTGGCCAGAATTTGTTTTGTACTCTGATGAAGATTTAATTTCCTCGTGTTTACCATATCTGAGTAATTGAAATTTCTCATCGTTGAACTTCATATTGTTTTCTGCAGCCCACTGAAAGATTCGGTTGATGTCTGCCTGGAGCCTTGCAGTGTCTGCAATGGAAGACACTGTCATGCAGATTCGGGTGTCATCTGCAAAGGAAGACACGGTGCTGTGGCTGACATCCTTGTTTATGTCGGATATGAGGATGAGGAACAAGATGGGAGTGAGTACTGTGCCTTGTGGAACAGAGCTTTTCACCGTAGCTTCACCATTACTGTCTCCCAGGACAGCACCTCCAGCTTTACCATTACTGTCTCCCAGGACAGCACCTCCAGCTTCACCATTACTGTCTCCCAGGACAGCACCTCCAGCTTCACCATTACTGTCTCCCAGGACAGCACCTCCAGCTTCACCATTACTATCTCCCAGGACAGCACTATCAGCCCCACATTTACTGACTACCAGGACATCACCTCCAGCCTTACAGTTTCTGACTACATGGCCAGTATCAAGGGCAGTACCATTCAGCCCAGTCTTTTTATGTTCCCATCTGTTGTAGAAAGCTTCCAGGATGTCTATGAAAGCAGCTTTGATGTTATCCTCTTTTAATACCCTTGTGATTTTAGTCCACAGATTTTCCTCATTTGGGCATACCCAAAAACACTTCCCTGTTTTAATACTGCTTGTAGCTAGTTCTTGGATATCTGCACAAGGGGCGTGACACCAATTTCCACAAAAATCACCACACACAAGCAAGCACACCCATAACACACACACACACACACACACACACACACGCGTGGTAATGCATTATTTACAGCTAGCAAAGTCAGGGTATTTCTCCAGAATGGTCTGTAATATACCACTGTGGATAAAATACGTTGCCATTTCTTGAACATTTCTGAGTGAGTTGTCTCTAAATTCATTAATTTTATCACACTCCAGTACATAATGACGCAAGGTGTGACAATAGTCCATCTGGAGTTTACCTGGAGAGAGTTCCGGGGGTCAACGCCCCCGCGGCCCGGTCTGAGACCAGGCCTCCTGGTGGATCAGAGCCTGATCAACCAGGCTGTTGCTGCTGGCTGCACGCAAACCAACATACGAGCCACAGCCCGGCTGATCCGGAACTGACTTTAGGTGCTTGTCCAGTGCAAAGTTTACATTTCGTTTGGTCTACATCTGGTGGTGGTGATTTAACCTGCCAAAGATACTTGTAACCCAGCCGGAGCCGGGCAGTAGTGACACTCAAGAGTCTGCTTATTTTATTTGATGCACCATAGACATGTGGCTCCTCCTGCATGATGGAATGATGATAGATGGACTGACGTGTGTCAATCTCCCTAAGCCTTAAGTCAATAAAGTTCATTTGAAGTTCTTTTCGTATTATTTTTCTCAAACTGCTTACTGACAACCCAAGATTGTAATCTACCCCCTCTTTGAAAGCATACAGCTTAGCCAATTTATCAGTTCTATCATGCATCTGAAGACCAATGTGAGATGGAATCCACAGCATGTGCACTCTGACTCCACTGTCCACAATCTTACCAACCTGGTCTGCTTCTGAACAAGATGCCCACAATTTATACTTAATGAGTGAGAGATTTTTGGATGACAGAGAATCAATTGTTCAATTAAAGTGTCAACCTTAGATACATGGACACATCTGAGTGCAAGAGTATGGCAAACAGTTCTGTTTGAAGGGTAGAGGCCCAGTTAGATGCTGTGCTCTAATTTCTTTATTGAGAGCCACATCTGTATGACAAACCAGCAGCACTATTAGCTGCACCAGTGGACTGCGTGAAACAGAAAACATCAACGTAAATAATTTGTGAAAGTGTTTGTGTGTGACTAAGTTATCAATACAGCTTAAGGCATCATGTTTGCGCTTCAGACGAAGCTCCTTTGGTTGTGATTTAAGAAGAGTTTTGGGGGGAAATGGAGTTGGTAGTTATGGATGGGTAATATCCATGGGCAGGGCAGTGCCTCTGGGAGAGTTTACCTGGAGAGAGTTTCGGGGGTCAACGCCCCCGCGGCCCGGGTCTGTGTACCAGGCCTTCCTGGTGGATCCAGCGCCTGATCAACCCGGTGTTGCTGCTGGCTGCACGCAAAAACAACGTACGGAGTCCAACAGCGGCTGATCAGGAATGACTTTAGGTGCTTGTTCCAGTGCCATGCTTGAAGACTGCCAGGGGTCTGTTTGTAATCCCCCTTATGTGTTGCTGGGAGGCAAGTTGAACGTCTCGGGCCCCTGCACTTATCTGTAATGGTCTCTTAACGTGCTAGTGACACCTGCTTTTCATTGGGGGGATGGTGCATCGTCTGCCAAGTCTTTTGCTTTCGTAGTGAGTGATTATCGTGTGCAAGTTCGGTACTAGTCCCTCTAGGATTTTCCAGGTGTAAATAATCATGTATCTCTCCCTCCTGCGATCCAGGGAATACAGGTTTAGAAACCTCAAGCGCTCCAGTAATTGGAGGTGTTTTATCTCGTTATGCGCGCCGTGAAAAGTTCTTGTACTTTTCTAGGTCGGCAATTCACCTGCTTGAAAGGTGCTGTTAGAGTGCAGCAATATTCCAGGCCTAGATAGGAACAAGTGACTGAAGCGTGTCATCATGGTGCTTGGCCTCCTAGTTTTGAAGGTCTATTATCCAATCTGTCATTTTTCTAGCAGATGCGATTGATACAATGTTATGGTCCTTGAAGGTGAGATCCTCCGGACATAATCACTCCCAGGTCTTTGCACGTTGGTGTTTCGTCTATTTTGTGGCCAGAAATTGTTTTGTACTTGATGAGATTTAATTTCTCATGTTTACCCAACATACCTGCGTACTTTGCCCTTTCTCATCGTTGAAGTTCTATTGTTTTCTGCAGCCACTGAAAGATTTGGTTGATGCCGCCTGGAGCCTTGCAGTGTTGCAATGGATAAAGGAGACCCCCCCTGGTAGCCAGATTCGGGTGTCCATCTGGCAAAGGAAGACCACGGTGCTGTGGCCTGACATACTTGTCTATGTCGGATATGAGGATGAGGTGAACAAGATGGGAGCTAGTACTGTGCATTGTGGAAACAGAGCTTTTCCCGTAGCTGACTCGGGACTTTACTTGTTGACGATACTCTCTGTCTTTCTGGTTAGTGAGGAAAATTTAGATCCATCGACCGACATTCTATGTTATTCCTTTACGCGCGGCATTTTGCGCTATTACACTCATGGTCACACTTGTCGAGGCTTTTGCAAGTCTGTATATATTTACATCTGCTTCTTTTTGTCTTCTAGTGCATTGTAGGACCTTGTCGTAGTGATCCAGTAGTTGAGACAGACAGGAGCGACCTGTTCTCTAAACCCATGTGCCCTGGGTTGTGTATCTGATGGGTTTCTAGCATGGGTGGTGATCTTGCTCTTAGGGACCCTTTCAAAGGACTTTTATGATATGGGATGTTAGTGCTATTGGTCTGTAGTCTTTGTGTTGCTTATGCCCCCTTGTGGAGTGGGGTATGTCTGATGTTTTTTAGTAACTGAGGGACGACCCCCGTGTCCAGGCTCCCTCTCCATAGGATGGAATATAGGCTCGTGATAGGGGGGCTTCTTGCAGTTCTGATGAACACAGAGTTCCATGGAGTCTGGCCCTGGGGCAGAGTGCATGGGCATGTCATTTATCGCCTGTTCGAAGTCAGTGGCGTCAGGATAACATCGGATAGGCTTGTGTTAATCAATTTTGTGGCTCTCTCATAAAAAATTCATTTGATCTTCGACTTTCAGTCTGGTTAGCGGCTTGCTAAAAACTCCAGTCATATTGGGACTTGGAGTAGCTCACTCATTTCTTTGCTGTCATCTGTGAGGGGACCCATCTTGTTTAAAAGTAGGGGCCCAATACTGGACGTTGTTCCTCGATTTGATTTGATAGGAGAAAGAAAATACTTTGGGTTTCTTTCGAATTTCATTTATGGACTTTTAGTTCTTCCGCGATTCCTGACTCTAAAGGATTCTTTTAGCTTTAAGTTCGATGCTTGCTATTTCTCTGACCAGTGTCTCCCTGAGCATTTCAGATATATTGGACCTCTTTTAGCACCGCCTCTGTTATCTTTTTCCGTCGCCTGTAAAGGGAGCGCCCTGTTCTCTTTCTATTTTACATTTACCCTCCTTTTTTCTTATGATTAAGGCCTTGTGCATACATCGGTGCCACCGAGGTTAATCTGTTCTAGGCATAAGTTCTGGGTCTGTGTTGCTTAGTTTATCTTCCCAGTTATATCGGTTTGGACTTGGGTTTACTTGGTCCAACTTTTATGATTTTGTTTATTGAGTTGAATTTTGGTGATATGCTCCCTCGTGGACTAGTCTTATTTGTCGGTCTGGGGCTCACGCCATACATGTCTGAACATCAATTATGTTGTGATGAGTATACTTGTTTTTGATATGGTGACATTTCTTATCAGATCATCATTGTTTAGTGAAGATGAGGGTCTAGTGTTTCTCCATTCTAGAAGGCTCTATTATTTGGTTTACATTGAATTTTTGTGCAGAGATTTAAAGCTCGTGTTGAGTGTGAGTTTTCATCAGAGCTGCCTCCTGGTGTTATTACTGCAACAAATATTATTTTGCTATATTCTCCATTCCTTAGCTTAAGTGAAATCCCCAGGAGCAAGATGTTGGGTGCAGGAGCTGGAAGATTTTTCCAGACAGTGGTCAATTTTTTTTAACAGCTGTTCCTGGAATTGCTGGGTTGTTGCATAGGAGGCTTGTAGGCACTACCACAATGACTAGGTTTTGGTTCTCGACCTTTACTGCTAAAACTTCCACTACGTCATTGAGGCATTAAGCAGTTCTGTGCAAACAAGTGACTCTGCAATGTACTGGCCAACCCCCCCCTTTGCCTGTTCAGTCTGTTCACATCTGTATAGGTTGTAACCTGGGATCCTATGTCTTTGTCCAAGTGATCCTTTTTGTGGGCTCTCAGTGAAGCCGCGAAACATTGCCTTTGCCTCTGCAAAGCAGTCCATGGATGAAAGAGTATTTTGTTGTTTGTTGCTGGCTTTTAGACTCCTGTATATTTGCCAAGAAGAATGTTATCGGGACTGGTGGTATTGTGGTACTGGGGGGGGATTTTTTTTCCGGCATTAGTATCTTATCTGGTTGGTTTGGAGTGGAGGCCATCGGACTGTGGTTTCCACTCCAGGAATGACTGGATTTGGTGTACGATTTTTCTTGCCATTTCCCTGCCAGTTTTTTTTCCTTCATGGCACTAAAAACCTCTCCTCTTGAGTGGCTGTGGCTACCCAGGTTTTCCATGGCCTGGATGTTTTGTATCTTTTTGTCCCTTTAGATGGTATGCCTGGCAATTTAAGTTATAGCACAGTCTTTCCTGTCTTGAGAGGTACACATTTCAGGGTGAAAAAGCTTACAGGAAGGGAGTTTGGCATTTTCCTGATGTCATCATGGGCATGCATTTTCTAGGGTGGCCATAGTGTTGCAAGTCACATCTGTTTTTCCAGATTTCATGCCGCAGATACAAGTGCATAGTATCGTGCACAGGCTTGGTTTCCGTTTCTTTGCTTGGTTTCTGTGACTGTTTTCCCTTTTTGGTGCATGTTTCCCTGTCTTTATTATATCCTCCCTAGCACCAACAATGGAGCTCCCACCAGTTGTTTTTGTTTATTCTATCCTCACTATTGCTATTGGAGTCCTCTTGTTTGCTATTTCCTGCTGGTATTCTAGTTACTGCAATATTTGGTTTTATCTTATCTTTGACTACACTTGTTTCCCTACTATGGGCTCCTAGTCCTCTATGAGGCCATTTTATATGTATTCTTCCTGCGGATAATTCCCGACTACCTGGACAAAATCTCCAGCTTTACATTACTGTCTCCCAGGACAGTTCCTCCGCTTCACCTTTTTCTGTCTCCAGGCAGCACCTCAGCTTTCACATTACTGTCTCCAGGACAGACTATCTGCCCCACATTTACTGGACTACCAGGACATCATCTCCAGCCTTACAGTTTCTGATACATGGACAGTATCAAGGGCAGTACCTTCAGCCCAGACTTTTTATGTTCCCATCTAGTTGTAGAAAGCTTCCAGGTATTCTATGAAAAGCAGCTTTGATGTTATCCTCTTTTAATACCTTGTGATTTTAGTCCACAGTTTTCCATTTGGGCATACCAAAAACACTTCTGTGTTTTAATACCTGCTTGTAGCTAGTTTGGGTATTGACAAGGAGCGTGACACTCAATTTCCACAAAATGACAATTTATCCATGTGGAAGCCCGTTTGTGTTGACTGACCACAGACTACACACAGCTTCATAATGATTTGAATGGTTGATTTACTGCAATTCTACTGAGCAACCTCTTGATTATTATATTAATAACCTTAAGAAGCTCTAAGCTATTCTGTATTTCGTTTCTAACTCTTTTTGTATATTGGACAGCTTACCGTCACGTTTCCGATTTTTAATGTTGTGTTTATAAGGGCGCCTACAAACCCATCGTTTACAGTCTGCTTTATTGTCCAACGAAACTGTTTGAAACCAGTCCGGGTTCGGACCAGTCAAGGGTTCGGACCAGTCAAGGTTCGGACCAGTCACGGGTTCGGACCAGTCGATCTGCTCTGTCAGTGGGTCACTCATTTAAAAACATACTGGTCGGTGAATTGAGCTAACACATTGAAGGAATCTACTGGAAATTATCTACCGAGTAATGAATGTTGATTTGAACTGATAAAATGTATAACTTGGTGTTTGAAGAGCCGGTGTGGAAGTGTGTATTGCTCATTACTTGCTATAAATTGTTCATGATTGTAGCCAAAGTAATAAACGTAAGTAACCATTCTACAGAATTCATTACCTTTGTAACTTGTGAGCTCATTACCTTTGTACCTACGTTCAGCTATCAAAATACTTTGGGGGCCCAGTCCACTGGACCCATTACGTACTCTGTAATCTGTAAATACCTTTGGTATCTTGTTCATGATGTGAACCGACTTACCTGAGTTCATTACTTTGTAAATTGTGAGTTTCATTACCTTTGTAAATTGTGAAGTTCATTACCTTTGTAAATTGAGGTTCGTTCCTTTGTAAATTGTTGACGGTTCATTACCTCTAACTTGCTCAGTATCAAAAACTTTGGAGTCCAGTCCCTGGTACATTATGTACCTCTGTATCTTTCGACACTACCGCCCACAGGATGCGGTATGGGGTGCATATAAACATATTAAACTAACTAACCTTAGAGCCGAGTGATATCTGGGCAGCTCCTACCATGAGTACAGTCGACCTCTTTGTTTATCATCGCTGTATCTGGCTTTTCTATTTTTGTTTTTTTCGTCTTACACCACAATAAATGCTATCATTTAACTATAGTTGACTGGTGCAAATTTTCGAGGAAGGGTACGCTTTTTTTCTGTAGTAATAATTGCTTCTCGTTGTGTATATTGCGACCGCTGGGTAACTACAGGGTATATGAAATTCACAGTAACGTCTCGTATTTCAAGAAAAAGAAACTAATGAAAGTCACCACTCCACTACAGTACCATCTATAATACTGGTTAGTTGCTACTACCAACACTGTATTTCTGTATTCACTGGGTACCATAGATTATATGCGGTACACTAGCAGGACAGAAGATTATTTAAAAACAGCTGACCTGTGGTAAGTTTCTGGCGACTTCTGGCACTGCTTATAGGTTTATCACTTCATTTACAAATTCACCTGTTTTCAAATGACACTTTAGCCTTTATCATCAATATACTTGGAGCCAACTGTAGTTACACGATACATATGTATACTCAATGTTATCAGAGAGACTTTCTTTCCTCTGACACAAAGTTCAATTATTATTAATTTTTTCACACGGGACACAGGCCTATGATTCCCCTCTGGCAGTAAACTCTGCTAGGTAATGCACACTAATTCTCCTTTTTTGACTCAGTATATAATGTTTTCCGCCCAAGATTGGTTCCAGGCGCTAGAGGGATGTATCGTATAGGATTGATGACACAAATTAAAGTTCTAGCACGTAAGAGCGACCGTGAAAACACCAGAAAACCGGGAGCACAACGAGGCCTAACTTGACATAGATCATGTAACTGGTTCATGCGGAGGTCGGTTCCAGTTTTTTCGATCCATCTGGAAGGATGTTCACCAGTGCTGAGGAAAGTTTGGAGGGCTTCTGTGCAGGGGTTTGAATGGGCTAGCCTAAGCATATTGACCCCAATAAGGATATTTCTTTCAGTAACACGATCTCTAATGCTTGGAATATTAAGTTCTTTCCGCATATTTAAAATTTTGGCAGTACGAAGGCATCCTAGGATGATCCTCATTGCTTCGTTTTGCAGTTTTTCCAGCCCTCCAAGCTTCCAGTCAGACACGAGTGCAAGTAGTGGCGCCGCATAATCAACCAATGATCTAATATAAGGAAGTACATCATTTTCACAATTTTAACATTAGCTCCATACCTGGGATGAAAACCTGTCAACTCTAAGTGCTCTCAGCCTTTCTTTGTATTGGCGACAAAGTCTCGTTACGACAGGTCCAAGTAGTGGAACCTCGAAGCCTAGATACCAGTATCTGCTTACATATTCTAGAAGAGACCCATCATGCAACTGGATCTGACAAACTGTGCCTCTCTGCCGAGGAGGACGCCTGTTGAGTATCCCCTGAGATTATTAACCCCAGGTCCTGACACGAGGCTAGTACATGATTAAGATTGTTTTGGGTGTTGGAGAATAAGGGAAAAACAATATCTAGTATTGGAGCCCTGCTTAGGCGGGATGGGATATACACAGATGACAGCCACGAAATGGGTGAGATATTAAAGTCACAATATGAGTCACTGTTCAGCGAGCCGCTACCCAGACTAAGGGTCAACAATGCAAATGAATTCTTTATGAACGAAACCCAAAATTTGGTCATCTCAAAAATCTCGGATATTATCCTAACTCCACAAGACTTTGAAAAGGCAGCAAATAACATGACCATGCACTCAACCCCAGGCCCAGACTCGTGGAACTCCGTGTTCATCAAGAATTGCAAGAAGCCCTTATCACGTGCCTTCAGCATTCTATGGAGAGGGAGCATGGACACAGGGATCATCCTACACACACCAAAAATAACAGATATAGCCCCACTCCACAAAGGTGGCAGAAAAGCAATTGCAAAGAACTACAGACCGATAGCACTAGCATCCCTTATCATAAAAATCTTTGAGAGGGTGCTAAGAAGCAAGAGAGCCAACCACCTAGATACCCACTAATTACACAACCCAGGGCAACACGGGTTTAGACCAGGTCACTCCTGCTTGTCCCAGCTACTGGACCACTAGGACAAGGTCCCGGATTCTGTAGAGGATAAACAAAATACAGATGTAGTATACAAAGACTTTGCAAAAGCTTTCAATAAGTGTGACCTGGAGTATACCTGGAGAGAGTTCCGAATTCCGAGGGTCAACGCCCCTGCGGCCTGGTCTGTGACCAGGCCACATGGTGGATCAGGGCTTGATCAACCAGGCTGTTACTGCTAGCCGCATGCAGTCCAACGTACGACCCACAGCCCGGCTGGTCAGCTAATGACTTTAGGTGCCTGTCCAGTGCCTGCTTGAAGACAGCCGGAGGTCTATTGGTAATCTCCCTGATGTATGCTGGGAGGCAGTTGAACAGTCTTGGGCCCTTGACACTTATTGTGTTGTCTCTTATCGTGATAGTGGCACCCATGCTTTTCACTGGGGGGATGTTGCACCGTCTGCCAAGTCTTTTGCTTTTGTAGGGAGTGATTTTCCTGTGCACGTTTGGTGCTAGTCCCTCAAAGATTTTCCAGGTGTATATAATCATGTATCTCTCCCTCCTGCGGTCTAGGGAGTACAGGTTTAGGAACTTCAAGCATTCCCAGTAACTGAGGTGTTTTATCCCAGTTACGTGTGCCGTGAAAGTTCTCTGTACAGTTTACAGGTCAGCAATTTCACCTGCCTTGCAAGGTGCTGTTAGTGTGCAGCAATATTCCAGAGTAGATAGAACAAGCGAACTGAAGTGTCAATATGGGCTTGGCATCCCTGGTTTTGAAGGTTCTCATTATCCATCCTGTCATTTTTCTAGCAGATGCGATTGATACAATGTTATGGTCTTTGAAGGTGAGATCCTCTGACATGATCACCCCCAGGTCTTTGATATTCGTTTTTCGCTCAATTGTGTGGTAGGCATTTGTTTTATATTCTGATGAGGTTTTAATTTCTTCATGTTTTCCATATCGGAGTAATTGAAATTTCTCATCATTGAACTTCATATTGTTTTCTGCGGCCCACTTAAAGATTTGGTTGATGTCCACCTGGAATCTTGCAATGTCTTCAATGGAGGACACTCATGCAAATTCAGGTGTCATCTGCAAAGGGAGACACGGCGCTGTGGCTTATATCCCTGTTTTTGTTCAATATGAGGATGAGGAACAATTGGGAGCAAGTAGGCTACTGTACCTTGTGGAACAGAGCTTTTCACCGTAACCGCCTCAGACTTTACTCTGTTGACTACTACTCTTTGTGTTCTATTTGTTAGGAAATTATAGATCCATGGTGTAATAGCATACAAAATGCGTGATACAGGAATACCAGGAAAAGTTGGCAGATGGATCTATAACTTCCTTACAAACAGAACACAAAAAGTAATAGTAAACAGAATAAAGTCCCAGGCAGCCACGGCCAAAAGCTGTTCCACAAGGCACAGTACTCGCTCCCATTCTATTCCTCATCCTCATTTCTGACATAGACAGAGATGTAAGCCATAACTCCGTGTCTTACTCTGTGGATGACATCCGGATTGCCATGGCAGTGTCCTCCATCGAAGACACAGCAAAACTCCAAGCGGACATCAACCAAATCTTCAAATAGCCCACTCAAAACAATATGAAGTTCAATGACGAGGAATTTCAACTACTCAGATATGGAAAACTTGAGGAAATTAAAAATGTATCAGGGTATACGACAAATTCTAACCATACAATAGAGCGGAAAAGTAATGTGAAGGACCTGGGAGTGATAATGTCAGAGGTTCTCGCCTTCAAAGGCCACAACAATGTATCTACCTCATCCACTAGGAAAATGATAGAATGGATAATGAGAACCTTCAAAACTAGGGATGCGAAGCCCATGATGATTCTCTTCAAATCGCTTGTTCTCTTTAGGCTGGAATACTGCTGTACACTAACGGCCCCCTTTAAGGCTGGCGACATTGCAGACCTGGAGAGTATACAAAGAACTTTCATGGCACACATAAGTACGATAAGGCACCTAAATTTCTGGGAACAGTTGAAGGTCCTTGATCTATATTCCCTGGAATGCAGGCGAGAGAGATACACGATAATATACACTTGGCAGAGGCGTCGCTAGAGTTGGTGTCACCCGGGGCGGAATCTCTGGCATCACCAGGGGCAGCATCTTTGGTGTCACTCACATGAAATTCAAGGGCGGGGGGATAGGGGGTAGTAAACTGCAGTTAAGTCACAACTGCATGACCAGTGACTAATGTTTAACAATGAGAACATTTAAGGGCCATAAACCGAACAGGAGAATACTTCTCAATTTTATTAATGATAAAATAAATAATCGTAGTAATATTGAGGAAACATAAACTCAAATACCACTTTGAGTACAGACAACAGATCCTACATTTATTCATCTTCAACAATTTTAAAAAAAAAAAAAAAAAAAAAACTTGAAAAATAAAGAGAAACATTGCAATATCAGAGAAACACTAGTTCCTACTTGACCTTGAGTAAAGGTAACATCTCAGTGAATCTGATCTTACATTTTCTTGCCTTCAATTACGCAAAATCATCTATCACATTCACTACTTGGACCTGATGTAACAAGACTTTGTCGCCAATACAAAGAACGACTAAGAACACTTAGAGTTGTGGCAGGGCTTCACCCCAGGTATGGTGCTAATGTTAAAATTGTGAAAATGATGTATCTTGCTTATATTAGATCATTGGTTGATTATGCTGCGCCACTACTTGCTCTTGTGTCTGACTGGAAGCTTGGAGGGCTGGAAAACTGCAGAACGAAGCAATGAGGTTCATTTGGATGCCCGTACTCCCAAAATTTTAAATATGCAAAAAGAATTGATATTCCAAGCATCAGAGATCGTGTTACTGAAAGAAATATCCTAATTGGGTTAATATGCTCAGGCAAGCTCATTCAAACCCCTGCACAGAAGCCCTCCAAACTTTCCTCAGCACTGGTGAACACTCCTCCAGATGGATCGAAAAGACTGGAACCCACCTCCGCATGAATCAGATACATGATCTATGTCAAGTAAGGCAACAGCGGCACTTCTCCGCTCCATGGAATATTACCCCATTCCAAACTACCATTCCTCCATTTCCCCCCCAAACTACTTCTTAAATCACAACCAAAACTTCGCCTTGAAGCCAAACATGAGGCCTTGAGCTGTATTGATAACTTAGTCACACAGCACACACTCTCGCAAATTATTTACGTTGATGGTGGTTTTAGCCGCAGCCGCAGCAAGCAGCAACAAGGCTGCTCCTATATCTTGCCGTCCCCTGGGCCTATCCGAACTCCAGTGATGGCCAAATTTGCAAGTACTGCTGCAACAACTTGCAAGTTAACTATAGTTACATAAAAACTGACGGTGACGACAACGAAATGGACTAAATATGACAGAAGAGGGACCGGCATTCAAGTACCAGACCTGCTACCAGACGTGAACCAGACACAAGACGTTTTCCACTAAATGAAATAACTGACCTCCATATAAACTGCACCAGTGTTTAACGGGAAGACAACATGGCAGAAATCCTGATCAACTAAATCTCCAAGGAAATGCCAGGTCTGTAGGACTTTTTTCGTCAGTGCCAAACGAGGGGAAAAATTTGGCCTTTAAACATGGCCCGACCGGCATTCAAACAGCAGCTACTGCCAGGACGTACAACTAGCGAAGTGAAAAAATTTTCATCTTTACTGACGTTCATTGTTGACAGTAGCATCATATCTGTACACCATCATATCACTGTCCAGTGCTAACGAGGGGAAAACCGGAGAAATCGTCAAATCAAAAGTATAAAACTCCAAGGTATAGGACGGTTACCTC
>NC_069483.1:19011061-19027002 GCF_026875155.1 Cherax quadricarinatus | reverse complement strand
CTTTGAATAGTTAATCTCACTTGGGGTCCAGTCCCTGGACCCATTATGTACCTTTGAAATCTTTTGACTCCCGCCCACAGGATGGGTATGGGGTACATAATAAAGATATTAAACTAAACTAACAACCTTAGATTTGGTATAAGAAAAGAAATATTTTTTTCAACTTCCTTTATGGATTTTAGTTCTCTCTATAATTCTTGTCTCCTGTAAGATTCCTTCAGCTTAAGTTCGATATTTGCAATTTCATTGACTAGTGCCTCCTTTCGTATTTCAGATATATTTGCCCCTCTCAGCAGCTCTGTGACTCTTCGCCTTCGTCTGTATATGGGGTATCTCTCTCTTTGTATTTTAAACATCTTCTTTTTTTTTTCTTAAGGGAATGTGTCTTGAGCAGATCTCAAGAACCACAGAGTTTATTTTTTCTAGGCAAATGTTCGGAACCGTGTTGTTTAGGATATCTTTCCAGCTTGTTTCGTTTAGGACATGGTTTACTTGACCCCATTGTATGTTTTTATTATTGAAATTGAATTTTGTGAAGAAACTTTCATGACTGATCACATTTTGCTGGTCAGTAGCCCTGTACATACATGTCTGTACCTCTATTATGTTGTGGTCTGAGTGTATTGTCTTTGATACAGTTATATTACGTATCAGATCGTCGTTGTTACTGAAGATGAGGCCCAGCGTATTTTCTAGTCTTGTAGGCTCTAATATTTGCTGGTTTAAGGTGACTTTGGTGCAGAGATTTAATAGTTAATGTGTATGTGAATTTTCATCAGAGCTGATAATTGTACTTCCCCCTAATTTACACTTACACTCACCCAAATGACTGTAAACATAAATTTCCTAATATAGCTCTTGCCTATTAAATCTTAAAGCTAGTCTTAAATTTGCCTAAGATCATGCCAAGACAAATCCAATCCCATCACTAAAGCTACCATTTGTAATATTATATGATTTGTACCACCTAACTATATTAAATCTAATTGTGTATGTACCTAATTAGGTATGTATCTAATTATGTATCTATTAATGTACGTTCAAATGTACTGCTCCATAACCTATGTCAATATAGAGTAAGAATTAGTATGTGTGCCTGATGTGCCTAGGCATGCTAGTGGCCTTCTTTGTAATTAATATTTTATAACATTTAAACCACATATTGTAAGCTTTACAAAGAAATAAGATTTTGATTTTGTACAACTATATATCATGTCCAAATAAATAAATAGTCTTACTATTTCGTACGACCTTGGTGTTGTCCGGACACTGGAGGACAGGGTTCAATACGACCTACACTCTCAGTGGCCCTATAAACACTAACAAGAAGAGAAAGGATTTCGCCATCTCTCACCACTCAAGTACTTTACTGTGCCTTTTTGTCACTGTTTTGTAACTTTCATCATTTTGGTACTTTATTCTGGCATCACTTACTATTTTGTTAAGTAATGTAATATATGTTGAGCTGAGAGAGAAGCTGTGGTGTTGGGAAGAGGATAATCTAATAAGGAGGTCAAAAAAACTATTACGAAAACAAATTTCATGACAAAAGGAAATATGAAAATGACCTGGAAAACCTTATCTGAAATTCTAGGAACTAAAAAGTTGTCACAAAACAGAGAGATTAACTTAACGACACCAGAAGAATCTCTCCTTCAATTAACAGATACTGCCAACAAACTTAATCTTTTTCTCGACCGTAGGAAGATAAGATTTTGTACGGATTTTTAACCCCGGAGGGTTAGCCACCAAGGATAATCCAAGAAAGTCAGTGCATCATCGAGGACTGTGTCCTATTTTCATTGGGGTCCTCAGTCTTTTCCCCCAGGATGCGACCCACACCAGTCGACTAACACCTGGGTACCTATTTGCTGCTAGGTGAACATGACAACAGGTGCGAAGAAATATGTCAAAATGTTTCCACCCCATCGGGAATCAAACCCGGACCCTCCGCATGTGAAGCAAGAGCTTTGCCAGCCAGGCCACGGGGCCCCTGCAAACAAAATTCCAAGCTCAAACATACAACTAAAAGACTATCTCACTGGTAACTGCCCAAATACTCTATTTCTAGCCCCAGCAAACACTACTGAAATCTTGCCCATCATCAGAACACTAAAGAACAAGACAGGAGACCTAAATAACTTACCAACACTCATGTATAAAAAAGCTTCTCATGTGTTGTCACCAATTATTGCAGCTCTTATTAACAAATCCATTGAATCTTTCACTTTCCCATCCATACTCAAGACAGCAAGAGTCACCCCGATCTTCAAAGGAGGTGATCCAACTGAATTGAACAACTATAGGCCTATATCAGACTTGCCCCTACTATCTAAAATCTTTGAAAAATTAATTCACAAACAAGTCTACTCCTATTTAGTATCCCACAACATACTTAACCCCTGTCAGTTTGGATTCAGATCGAAAAAGAGTACTAACCATGCAATTATACATATGCTTAAACTAATGTATTTGGCACTCAGAAAAAATGAAATTCCCCTGGGACTTTTCACAGACTTAAAAAACTTTTAATACAGTTGACCATAACCTATTACACCTAAAACTCAAACAATATGGGGTCAGAGGTCACTCTCTCGATTACCTAAACTCTTATCTTAGCAATAGAACACAGTATGTATACACAAATGGTGCTAACTCCACTACACAACCTGTTCTTGTTGGAGTCCCACAAGGGTGTCCTTATCCCACTTCTCTTTCTCATTTACATCAGTGACCTTCCAAATGAAACTAAACTCCTTAAACCCATTTTATTTGCAGATGACACCAGATTACTATGTCTTTTCCACCCAAAACCCAAACCGTACTAACAGACACAGTAACATACTGAATTGCTTAAAGTATACTACTTGGATGACTACCAACACAATTACTCTCAATATAAACAAAACCTACTTACAAGCTATTTGGAAACAGAGCTTCAATGTACAATAAACATATGATTAATGGAGTTCCACACCATTTCCATGGCAGACAGCCGGGCAAATTTTTTTAGGCTCCACCTTGACTACAGTCTCAATTCCCAGACACAACGATACAGTCAATAGCAAATATCCAAGAAAGCTCACTCAAAACAGTAGGTATTCCTTTTCAGAATATGGTACTATGTAACCCCAATCAGCTCTTCATGCTCTTTACCACTCTTTCCATTTACCCGTGAACAGCTCACCTATGTAATTTTGTGCCTTGGGCTTAACCACAGCAAAATCACCTTAAACATTTAATAACCACAGCAAAAAGCGTAGTGCAATTGGAAGTTCCAAATCTCTTGCCACTAGACAGCACACTCCCACCACTTTTAAGAGTCTTAACATGCTAATATACAAAACATCCACTCACTATTATTGTGCCTACTACACACACACAAACCGAGATACCCAAATAAACCTCCTCTCAAACACTCCTAATAACAACAATGTAACACAGACTTAAACAACCACAATAGGAAAGACATCACTCACTCAGTATCCCTCGAGTTCCATCTCACCTATGCTTCTAAAATCTATGCCTGTTGATCATAGCGCTGATCCACCAGGAGCCTGGTCACAGACCGGGCCGCGGGGTTGAGCGTTGAGCCCCCGGAACTCCTCACCAGGTAAACTCCAGGTAAACATAAAAGGCCTAGAGCTGGATTCATTTGCAGAAACCACACTAAAGAACCCCTGTCTGTAAATCAATTTAAAGGCCCTACTTAGAATTCGTCTCATCACTACAAAATTAACCAGACAAACACTTTTACTTACTTGGTAACCCTAGTCAGTTCTACTCAAAAGTTACTTCAAAAACACTCCAAATAATTAAGAATTGCTCAACGACTTTTCATTTACATCACACTTAAAAATGTTTCAATTTTCATTATTGTATATTGTGCTAGATGATTGCTCCAACCATTTACTTATTACTTCAACACTCATAAAATGTTTTCAGTTCCTTTGTATTTAACCCTTGACAACGCTGTTTTCAGGCACCTTTCTGAAACTGTCATTCTATGTATCCCTAAATTTTTGAAAAAAAAAAAATTTTCCCTTATGTGAAATGAGATAGAGAAGACCTTTATCCCAATGGTAATGACACCAAAAGTTCGAAATTTGGTGAAAACTCCATGGAATTACGCTCCCTGCGAAAGTTAGCGGGACTCTCGGCGACATAATGGTAGCGGCGATTTCGGCGTGACTTTGAAGCCCTATTTTCAGCCAATTCTGTTTGAGTACCCAGTTGACCAAACTCCAGCTATTTCTTTAGAAACTCCATTTATCTATCAGCTGAGTACACAGAAAACCCCGCGCCTCCACTTTACTTCCCGAATTTGGACTACCCAATATTGAGTGTTCAGAAATTGGCAATTTGGGCAACATTTCACTGGTACCTGTTGGTTTGTCCCTTATTACTTCTGATTGTAAGGTTCTCACTACATGTTCTAGTGTGGGGTATAGCTTTTTAACTTATAGGCCTTCTATTTGTCTAGGGTAATACTTACATCATGGCTGATGCATCTTGAGTGTCTCTGATACCTTTCCACCAGCCCTCTTCACAGGATATCGTAAACTTACTACTATAAAAATAGAGACATCGTAGTTCTCAATAGATAATGTACAAATATATACAATTCACACATCCATTCAAAACACATCTACACACTCCATCCTGTTCTCCACAGGTGTGTTCTCCAACACTCTTCCTTCTCACTCCTTGACATAACTCTTGGCTAACCTGTGTTTTGACACCATTCTTTCAGTCACCCTGGGTATGGTGCAAACGTGTCAAAATATAAAAACTCACCCCTGGAGCACACATGATGCCCCAAAAGAAAAGGAGACTAGGACCCGAGAGATCCTGCCAGGGTTGAGGTCCCCACAGGAGAGACAGAGTCAGAGAGGAGAGAGAGAGAAGCCTACCTAAGACTCATCTCCCACCAAAACAAGGACTGTTCCAAGCACAATTCTCCATTTACCACAATACTACCACCTCTTAATTTTACTTTACAAAAAGAAATACAACTTTATAAACTTACTTATTTAAATTGTGTTTTTATGTGTATAGTATAAACCTTATTATATTGAGAAAAATAGGTTTTGACCCAGCTTGCCTCTCAGATCATAATTGATCATTCCTTCGACATTTAGAGCAAAGTCCCCATCAATTCAATAAATTGTATTTCAGAGTAACTTGTTACTTATAAATACTGTTGGGTCCTATACCCCATCAACACCTGCCCCCCTTCACCACCCACCTCCAGACGAAGTCTCACAAAACTAGCCGTGACCGCTCAGATTACGCTTAGTAAAAAGTATATGCTTAAGTCTGAAGGCGTTAAACAGACTACTAAAATGCTACATATTTCTAGCACCATAACTACTCTTCACTTACTGTTATTTACATAAAATGCAAGAGATTTTTTTAGAAAAGCATTTTAACCATACCATACCCATATACTCAAGGTCTGTAACTATTTACAATTTTATGGCTTTTAAACAAGTACACATTACAATGCAAAAATTGCACAACAATGCCCACAGGTTAAAGCCCGCACCAACAGGCCTGTGCCTCTGCTACGTAATCCAGCAAGCAACTGGTACTCCAGGGTGGCATCATCCTGATCAGTAGACGAGAGTAGAGCCAAACCCAGAGCATCCGGTGTACAACCACGCAGAAACCTTCACAAACATGTCAAGGTGTCTCTCACTTTGGTGGCCGAGCCACCAAACAGTGAGACTTTCCAGTCATCACTCACGATCCTAACATGCTCAGGCACTCAAGCCCATCTTTCCGAGGTCCCACTCCCACAGATCCTCCAAACTTAGAAGAGGAGGCTGACATAAGAATATGGAGGGGTCCAGGGACCACAAAGGCAACCGTCGGGGCCGTTTGTATATAGAAGCACACAAACACAACAATCACATACCTTCCGTGAACGTCTCATGTTACTGAAGGTTGACAACCACTGCCTCAACTCAAAACATTTAGTACACCCTGACCTCGTCACACTTTTGGCTCTGGCTGACTCGACTCCTTCACAGTCAGATGGCTGTAAGCAGTACTCAGGGCTCGCTGAGAGTACACCACTGCAAAAAACAACAAGGTCGCACAGACAAACACTAGTACAAAGTAAGCACCATGCATCTACATGAAACATCTAAGAGAGAGCATCAGCAACCAACATACTCTGAGCCTTTATAGATTTAAATTTCAAATTAAAAAGGCTGTCAGGAACAAAGCCCATTCTAAGATTCTGATTTTAAGTCACTATACACAGGACAGGAAGAGAGATCCTGAGACAATTACAAATGCAGATAGCCACCCCAAAATGAAAAATCTATTCCTGTGGTAAAATGTTGACATTTATAATTTCTAGAAGGTTGCTACATTGATAAGTAACAGTTCTGCAACCTCTCTCACAGTGCAAAAACAAACACCAAAGAAATCTCTTTGCACCCAGGTTTGGATACATTAAGTTTACACAAACACCATCACGTTCCATTTCGACCTACACAAAATCTTTTAAACACACAATGAACACATTTGCATTCACACACATTAAAAAATGGTACTGAACACAGACCTTGGAAATCACATCTTCCATGTTTTAGCTATTTAAAATTTTGCAGCAATTTTTAGTTGATGCTTAAGTAGGGGGGGGGGGGGGGTGGGGGGTGGGGTTCCAAAGGCGGGTGCGGATAACCCTTGTATTGACCTGTTATGTGGTTGTTGTGTTAAGGTGGGTCAGGGTTTGTGGTGTGTTAGATCAGGGTGGGGTTTGTAAAGGAGGCACATGGTGGTCACACCTAATAGTGGTTTAAATGAAGCCATAATGCCCACTGACCTCACTAAGCACTAACAACTGGCGTGAAGAATTTCACTTCTTCCTCCACTCCAATTTTTCATACAGATTTTTTCCCACACAAAAAATTGATGAATTGGCTCCAGCTTCCTTAACAATGTTCTTCATGAGTTTCAACTTTTTTCCCCATTACGACATCCCAAACTTTTATAAAGTTCCAAGAGTGCTGAACCAACTCGCCAACATTTTTCGTCATTAAACCAAGCATGCATTTCCCAAAATCTTTTAACACACATGTTTATTTCTAAATACACTTTTGGTATTTCATACCAAGATTGTTTTGGCAGCCCTTTAAAACAATTCCATTAAAACATTGGTCTCTCTGAATTTTTGACACAACTTCAACCCTTGGACCGGTTACGTGTACATATAACTCATTCTTTTTTCTGCTCAGGGGGCAGTGGTTTATATCAAACCCCTGGGAACTCCCCCACGAACATGTTCAGCTCACAGCAACTTGCCATACAGATTTTCACTTGAATTGGCTCCAGTATTTCACTTTCCTCTCCAGCCTCCAGATAATCATGGTCCATATTAGGTCCCACCATCATCATCCTGGTCTGGTTGAATGCACGTCACTGTACCATCCACCTCATACGAGCCAAACAGTGTCTGAAACTGAGAAAAAGCTCCGAGGGGGGAGCATCACCATCCTCCCCAGCCAATAGCTCAGAGACATTCCAGAGTGCTTCCACCACTCAGCAAAACAAAGAAAGGGATCCTCTCATTCCCAGTTGTTAGTATTTCTATACCAAAGGCTTGCATCCTGTCCTTTGAGGTTTGATGTAATTTCCTCTATTTCCCTTGAGATGGAGAGTGATACAACAGTTGAACACTGAAGGCTCTACTTACTACGAAGTAGTCCCTTCAAAACTTTTCTAAAAGACTTAGAGTAAAGTAGTATCCTTGATCTGTTTGTGCTGCTTTCAGAAAAAAACCAACAAAAAAAAGAACTTCATCAAAACCCCTTAAGACTACATGACAGTTATCTTATGCAGATGGACTGCTTCCAGGTACCTGGTAGTGGAGCAAATTATTGTTAGTAAATAATTTATTTCCGCATTCTGGTCCTTGGGAGTGGCCAACGACATCCACTACCAGCTTTCTGAAGGGTTCACCTGTGCTGAAATCGTCTGAAGGGAACAGGTTTTAACCTTCGCCCTGGTTCCCTATAAAATGAAAGACATGACAAGGACTCAATATACGCTCCTCTACAGTCTCCCCACACTTGAGACCAGAAGAAATTCCGAAACCGTGGACATCACCACCTGGTGACAAAGCCCTGTTCTCCTTCCATCGATACTGCAAACAGAGGTAATTCTTTATAAGAGTTTCCTCCCCTGAAATAGAAAACACTTAATTAACTGTAAAATCTCATCCTCAGCAACAGCGAATTTTTTCCCAGCACAGAAATTAATTGCCCCTAGCAGGTTGCAGCCCTCTCTCACCAATTTAACTGATTCCATTCTCCAATCATCTCAGCTCTGGCTGAACATCCTTTTCTTCAGTTGACTTCAGTTCAACATCATAAAGCAGAATATACCAAAACTTAACCCTCACCATCCTCATGAGAAATATCATGAAGACTCTTGGTACATGCATGAGGCCATACTTCTCATGGTGGAACCATCAGGGAAAGGTCTGCAGGTTTTCCTACCATTTCTCCAAACATTTCAGACTTGGTTTTCCCCCAAACAAGTTGTTTCCACACTGTCCTAACATGCCCATAACATTATTCCCTAATAAGAGGTCGACTCCCTTCGAAGGGAAATTTCATCGGAGATACCTACAGGGAGATAGCCAACTTGGAATGCAGATTCTACCCATAATTTGTGTACAGGTGCCCCTTATGGTTGAACCCATAATACCCTTCAACAATATATCTACCCCATATAGGTATCCTTAGACATGGCAGCACTCCAGCACGTAGCAAAGAGTAGGTTTGCTAAAACCCCATCTCTCAAGGACAGTATGTTCTCAACTCTGCCTACATCCTTTTGCAAACCAACTGCGGACCTACTAGAAAATATACACATCCTGGGGTCTAGATCCAAAGGTTCCTCCTCCCCTTTGCCTTTAAGACCTAATGCAGGCAACTGGATGTATCTCTGCCAGTTAGAGTCCTCTGGGTGGTTCCTCCCTTTCCTGTTTCCTCGCCGCCTTGACCAGCAAAACTTTTGAGTGTGTCCAGTTTTGTTACAGTAATAACAGATAAAACTCTTAAAGGTATTTTTACCATTTGGTGTAGGACTGGTACTGTTTACTCGAGGCCCTTGAAACATTATCTTTTGTCTAGGAAAAACTTTGAACTCCAGCTGACTTACCTTTTCTTTCTATTTTAGAGGGTGCCTCACCTTCATTTTGTCCCTGAAAATTCTTGTCCCACTTACCTTTATGACCATAAGTTTTGGAATAAGGTTTAGAATGATGGGGAAATTTTCAGAAGCAGCATGACTGTTTTTACTTACCAATTCCCTGCGAGCCAAGAATCGGTCACCTAGATCCAGTGCTTCTGAAAGATTATCTGGGTTTTTGTCCTCCAAAAATTCTCTGAGGTCAACAGGGGTTTTAAATTTTACAATTCCTCATGAACCATTAGATCTACTAATTTGTTATAGTCTTTATTAACTCCTTTAGAACAAACCCATTTCTTAAAAAGGAACAGTTTCTCATTCCCAAACTCAGTTAAGGCTGCCATCCTGAAATTTTTGATTCCTGAACTTTTGTCTATATTTCTCAGGTATCATTTTGGGATGCAAGCAATACTTCCTCTTTAATCTTATCATAATCAAAAAAATCTTGCCCCTCCAGAGTCTCTACTCTCTGGAATCCTTACCCACAGTTGTGTGCCCAACTAGGGTAGCCCACTTCTGTTGGGCCATCCTTGCTCCCCAAAACAGTCTTCTCAAAAAAAGAAAAAAAATCATCTGGGTCACTCTCTGTAAACTTAGGACAAAATTTGCAGCTTTAGTTATGTTAAAGTACTGCTCAGGCTCTTGTTTAGAACCTCCTAATCTTTGACGTTTTTTCCTCCTTAGCTTTCATTAATTTCATCTGAGCCTCTAGTACAGCTAATTTCATCTCATTCTCTCCATTTCCATATCACCTGGAGTAGGTGATTCCTCATCTTCACTATAACAGGCATGTTTACTGATGAATTATTACCTTCTTCCCTGAAGCCTAAAAAATCTGAAGACTCATCTTCTGACATAGTTTTTTTCTTTAAACACTGCTTCCCTCTTACAGTATCAGTGGACAAAGTTTTCCCACAGGCACAAAAATAACACAAATTGAATGTAAACTATGCACATAGCACTTACCATAACCACAACAAAAATGTGTTACTTTCTCCCTTTCCCCCCCCTTTGGGGAAAAACAACCTGTAAACTAATATATGAAAACAACACTCCACTGACACCACCCAGGTAAATCTTTTACCAGAAACATGCAACTGTTATTACCCCATACCAGCACATATAGTTCAAAGAATGTTTTGAGTTATTTTAGCAGTCAAATAACTATCCCGGGACAGGCCCCCATGTTACGTTGGTTTGTCCCTTATTACTTTGATTGTAAGGTTCTCAACTACATGTTCTAGTGTGGGGTAGCTTTTACTTAATGGCCTTTTTTGTCGGGGGGTAATACTTACATCATGGCTGATCATCTTGAGTGTCTCTGATACCTTTTCACCAGCCCTCTTCAAAAGGTTATGTAAACTACTACTAATAAAAATAAAACTGTATTCTCAATAGATATGTACAGAATATACAATCACAGCCTCCATTTCAAAACAAATCTACACATCCATCCTGTGCTCCACATGGTGTTTTTCCAACACTCTTCCTTCTCTCTCCTTGACATAACTCGGGGCTAACCAGTGTTTTTGACACATTTTAGTCACCCGGGGTATGGTGGCCAAAACTTAAATTAAAAAAAAACTCACCCTGGAGCACCATGATCCCCAAAAGATAGGAAAGGACCCAAGATCCTGCCGGGTTTGAAGGTCAGCCACAGAGAGAGAGAGTCAGTGAGGGGGAGAGAGAGAGAACCCTACCTAAGCTCCTCCCACCAAAACAAAAGACTGTTGCCAAGCACAATTCTCCCAGTTACCAACAATTCTACCACCCTTTAATTTTACTTTTACAAAAAAAATACAACTTTATAAACTACTTATTTAAATGTGTGTTTATGTGTCTATAGTATAACCTATTATATTGAGAAAAATAGGTTTGGGCCCAGCTGCCTCTCAGTCATAAGGTTGATCATCCTTCTGACATTTAAGCAAAGCCCCATCAATTCAATAAATTTAGGTATTCCAAGTAACTGTTACTTATAAATACATTTTTGGGGCCTAACCCCCAAAAACATTCCGCAAACAAAAAAAGATCCCAATTTAAAAATGGGGGCCAAATAAAAAAGGTAGACACTTGGCACTAAAATAAATATCCCTGTTCTTAGTCATATTTGGCCCCTCTTATATTAAATTGCTTTTTTTTTTTTTTTTTATTCTTACAAAAGAATACAAAATTTACTGTTATGCAGACAAACTGCATTTTGAAAAAAGGGTATAAATAATATCAATGCACTAGTAAAGAATATTAGACTCCCCGTTGACGTGTATTGGATGTGTGTGATTTGTTTACGCCTGAACATTGGAAAAAAAATCAAAACTTTTCCCTACTTCGGCTCAGTTTCAAGGGGTCTTTTTCATCTTCAAAGAAATAAAAATATCTCTTTTTCTGAATATTTTTCCATTTTTCCCCTAAACCATAAAACGCAAATACACGATAAATACTAACAAAAACACCTCAAAGTCGGCTTTTAATCCAAAAAAACGATCATTTTTTTTTTTTCTCATTCGCACTCTGTGCGCAGGTTTTTTTTTATGGGTGCACACTGACCACACAGCCCCCTTTCTAAATGTGGGCCTACCAGTTTCTTCCCTTGTTTTTGAACCCGCAGAATTATTGATATATATACGTCTAAACACTTCTCGTGAAAACGTATATATAGGCCAAAACATTTAAAAGGGGTTAAATTTTTGCAAATGTAATATTCATTTTGTAAAATGTCTTGATGATTCCCAATATTTAATCGTTACTTCAAATTTAATATTCTTTTAAATTCATTGTTTTTTTTTTGTACTAAAATTTTAAAATTGTATTTTTTTTAAACTATAAAAAATTTTAATCATTCCCTAACTTACTAAAGGCATATACGTGAACTAGTTTAAATTCAATTTTCTTGTATTTATTGTAAAACCCCCGAAAGACCATATGCAAAAAATTTCTGCACTGTTATTGTCTTGTTAATCTTTAAAATTTGTCTTAAGTTTTCCCCAAAATGCTCTGCAAAAAGGGGCTTTTGGGATTTCACCAAAAATTGTTGTTACATGCCTATGTACAAACATGTATCATGCTAAAATAAACTTGTCATTTTCAATTTCTTTGGGTTAACATCCCCTCAAGGGAGGTTCCTTGATGCTGTGAGGGGCTCTTGCTCTAGGGAATTAGATCTGTGCTCCAATTCCCTAAATTAACCTTTGATTGTCGAAACCCCCAAAATCCTGAGGGGTCTCCTGTTGTCGCAAAATATTTGAAAAAAATTTTTTATTTTTTCCTTGTAAAATGATAGGGAATTTTTTCCGATGGTAATGACAACCAAAAGTACGAAATTTGATGGAAAACTTAGGGAATTACGCTTTCAAAAAGTTAGCAACCTCGGCGCTATTTACGAATCGGCAATTCGCCCAATTTCAGCCCTATTTCTGCTAATTCCATTATTCAAGTCAACCAAACTCATAGCTATTTCTTTAGAACTCCATTTGTTCTATTTACTGAGTACAAGAATTTTGCCCATTTACCAATTTCAACTACCCAGTAAAGTGGTCAGAAATTGGAAATTTTTGGCCAATTTCACGCAAATTAAAAAATATGCCAATTTAAAAATATCATCCAAAATGAACAATGCAGACATTCCTGGTTCTAAAATAACTTTTTCTTTTGTTCATCCAGCCCACACCTCCAGGCCCCTCTGATATTTTCCCCTTGCTTTCTATTTTTAATTTTTAAATTCAAACAAAAAATAGGAGATTTACTGTTATGCAGACTACTGCAATATTGTAATAATTGTATAAATAATGTAACCCATTCATGACTGCATATTAGAATGGCTAAATTGGACATTTATTGGACAATGACATCATTTGTTTTTCTTTTGAACATCGGCAAAAATCAAACATTTCCCCCACTTTGAACTCCCCTTTCAAGGTCCTTTTCATAGTGAAACCAATCAAAATCACCTCCATTTCTAATAATATGTTTTCCATTCTATCAAATGTGACTACGAAAACGAGAATATAACCATAAAAACTATATGAAAATACACCTCAAAATTGGAGTTTTAATCCAAAAACACGGTCGGAGTTTTTTTTCTCATTATGCACTGCTTGCTGCAGGAATTTTTTTTTATACTGCACACACTGACCACAGACCCATTCTCTCACATGTTGTACATACCCGCTTGATTTGAAGCCCCTAGAATTTTTTTAATATACACCTACCATCCGACTTTCGACCTGCTCGACTTACGACCCCTTTGGCTTACGACCGTATTTTTTATGCCAAATTTCTTGAAATGAACAACTATTTGTGTTGTACACAGTGTCTATCCTAAACCTTACAGTATAAAATAAGGAAAGAAAGAAGGGGGCAGGGGGCAGCAGCGATTTCCCAAGCCCGACTTTTCTCCAACTACCAGAGCCCCAAATCTCCTTTATGCCCATTACAAGCAAATTTTCATACCCAACGAGCCCCCCAAATGCCCAAAGATTACCAACATGAAACCTACAAATCAAAAAAAATAGAGATCAAAGGAAACGCAAACTAACCGTAACAACACCCCGCGCCACCGAACAACGTAACCCTAGCTTTGATACTACAACTTCTTTTTTCTAACTACAAAAAATTCCCCGGTTATTAGGCCAATCTAAGAGGAAACAGCACCAAGGCCAGCAAAAAAACACCGAAAAATCAACTTTTAAACAAGTGTAGCAGGAGGACGCCGGCCCAGCAACCACCCCACTCCCCACCCCCAAAGGGCCACACCACAAAAATAACAACAAACATGGCTGCCCCCACCCCATCCCCTCTCTTCCGATTTTAACCCACCAAGTAGTCCTCAGGTATGACCCAAAGATCCAGATACCCTAAAGTCATCACCCAACTTAGTTATTTAAAATATGAAAATTCGAGAGACGCTAGCAAACAAACCCAGGGTGGACACAACTCGAAAAACAAAATCCCGTCCCTTTAACAAAAGTTTCAACCCAGGAAAAAACCCAACTGTGACAAGACCCTCCAGACAGTCATAGTAGCCATACCCCAAAAATAATATTCCCTTTAAAACAAAAGGTTTTAAGAACGTAAAAAATGGAAGAGCAATTAGATAACCATTCATGACTACTTTTCTCCAGAAGATAAAACTGAACAAGAAAACTATCGGGCGAGTAAAGTTAAAGTCCCTTTTTCCCAGGAATGAACCAAACAAACAGTAAAGAAATTACTCGCAGATCATAAAGACCAAAAAAGTGTTATTGTACCGAGCAGAAAAAAAAGAAACCAGGTTACTAGGATCCATGGTATAAAAAAAGTTATGCTTTGATTTCCCCCAATGACGAAAAAAAGACTTTAAATTTTTGCATCTATTAAAGTAAAGAAAGAGGTTATAAAACGAGTGCTTACCAAAAAAAATCAAACCCCTGTTAGAGTCAGAAAATAAGCGAGAGAAAAAGACACAATACACCAATGCTTCACACGGGAGGGAAAATTCTAAATTAGGAAAAAAAATTAGGTCAACTGTACACAATCACGAACGGAATTAAACTATCACGATTTCCAGGGTACCAATCTTACAGAGAAAACTAACAATGTCCAACTAAAAAGCCTATAGTGTAGTGTACGTTTTGCCCATTATTGTTCAAATTTCATTGTACAATCTTTATAATTAAAAAAATCAACTACCCATTTTGTGATTTACTAGTGCAAGGTACCTTAGTGATTTTGTTATTTACTTTTGGTTCGTTTTAAACATTAGTGAATTGAAAATTTTTTTTGTCCATTTACTACCTCAAATTTTTTTTTTTTTTAAATACTATCAATTGATTTTACTTACTAAAATTAAAAAATATCATTTTTACTAAAAATTTTAATTTTCTTTAACAATTTTGACATTTAATAACCATTTCTTGTTAATTTCCTTTACCTGTTTTAAAACAATTTACTATCCTAGTTACTCTTAATTCCTTATACTGCCATAAACCTCAAGTAAACTACCAGTGCAATATTGAAGAAATAAACATTACTTTTTCACTTTTTTTGTAATCATTATTACTTCTAAATTTTTATTAAACACCTATTTTTTTACCTTTAATTTTAATTTTGTCATTAAAATTATTTTTTTCTTTCCCTAACATTTTGTAGCCCCAAATTTTCAAGTTTTTTTTTATCCCCCAAACCCTTTTATTTCCCTTTTACCTGTTACCTGTTCTACCTCTTACTATATATTTAATAAGACATTACCATTGTTTTTTTTTTATATTTTCTTTTGGTACTTAATTGTGAATTTTATTTTGTCAAATTTTAAAATTGGGATAATCTTTTTCTTGTCAACAACCTATACCGACTCTAGTGCAAAAGCAAAATCCATTTCAAAAATTTTATTTTTTTATTATAAATTTTTTATTATAATTCCTACCTCTGCCCATTTAACTTTGCTTCCATTACTTAATTTTTGTCCCTTTTTAGTTTTCTCCTTTATTTTAGCTTTTTTATAACTATCCTGTTTTATATTTACAATTTTTAAAAAAATCAAGGGGCTATTTTTTGGTGCAAAAATGAATAGTTCACAATTTTTTCCCTTTTTTCCAAAACCATTTTTTTGATTACCCCCTTTTTGGGCACCACAACCCCTTTTAGCCCTTTTATATTTTAATTTTATCTAAATTTAAATTAAAAAATACCTTTTAGTACTACCTCTATCAATTCCCAAACTCCCCTATTTGATCATATTTATTTTATTAGTCCCT